>CM051265.1:63533038-64013038 GCA_027921565.1 Artemia sinica
CGGAAATTCAGGAAATATGCAGTTTTTTCGGTGTGCAAGCTGTTTATGTTAAGGGAAACGTGCCAACTGATAAACTCTTACTAGAAAAATGTGATAAAAACATAGCATTATTCAATTTAGAAGACTTCAAATGTGAGAAATACCTGCATTCAGTCCATGACCCAGAAGATGAAGTTAGATATTTCGCTAAAGGGATACCGGAAAAGATACCTGACATGGAAAAATGCATCAGATATCCAAAGTCCTAAACTTGCTCCTCCTCATATCAAATGGATTAAGATTCTTTTTTTTTTTAATATGTCATTATTTTTTTCAAATGTTTTTAAATATGTTTAAGCAATAAATATCTTAAGCCTCAACCGTTTTTATTCTTTAGAATAGTCCATCGCCATGAAAATTATACTTTCAGATTCAACATGTCAGGGAACACACTTTCAAGTTCAGCATGTTGGAGAACCCTAAATAGTCACCCCTAAAAAGGTTAGTTAACCCTAAAAGGTTAAAGAATTTCCCTGAAATTACACTTTCAGATCCAACAGGTCAGGGTACAAACTTTCAGGTTCAGCATGTAGGAGAACCCTAAATGCTCATTCTTAAAAAGGTAAGTTAACCCTAAAAGGTTAAAGAATTTCCCTGAAATTACACTTTCAGATCCAACATGTAGGAGAACCCTAAATGCTCATCCCTAAAAAAGGTAAGTTAACCCTAAACGCTTAAAGAATTTCTCTGAAATCAAACTTTCAGATTCAGCATGTAGGAGAACCCTAAATGCTCATCCCTAAAAAAGGTAAGTTAACCCTAAACGCTTAAAGAATTTCTCTGAAATCACACTTTCAGGTTAGGTAGGACCCCGACCCACACTACCCCAACCCCGAAGTAACCCCCGCCTCCAAAGCCCCCCGGGCCCCCAAAGACCCTCCGGACCCCGCAATACTTTTCAAAAGACATTTCAGAGCAAGCTCCTTCTTAATTTCCTTCCTAAACCCATTTTACAAGTCGAAGTACCCATACTTTTCACCCACAACTTTACTTTACAGCTTTTGAATGCTCCAACACCAAGCAATACTTTTCAAATGGCATTTCAGAACAAGTTATTTTCTTAATGTCCTTCCTAAACCCATTTTACAAGTTGAAGTTCCCATCCTTTTCACCCACAACTTTACTTTACAGCTTTTTGAATGCCCCAACTCCAAGCAATACTTTTCAAAAGGCATTTCACAGCCAGTTCCTTTTCTTAATGTCCCTCCTAAGCCCATTTTACAAATTGAAGTACCCATCCTTTTCACACACAACATTACTTCACAGCTCTTGAAGGCCACAACACCAAGCAATACTTTTCAATGCATTTCACAACAAGTTCTTTTCTTAATGACCCTCCTAAACCCATTTTACAAGTTGAAGTACCCATCCTTTTCAACCCACAACATTACTTTACAGCTTTTGAATGCCCCAGCACATAGCAATACTTTTCAAATGGCATTTCAGAACAAGTTATTTTCTTAATGTCCCTCCTAAACCCATTTTACAAGTTGAAGTACCCACCCTTTTCACCCTCAACTTTACTATACTGCCTTTTTGAATGCTCCAACACCAAGCAATACTTTTCAAATGGCATTTCAGAACAAGTTATTTTCTTAATGTCCTTCCTAAACCCATTTTACAAGTTGAAGTTCCCATCCTTTTCACCCACAACTTTACTTTACAGCTTTTTGAATGCCCCAACACCAAGCAATACTTTTCAAAAGGCAATTCAGAACCAGTTCCTTTCTTAATGTCCCTCATAAAACCTTTTTACAAATTGAAGTACCCATCCTTTTCACACACAAAATTACTTTACAGCTCTTGAAGACCACAACACCAAGCAATACTTTTCAATGCATTTCACAACAAGTTCTTTTCTATATGTCCCTCCTAAACCCATTTTACAAGTTGAAGTACCCATCCTTTTCAACCCACAACTTTACTTTACAGCTTTTGAATGCCCCCTACACCTAACAATACTTTTCAAAAGGCATTTTAGAACCAGTTCCTTTCTTAATGCCCCTCCTAAACCCATTTTACAAGTTGAAGTACCCATACTTTTCACCCACGACTTTACTATACTGCATTTTTGAATGCTCCAACACCAAGCAATACTTTTCAAATGGCATTTCAGAACAAGTTATTTTCTCAATGTCCTTCCTAAACCCATTTTACAAGTTGAAGTTCCCATCCTTTTCACCAACAACTTTACTTTACAGCTTTATGAATGCCCCAACTCCAAGCAATACTTTTCAAAAGGCATTTCAGAACCAGTTCCTTTTCTTAATGTCCATCATAAAACCTTTTTACAAATTGAAGTACCCATCCTTTTCACACACAACTTTACTTTACAGTCTTTTGAATGCGCCAACACCAAGCAATACTTTTCAAATACATTTCAGAACAAGTTTTTTTCATAATGCCCATCCTAAACCCGTTTTACAAGTTGAAGTGCCCATCCTTTTCACCCACAACTTTACTTTACAGCTTTTTGAATACCCAACATCAAGCAATACTTTTCAAAGGCATTTCAGAACTAGTTTGTTTCTTAGTGACCGTCCTAAACCCATTTTACAAATTGAAGTACCCATCCTTTTTCACCCACAACTTTACTTTACAGCTTTTGAATGCTCCATCACCAAGCAATACTTTTCAAAGGCATTTCAGAACAAGTTCTTTTCTTAATGTTCCTCCTAAACCCATTTTACAAGTTGAAGTACTCATCCTTTTCACCATAACTTTAGTATACTACTTTTTGAATGCTCCAACACCATGCAATACTTCTCAAATGACATATCAGGAGCTAATTTTCTCATTGATGTGAAGAAAAGTTCAAGTTCTTTTCCTAACTATCCATATGAAAAGAAATAAGTTACAGATCAATTCTATTTTTCAAGAAAAAATAAAAATTTTCCACTTCAGTTCAGATTTTTCTCAAAGCGATGGAAAAATTTAAAATTACTGTTCTAAATTTTTCATAGAAGATACAAAAAGTTATACGTTGATCATGAAAAGTTAACTCAAGTATGAATTTTATTAAAGAACTTACAGTTCAATTCTAATTTCTCCAGAGAAAAATAAAAATCTTCCTCTGCAGTTCTTAATTTCACAAAGACACAAAGAAATTTAAATTTCTCTTCTGAATTTTCGTAGAGAAAAGAAAAAGTTATAGTTCAATTCTATTTTTTTCAAAGAAAATGAAAAATCTCCAACTTTTTAATAAACATTCTAAGCGCTTAACATGCTAACGTTTCCTAAGATAATAGAAATACAACAAAGTAATGCATAAAATATTTTTATTGAAGTAACAACACAAAAATATGTTACAGACATTATTTTACATTATTAACATCATCGAACAGCATTGAACATTCTGAATCTGTACCATAAAATAATTTATCAAGTTCTCTCTCTCTTGATACTAGAGTTACTCGCTTCTCTTAGTTCATAACCACTAGAATAATCATTCATCCATTTTGAGTCATATACAATTTCCACTGGGAATGTCACCTACTGATTCAATACACGTTTCATCATAGGTATTATTTGATTCATTGACTATATGATCAATAGTAGTAATAATGCTCACTTGTGCTTCATTTTCCAATCAATTTGTCATTATATTCATTAGTAATACTGTCTGCCAATGCTCTTTTTATTTTACCTGCAATTTCACTGTCTATTATCACATTATTTTTACAGAGGCAGCAGTTTTGGCACGTTGACAAGATATGATTTATAATGTTGGTGCAGCAGTAGGCTCTTCTTTTCTTTACTGATTTCATTCGAATGCTAACACCGGAAAGATGACAATAAGATCTATCAACAGCTAACATGTTACCAGAACCATTAGCTAGAAGTTGCCCATCTTCATCGACTATTATTTTTAAGTTGGCATTCTCTTTGAGCACTAACTTCTCTGGAAATGATACTTTCACATATCCACCTTTTGAATGATGAAAATTCTTGACTACTCCAAAGGAATTTAACTCCTCACTGTCATGGCAACGTAGGCACACATTCCCAATAAGATCTCCACTACTACTCGCCCCATAGTTCAAATATATCTCTTTGTCAGCATTCAAGGCAACAATGACTTTATCATGTGCACACACTTTCTTCGAATAATTCATTTTCACGTCTTTTTTTAAAATATGTTTAGGTGTTTATCCCTCCAATGGTAAAAAATGACTGATTTAACGCACGTAATAAACTCGATAGTCTCGATAACCTACCATGGGGTACCACTGGGAAAGCCGCTCCCATTATAAGAGCACAGGGTCGACCTGGGGGGATTTTCCGGCGAGTATGCTTAGGTTAGGTTAGGTTAGACTAGATTAAGTTAGGTTAGATTAGGTTAGGTAAAGTCAGGTTAGGTAAGTTAGGTTAGGTTAGCTAAGTTAGGCTAGGTTAGCTAGTAAACATCTCTCCATGCTTAAGTTAGGTTAGGTTAGGCTAGATTAAGTTATGTTAGGTTAAGTTAGGTTAGGTTAGCTTACGTACGCGCGCGTACGTAAGCTAACCTAACCTAACTTAACCTAACATAACTTTAAAATTTTTTAAGCACAAAAAAAACTATTTGCTCTCCCGTAGACTCGGCGTCCTCCGTCCACAAGAAACCCATTCTTGCGGTGGCACTTTTTTCCTTCTTTTTTTTCTTTTTTTCCGCCCTTTTTACGACCAACCTTAATCAACAAAAAAAAAAATACAACCAGCCCATCAACAACAACAACAAAAAATAACCTTAATACCGACGTGCATGAGGGCACAGAACTGAACAGAATCTTGAACCATGTCTCCTACGGACGAGGAGGCCACCCACGGTGGGGCTGGTCCTTCCAGCTCAAGTGCGTGTGCCCCTCGTCCCCCATTCGCTTGAGTTCTTGATATAATTTTATGAGTCTCGAATGCATTCCGAGATCTAGGGCAGCGGAAGCGATGAATACCATCGGAAAACTTGTTATGCTCAGTAGAAGACTTAGTAGTAGAAGACTTAGTGTTTATACTTGTGCTAACCGAGCTTAGTTTGATTTACTGAAGCTCATTTGTCCAGTTTCTTAGGGTTGTCATTTGAGCTGTGATTATCGAGATGATTACTGAAACGTACCAATAAATATCTGAGAAACTAGTTATTTTTTTAGTTGGTTGCTTTACTTAGCGCTTTTTACTAATAACTCGGTAGTAACAGTTTTTCTGACTGTTGCTTTACAGTTTTTTCTTCAAATACCCAAAGGTCTGGGTTTAATACCAAGAAATTTCGATTCTAAGTACATTAGGGAAAAAGGGATCTGTGTTTCTTCCGGATTCTTTCGTGTCAAAGCAGCAGATTCCTTCTTTTTAGTACAATTAAGAATCCGAGATCCAAGGGTGCGTCTTGGCACAGCCACTAAACAGAAAAGCAGGTGTGATAAAAGGGAAAGGGACATGTGAAGACGTGATAAAAGGCAACTTTTACCGCTGGCCAAGCCATATTGAATAGGGCTGCGAAGCGTGACGTCAATTCTTGGGCGGGAAATTCAAATAACGATGAAACGTGGATGCGTAGACACGTTTTTTCGGAACTTTGGCGAATTTTTTTGGCCTAAAATATTTGTCGTAGATCCTACTAATCCACCAGAACGTTTTCACGTCGAAATAATACTAGGAATATTGACAATCAGTTGTTAGTTACAACTAGAAACCACGTTTCACGGTACTTTGAATTTCGCACCTTGCTTTTTACTTCATCACCGCGTAGCCCTATGTTGTATAACTTAAAAACCGTGTTCCGGGATTTTTTTTGAAATTTCGGGATTTTTTTTTTAAGAAAAATCGGAATTTTATTTTTGAGCTGGTGGCAATGCTGCATGTGTAATAGGAAAAAGTGACACCATCAGTGCCATCGTAGGGTTACCTAGTTTTTGCATGGATATCAACAACTTGCAGTCCTCCGTTCTTCTTATTTAGGTACATATCAGTTGTTTTCAGTCTTGGGGGTTCTTTTCCTTGCCAAATAAACCCGTAAATGATTTTTTCCAAGTTTTAAAAGATCACTTTTGAAGGTGCTGAAATATTCACCCGTTACCGAATAACAGGCAAGCTGAATATATTTACATATTGCGCCCTTTGGAATATTTTATAAGTTTCCTTCCCTGTCCATTTTTAATGCCTCCAGCATGCCTCCGGAGGCATGCTCCGGCGTGCCTCCAGGTGTCCCTCAAAATGCCCAGTTGTTAACCCCTCGACTTTTCTTTGTAATCGCATCAAGAAAAATGTGCTATTACAGACTTCGGGAAGGAACGGGCTGTCTTTACTTTTTAACCGCATGGTACCACTCCCTCGCCCAGTAGGTGCAAGAGTGCATTCACATATGGTCCCAGGATTGGGGCAGCTGGGCTGCTACATATTCCGTAAATTCTTAATTGAGAATAAGCGTGTCTGTAGGCTCAGCAATGTAAGATGTAAAATCTGTCGGTTCCTTAAAAACCAGCTTTCTCCAGCTCTCAACTTTGATGTGTTTTATAGCGCTATTAAAAATATAATTTGTATTAAATATAAGAATTTAAAAATAAAATATAACAGAGTAATAAAACCAATAAAGGGCAGAGCTCCTTACCTTCTTTCTTGGGCTCAGAACCAACTTT
This sequence comes from Artemia sinica, assembly GCA_027921565.1. Taxonomy (NCBI): domain Eukaryota; kingdom Metazoa; phylum Arthropoda; class Branchiopoda; order Anostraca; family Artemiidae; genus Artemia; species Artemia sinica. Next base: position 63,539,683 of record CM051265.1, read on the forward strand.
AAAAAAGCAATGGAAAGTGGAACAAAAAGGTATTGAAAAGGGATTTGATCCCCGTCTACGACTTCTTATGGTAATACAATAACAGAAAGTGAAGACAATCTTAACAGTGAAAGGAGCTCAACAAGTTTACCAACACCCCTTTCCCCCCAAATAGTTTCTGAGAAGGGGTTAAGGGGGCACTCGCACCGGGCACAGACATTTTAGTGTCCTAAATTTGAAATAAATAATCCAATGTTTATGATTATTTTGTAGTTTTTGAAATTTCATCGTTATTAAAATAAAGTTGAAGTCGTAGTTGGTAGTAAGTTGCTTACTTACTGTAATAGTTGTATAATAATAATTAATACTTACTGTGAGTGTAAACACATTGAAGAGGCCACAACCGCCACTGCTCTCCCCTGAAGGATAGCCCATGCTCATTGACAATCCGAATACGGACCCCCTCTTGCCTCCAATCTGGACCTACCCCCTATATATATATATATATATATATATATATATATATATATATATATATATATATATATATATATATATATATATATATATATATATATATATATATATATATATATATATATATATATATATATATATATATATATATATAGGGGGTAGGTCCAGATTGGAGGCAAGAGGCCGACTATAGATATATATATATATAGATATATATATAGGATATATATATATATATATATATATATATATAGATATATATATATATAGATATATATATAGGCCGATATATATATATATATAGGGGGTAGGTCCAGATTGGAGGCAAGAGGCCGACTTCAAACATGGCCGAGTCACGACGTAGGCTGCAATTGTCCCAAGTTAATGAATCAAGAAAAAGAAAATTGCTCCCGAAACCGTGACTTATTCCTTAAAAGTCTATGGCTTTTTCTTATTGCGGCAAGCCTATGCCTTTCTCCTGTGTTGAATAAAAAAAATAAATACATTAGATCCTTTGTTTTCGCCAAATAAAATATTTAAAGAAACTTAACCCCTCTGTTAAAAATTTGTTTGCTGATATATTTAAAAAATATTTTCTATGAAACTTAAGCAGTGATTTTCGAACTCAAAGTGAGCAGAAATCGACTGATTTAAAATGGCAAACCTAAAACGGCCAGAAACTAGATTTAAATTACTAGGGTAATATATATATATATATATATATATATATATATATATATATATATATATATATTATATATATATATATATATATATATATATATATATATATATATATATATATATATATATATATATATATATATATATATATATATATATATATATATATATATATATATATATATAATATATATATATATATATATATATATATATATATATATATGCTATGAAGGAATAAAATAGAAAACCAAATCCCCCCCGTAGTATTTCGAAAAATACCTTTTGCTTCTTCATTTAAAAAAAAAGAAAAAAAAAGATCCTTGTCCACCCAACATTTTCATTAATCGACGCTGTAATTCATCAAATAAAAAGAAGTTTTTTTAACTGAAAGTAAGGAGCGACATTAAAACTTAAAACGAACAGAAATTATTTCATATGCGAAAGAGGTTGTCCTCTCTTCAACGCCCTGCTCTTTACGCTAAAGTTTTTTTTATTATTTAAAAAAATAGAGTTTGCGAGAAAGAATCAAACTTTAGGGTAAAGAGCGAGGCGTCGAGGAGGGGACAGTTCCTTTCATATACGGAATAATTTCTGTTCGTTTTAAGTTTTAATGTCAGTAGGGAAGCCTCTCTAATTTCGAGTAGAACAAGATCACAGCCAATCAGAGGGCTAGAATCCGAGTAGAACAAGACCACACCCTATTTCTAGACCAATCACAGAGCTAGAAATACTACTAGTACAAGATCATAGGCTAAGTGACATCAGAGCAGATTTCTGGGATATTGATTAGCTTGAATTTTACGTAATTTCGGTCCTCTTATCTGCTAATGATAAAAAGTTATATCATTTTCATAGGGATAAAACAAAGCTATATATTATTCATATTTTTAATTGGATTGTATGCAAGGGATAAAAGAGTTAAAAACACGTACCAGTTAGGGTAAGTCTGAGAGGATGGTAAATCTTAGGGAACTTGACACAAATGCTAGAATATTATGCGGGACTCAAGAGAGATAGAAATTCTATTTTAATATGGATTCATTTCCTTTAGGCTCAGCGATAAATTCCGGAATTATTATTTCGAAGCCCTTATAATGTAAGTAGAACATATTAGATATTTTTCAGAGATACAAGGAGATTAAAAGAGTTTGAATATATTACTGAGCCAGATTCCTGGGAATTTTAATGTATCAGCACACAGTTGCCAGACCAAAGGAACCGTCAGTAATTAATCGACATTTTAGGGGATTATTTGGGACGAAACAGTTTGAGACATTCGTTTAAAATACATCTGATCTTATTAACCCTTTCAGACCTGAACATTGAAGGAGTGCTTGAAAAATTCTTAAACCTTGCAATAATAATCAACGTAAACTTCGATTCAACTTAATTTCAACTTCAATTATTTATTTCATTCACAAACTGAAATAGAAATGGTTACCATATGGTCACCTTAGAATAAAAAAGATTCATTTCACTTAATATGGAAGTTCATAAAACAATTTACAACAGAACCTTACATTTAATGCAGAGAATTCGGCTAGCTGCACCCCTTGCACATTTTTCGTACCGGCTGCGCTCCTTTTCAACTGTGTCGGGTAGAGGGCCAGCAGTGTCATACCGCACCGATTCTGACTGCATGCCTGCTTCTGTAGTTTCTGTTTTTCGCTTTGTAGGAGCACTGACAGAGGGTTGACCAGCACGAGGACTATTGACAACTCCTGACACTATCAAGAATCTGCAAAAATCCATCTTGAAGTACATCAAGGACATATGCTGCTTACCCAGGTCTTCGCACTCTCGCCTATGTAGAATCCAAGCATTGTTCACAGCTAAGTCAAGGAAATAATACAATATCCGCACGTACCATTTCTTGGACCGTATGTCAGTGCGGTAGAGCTCCAGAAGCATATCAGACAAGTCTACATCACCCATTGACTTGCTGTACTCACGGACAACACATGAGCGATCTACCTTGACATGGTTATGAGTACATCCATCCCACCTTGGACACTGGGCGACTGGAGCCACGGTACAGAACGAGGAGGCCTCATGCACTGGTTTATTGTCGAACCACTTCACAATGGAGACCTCCGGGTGCCTCTCAAGTCTATAATCATAGCTTCCACGCCCTTTCTTTTTCAATGATGCCTCACTTTCCGAAATTACACCTTTTATACGATTACTCCTTATCGTCCCACATGATTCAATCCCATGGTTGGTGCGTAAGGCATGAATAAGGTCAATAGATGAGTAAAAATTGTCGAAGTACAGCTTGAGATTCATTCCCCGTGGCACATTTTCGATCAGTCTAAGGACAACGTCAGCACCCAGCCCCAAAGAACTATCCGGAACTGAGCCTTTTCCTGTGTATATTTCTAGGTCATAGGTAATCCCACTCACGCCCGATGTCTCTCCTCTGGCGGTATGCTTTTTAGATTTTCTCTGAGCTCGTCAAACATTGGTCTGATTTTGAGCAGCTTATCCTGACCAGTTTGATCCGATGGCACTGCTAAGTTATCGTCATTGATATGAAAAAACTGCCGAGTCATGAACAATCTGTCACGCCTCATAGCCTCTGCGATTGGAGTGTATCAGAAAGTGCGCTCCTAGTACATCCTCATAGCTGGTAGCTCTACAATACTCATCTGCATCTGTACTCCAAGGAACCAGTTCATCTCATGCAGGGTCAGCTTTAGGGCAATCCTAGCGTTTGTTTTCCTCGTTGCATGTAGATTGGTTTGGTCAACTAATCCAGCAACGATGCTATGTGATGAAAGTTCTGAATAAATCAATGGGTAAGTGCATTTCTGTTGCTTTCGGGAGGGAAGCTTTCCATATGATATCACAGGGCTCAATCTCTTTTCTTAGCCACTTGTATTCTTTTGTGGCATCTTGGTTATTCATTGATGCGGTGGGGAAGGTTCAAGAAGAAATAGGTGACGAGCTTGAAGATTGAATGGGAGACGGTTGAGCTTCAGTAGTGGCTTCTCCAGCATCAAATTGGTCATCTACACCCGTAAAAATTTCGAAACAGTTCAACATGCTGAGAGGTATATCCTCTGTAGGATCGTCAACCGGCTGAACAGGCTGTAGGGTGGCGTATGTGAAACTGGCACCAGGGATAGGATTCCATAATGGATCAGACTCGTCGTCATCATCAGACATGATTTCCATCTCAGATTCGCTGCCTGGTAGCAGAACCATCTCTGCAGCTCGCTCTTGGGTGAACTTCTCTCTTACACGTTTGCTCCTCTCCTTGAAAACATTTTCTTCCTCTTTTCTTGGTTCGGAGTTTTCAGCGGAATAAGAGAGGCTCGTTGTCTCTGGAAGAGAAAATTGTGATCAGACCAAAGGTGCATGGGTGCTTCTGCTTCGTCAAATAAGAACAATCAGAATGAAGTGCTTCACGAATAAAAAAAAGTGAAGCAAAAGAAAGAATATAAAGCAAAATCAACAAGTATCTTCAAAAACTACTCGTCTCAAAACCTAAAGTTACCATATGGTAACCGTACAAAAAGCACTGAAATGGGGGATGAAGATAAAATTAAATAAGATTCGTTTAAATACAGGCTAAAATTAAAGACTTCAAGGAACAAAACAAGATAATAAAAACTAAAAAAACTCACCTGCATCATTTTCATCATCGCTGTCAAAATCTGCTAATTTTCTCTTTTTAGGCATGGCAAAAAACTACTATTTTCCCTGATCAACTGACGACTCACGGATCCATCTAGGAGAAAAAAAAGCATCGCAACATGGAGGGCCGAGCATGTGCTATCTGATGGTATTAAACTCGAAAGCGGCATCTGAACTACCAAAGAAATTAGGTACGTGGAAGGAACGGCTACCCTATGGTTACCTACGGAATGAAAGGGTTAATAATCTTTGACTTTTTAATAAAGTTGGGTTTTAGTTTTCAGAAACAAGAACATTCACGTTTAAAATACATGTGATTTTATTAATAATATTTGATTTTCTAATAAAGATGGGTTTTAGTTTTCAGATATAAGAACACCCACGTTTGAAATAAATGTGATTCTATTAATAATATTTGATTTTTTTTAATAAAATTAGGTTTTAGCTTCAAGAAATATGAACATCACCGTTTAATATACATCTGATTTTATTAATAATATTTGATTTTTTAATGAAGTTGGGTTTTAGTTTTCAGAAACAAGAACGTCCACATTTAAAATACATGTGATTTTATTAATAGTATTTGATTTTTTAATAAAGTTGAGTTTTAGTTATCAGAAAGAGCGAAACAGTTTGAGACATTTTAGAGGATAATTTGGGCAAAACAGAGTGAGACATGTGAGTTGACTTAGCTTTACTTCATGGCTGTGTTCTATATAATAAACTTGGCTGTGTTCTGTATAATGCTGGATAATACTCTTTAAAATATTAATAATATTTGATTTTTTTAAAAATAAAGTTGGCTTTTAGTCTTCAGAAATATGAACATCCACGTTTAAAATACATCTGGTTTTATTAATAATACTTGATTTTTTAATAAAGATGGGTTTTAGTTTTCAGAAATAAGAACACCCACGTTTAAAATACATGTGATTTTATTAGTAATATTTGATTTTTTAATAAAGTTAGGTTTTAGTTTCAAGAAATATGAAGATCGCCGTTTAAAATACATCTGATTTTATTAATAATATTTGATATTTTAATAAAGTTGGGTTTTAGTTTTCAGAAACAAGAACGTCCACGTTTAAAATACATGTGATTTTATTAATAATATTTGATTTTTTTTTATAAAATTGGGTTTTAGTTTCAAAAATTCACATTTAAGCTAGATTGTTTAACGAATGTAGATGTGTGTTGTCTGAAACCTTTGGTTTGGGGTGCTTGGTTTACTATTTTGTACTTTTCCGACCTAGGTTTCTTAGCCTGTCGTAGGTGTGCGTTTTTCTGAAATCTATGATTTGGGATGTATGGTTTACTATTTTAGACATTTCTTATCTAGGTTTCTTAACCTTTCGTAGGCGTTTGTTGCAAGAAACTTATGATTTGGGCTGGCTAGTTTGCTATTTTGGACTTTTCTGAGCTAGATTTCCTAACCTTTCGTAGGTGTATATTGTCTGAATCCTTTGATTTAGGATGCTTGGTTTACTATTTTGCATTTTTTTAGCTAGGTTTCATAGCCTTTCTTAGGTGTATGTTGTATAAAACCCATGATTAACTTTAATATTTTTTGGGACGTGTGGGATGATCCAAGACCTCATTGGCTCCATTTTTTCATATTTCCTAATAAAGATGGGTTTTAGTTTTCAGAAATATGAACATGCCAGTTTAAAATACATCTGATTTTATTAATAACATTTGATTTTTTTATAAAAGTTGGGTTTTAGTTTCAAGAAATACGAACATCCACATTTAAAGTACATATGATTTTATTAATAATATTTGATATTTTAATAAAGTTGGGTTTTAGTTTTCAGAAATAAGAACACCCACGTTTAAAATACATGTCATCTTATTAATAATATTTAATTTTTTTAACAAAGTTGGGTTTTAGTTTTCAGAAAGGGCGAAACAGTTTGAGACACTTTAGAGGATGATTTGGGTGAAACAGAGTGAGACATGTGAGTTGACTTAGCTGTACTTCATGGCTGTGTTCTGTATAATACACTTGGCTGGGCTTAATAATATTTGATTTTTAATGAAGTTGGGTTTTAGTTTTCAGAAATATGAACATCCAAATTTTCAATTTGATCGGTGAATGTTCTACGAAAAAGCGTTTTTTGTGATTTCAAATAAAATTCTATGACTTTTTAATATTCTCACTGCTCAAAGGTTCAAATGCAAGAACTTTAGGCAACTTGCCATAAATGTTAGAATGTTAGATTTGTTCCTAAGCAATGAGCAAACTTCAGATACAGAAATTAAATTTCAGATGAATCTACAGAGTTTCATTTCTCACCACTAGATATAATTTCATACATTAAACTTTTATAAGAAATACGGTTTATTAATTAAGGTAATACTTGAAATCTACACTATATGTATAAACGAGTTTTCCACAATTCTTACATTTGTGAATAAATTCCATGGTTTTTCCATAGAGGATTCTAATAGAGGATAGAGAATGAAAATATCTGAAAATATTGAATGTATAGTAAAAAACGATTACAAAAACATGATAATAATACTAGTGCTAACAACTTACTGCCATCTGAGGTCAACAAATGTAGGTTTTATCAAGAAAATATTAGAAAATTTATAGATTATAGTATGAACGACATGCAAAAACATGAAATACTACTACTATTAGCAACTCGCTGCAACATAAGGACACCTGGTGCCGATACAGCTACGTTTTATCAAGAAAATATCTGAAAATGTTTAAGGTATTGCGCAAGTGGATTGCAAAAAAAAACCATTAAAATAGGGTGGACAACGAAATGTCGGACAAATTTAGTAACTGAATTTAGTGATACACTTTGATTTTTGTCATGTTTTCTTTTGCTTTGTCGATGATTTTAATTTAATATATACTTTCAAGTACCACTTCATAGTAAGATTCGGGGGTTGAGTTGGAGTAAGATCCTCCCATACTGACTTATTGTTTACTGTTAAAGCATCGAGGACAGTGAAAATAAAATCTGTTGTTCGAATGGCTTAATGTGATGTTTGAATTGAGTAGGCTAATGGGTACGTTTTATGAGGAAAATATCTGAAAATGTTGAATGTATAGTAAAAAAGTCTTGCAAAACATGATAATACTACTAGTACTAACAACTTGCAGCGCTGCTAAGCCACCTGAGGTCAACAAATGTACGTTTTATCAAGAAAATATTAGAAAATTTATAGATTATAGTGTGAATGACAAGCAAAAACATAAAATACTACTACTACTAGCAACGCACTGCAACATAAGGACACTTGAGGCCAATACAGCTACGTTTTATCATGACAGTATCTGAAAATGTTTATGCGCGCACGTAACCTAGTCTAAATTAAACTTAAAAATTCAATGCACGTTCCTTTCTCAATATTTTCTTAAAACCATTATTCAACTTGGAGTGCACATGAAAAAGTTACTAGTAGTATCTATATTTCTTAAAGTTCCTTTTCTTACATCCCTACCGTGGCTGGCCCCCCACCCCCCACCTCCCCGGGGCCAAAGGTTAGCAGGGGCGGGGACTCCCCCCACCCCCGAGGCCGAAGGCCGGCCGGGACCGGGACCCCCCCACCCCCCAGGACTGTTGAATTGATTAAATAAAACCTTTTAAATACATCTCCTCCCCTCCCAACATTACTTTTCAACTTTATGTATATCCCAACACAAAACTATATTACTCAAAGGTTGTTTTTTTATCAATCTAAAACCATTTTTCTACTTGGATTACACATATACCTAGGAATTAATGATAACATGTTATTAGATTAATATAACTGTTTCAGGGGATGCTTGTGTGTAAATGAGAGAAGACATGTACTTGTTTTTCTGTTTCTTTAATAACATAGGTTAAACTAATTATCGAATGCAATTTATCGTTACTTCCACACACAATATAACTCTGGTGTAAGTTGATTCTTACAACAGTGTAGTTTGAAATATAGACACCTTATACCAGGACATAGTGATGAATAGTCCAAGCGATGTAAGACTTTTTTTGTTTTTGTTTAATACTATCTCAATAAGGAAATTCTTGTTTGATATAAAGTCCCTTAATTTAGTAACTGAATTTAGCGCTTCATCGATGATTTTAGCTTAATATAAACTTTCAAGTACCACTTCATAGTAAGTAAGATTCGGGGGTGGAGTTGGGGTAGGATCCTGTCACACAAATAGGATAATTTAGGTGCGAGGGCAACACTTTGATTTTTGTCATGTTTTTTTTTGCTTTGTCAATGACTTTAGTTTAATATAGATTTTCAAATACCACTTCATAGTAAGATTCGGTGGTTGAGTTGGACTATGATCCTCCAACACTGACTTATTGTTTACTGTTAAAGCATCGAGGACAGTGAAAATAAAATATGTTGTTTGAATGGGTTAATGTGATGTTTGAATTGAGTATGCTAATGGGTACGTTTTATCATGAAAATATCTGAAAATGTTGAATGTATAGTAAGAAGGACTTGCAAAATCATGATAATACTGCGAGTACTAACAACTTACTGCGCTACTAAGCCTTCTGAGGTCAACAAATGTAAGTTTTATAAAAGAATATTAGAAAATTTATAGATTATAGTATGAAAGACATGCAAAAACATGAAATACTACTACTAATAGCAACTTGCTGCAACATAAGGACACCTGAGGCCAATACAGCTACGTTTTATCAAGAAAAAATCTGAAAATGTTTATGGTATAGTACAAATAGATTGCAAAAAAAACATGAAAATAGGGTGGACAACGAAATGTCGGGCAAATTTAGCAACTGAATTTAGTTATACACTTTGATTTTTGTCATGTTTTTTCGCTTTGTCAATGATTTTAGTTTAATATAGACTTTCAAGTACCACTTCATAGTAAGATTCGGGGGTTGAGCTGGAGTAAAATCCTACCACACTAACTTATTTTTTACTGTTAAAGCATCGAGGACAGTGAAAATAAAATCTGTTGTTCGAATGGGTTAATGTGATCTTTGAATTGAGTATGCTAATGGGTACGTTTTTTCATGAAAATATCTGAAAATGATGAATGTATAGTAAGAAAGGCTTTCAAAAACATGATAATACTGCTAGTTCTAACAACTTACTGCGCTACTAAGCCATCTGAGGTCAACAAATGTACGTTTTATCAAGAATGTAATAGAAAACTTATAGATTATAGTATTAATGACATGCAAAAACATGAAATACTACTACTAATAGCAACTTGCTGCAACATAAGGACACCTGAGGCCAATACAGGTACGTTTTATCAAGAAAAAATCTGAAAATGTTTAAGGTATAGTACAAATGGATTGCAAAAAAAAAACATGAAAATAGGGTGGACAACGAAATGTCGGACACATTTAGTAACTGAATTTAGTGATTTGATGAGTTTGGGCTTATAAATTATATTTTCCCTCCTCTAAGTTTGGGGTAATGAGAGATTACACTCTTTTTTATGGGTTTTGGGGGACAACAAAATGTCGGACAAATTTAGTAACTGAATTTAGCGCTTCGTCGATGATTTTAGTTTAATATAAACTTTCAAATACCACTTCATAGTAAGTAGGATTTGGGGGTTGAGTTGGGGTGGGATCCTCACACACAAATAGGATAATTTGGTTGCGAGGGCAACACTTTGATTTTTGTCATGTTTTTTTCGCTTTGTCATAAAGCTAATCTTCTTTAAGAATCCTCTGTGGAAAAAATATCCTAACTATGTGCACCTCCATCTTCTGGACATCATATATGATCCGCGTTGCCACTGGTGTAAAAACCGGAAGCTTCGTGTGATATCGAAGAATTATGAAACCACGGAATTTATTCACCAGTGTAAGAATTGTGGATTTATACATATAGTGTAGATGTCAAGTATGACGTTGATTAATAAACCATATTTCTTATAAATGATCAATGTATGAAATTATATCTAGTGGTGAGAAATGAAACTTTGTAGATTTATCTGAAATTTAATTTCTGTGTCTGAAGTTCGCTCATTGCCTAGGAACAAATCTAACATTCTAACATTTATGGCAAGTTGCCTAAAGTTCTTGCATTTGAACCTTTGAGTAGCGAGAATATTAAAAAGTCATAGAATTTTATTTGAAATAAAAAAAAACTTTTTGGTAAAACATTCACCGATCAAATTGAAAACGGAGATAATCATATTTCTGAAAACTAAAACCCAAATTTATTAAAAAATCAAATTATATTAAACATATCCAAGTGTATTATACAGAACATAACCATGAAGTAAAGCGAAGTCAACTAACATGTCTCACTCTGTTTCGCCCAAATCATCCTCTAGAATGTCTCAAACTGTTTCGCCCTTTCTGAAAACTAAAACCCAACTTTGTCAAAAAAATTAAATATTATTAATAAAATCACATATATTTTAAACGTGGGTGTTCTTATTTCTTAAAACTAAAACCCAACTTTATTAAAATGTCAAATATTACTAATAAAATCATATGTACTTTAAATGTGGATGTTCGTATTTTTTGAAACTAAAACCCAACTTTATTAAAAAAAATCAAATGTTATTAATAAAATCAGATGTATTTTAAACTAGGATGTTCATATTTCCGAAAACTAAAACCCAACTTTATTAAAAAATATGCAAAAATGTACCCAATGAGGTCTTAGATCATCCCCCAACTCCCAAAAAATATTAAAGTTAATCATGGGTTTTATACAACATACACCTAAGAAAGGCTATGAAACCTAGCTCAGAAAAGTGCAAAATAGTAAACCAAGCATCCCAAATCATAGGTTTCAGACAACATACACCTACGAAAGGTTAGGAAATCCAGCTCAGAAAAGTCCAAAATAGCAAACTAGACATCCCAAATCATAAGTTTCATGTAACACACACCTACGAAAGGTTAAGAAACCTAGCTAAGAAATGTCAAAAATAGTAAACCATACATCCCAAATCATAGATTTCAGACAACACACACCTACGACAGGTTAAGAAACCTAGGTCAGAAAAATGTGAAATAGTAAACCAAGCACCCCAACTCATAGGTTACAGACAACACACATCTATATACGTTAAGAAATCTAGCTTAAATGTGAATTTTTGAAACTAAAACCCAACTTCATTAAAAAAATCAAATATTATTAATAGAATCACACGTATTTTAAACGTGGACGTTCTTGTTTCTGAAAATTAAAACCCAACTTTATTAAAATATCAAATATTATTAATAAAATCAGATGTATTTTAAAGGTCTATGTTCATATTTCTTGAAACTAAAACCTAACTTTATTAAAAAAATCAAATATTATTATTAGAATCACATGTATTTTAAACGTGGGTGTTCTTATTTCTGAAAACTAAAACCCATCCTTATTAAAAAGTCAATTATTAGTAATAAAATCAGATGTATTTTAAATATGGAGATTCATACTTTCTGAAGACTAAAACCCAACTTTATTTAAAAAAATCAAATATTACTAAGACCCATCTTTATTAAAAAAAATCAAGTATTATTAATAGAACCAGATGTATTTTAAACGTGGATATTCATATTTCTGAAGACTAAAACCCAACTTTATTAAAAAAAATCAAATGTTATTAATAAAATCAGATGTATTTTAAAGGTCTATGTTCATATTTCTTGAAACTAAAACCTAACTTTATTAAAAAAATCAAATATTATTATTAGAATCACATGTATTTTAAACGTGAGTGTTCTTTTTTCTGAAAAATAAAACCCATCTTTATTAAAAAAAAATCAAATATTGTTTGTAGGTTGAAGAGTATTATACAGGATTATACAGAACACAGCCAAGTGTATTATACAGAACACAGTCATGAATTAAAGCTAAGTCAACTCACATGTCTCACTCTGTTTCGCCCAAATCCTCTTCTAAAATGTCTCAAACTGTTTCCCTCTTTCTGAAAACTAAAACCCAACTTTATTAGAAAATCAAATATTATTAATAAAATCAGATGTATTTTAAAGAAATGTCTCAAACTGTTTCGTCCCAAATAATCCCCTAGAATGTCGATTAATCACTGACGGTTCCTTTGTTCTGGCAACTGTGTTTTGATACTTTAAAATTCCCAGGAATCTTGCTCAGTAATATATTCAAACTCTTTTAATCTCTTTGTATCTCTGAAAAATATCTAATATGTTCTACTTACATTATAAGGGCTTCGAAATAATAATTCCGGAATTTATCACTGAGCCTAAAGGAAATGAATCCATATTAAAATAGAATTTCTATCTCTTTAGAGTCCCGCATAATATTCTAGCATTTTTGTCAAGTTGCCTAAGACGTACCATCGTCTCAGACTTACCTTGACTGGTACGCACTTTTAACTCTTTTATCCCTTACATACAATCCAATTAAAAATATGAATAATATATAGCTTTGTTTCACCCCTATGAAAATTATTTAACTTTTTATCATTAGCAGATAAGAGGACCAAAATTACGTGAAATTCAAGCTGATCAATTTCCCAGAAATCTGCTCTGATGTCACTTAGCCTATAATCTTGTACTAGTGGCATTTCTAGCTCTGTGATTGGTCTAGAAATAGGGTGTGGTCTTGTTCTGCTCAGATTATAGCCCTCTGATTGGCTGTGATCTTGTTCTACTCGAAATTAGAGAGGCTCCTTTACTTATGTCGCTCCTTATTTTCAATTATAAAAACTTGTTTTTTTCTTTTTAATTTTTGAATGTTTTTGAATTAATACAGGTTTTGATTTTGGCTCACCATACATAATCAAAACGAAATTTGCATATTAATTTTACTTTTTTTTGGCTAAATGGCTTTTTCGAAAGTTGTTTAATTTTATTTACGTATGTTATTATTAGTAATAAATATACGTAACTTACGAATTAGCTTACGTAACGAACTTCTATATTCGTATGTTTTTATTACGTATATTAGGGGGTTCGCTCCCTAATCAATGCCTTGCTCTTTACGCTAAAGTTCGAATTTTTTCCAATTCTTTAAGAATGACTTCTTAACCACAAAGGCCGGTAATTAGAATAAATAGCTCTTATGAAAGTGCTAAAAAAAAACTTTAGCGTAAAGAGCGAGGTATTGACTCAGGGGCGAACCCAATCATATACGTATTAGTTTCTGTTCATTTAAGATTTGATCTTGAAAATTTTTCAGTTGAAAACTTGTTTTTTAAACAATGCTGGGAAATCGGGCACCCCCTTCATAACAGGGTCCCTTAGCCATGGAAAGTTCCTCCCACGTAACCCTCGACCCCCCCCCCCGCTACCAGAAAAAATCCCCCTGAAATTGTCTGTAGCCTTTACTTCCCAATATCCAATAGCCTACTATATGTAAACAGTAGGCAAAGCTCATAACTTGCAGCCCTTCCCACGGGGACTGTGGGGGATTAAGTCATCCTCAAAGACATAGTTATTATATCTTTTGACCATGCTGAACAAAATTGCTACCTCAAAATTTTGATCAGATGACTTTGGGAAAAAATGAGCGTGGGAGGGGGCCTAGATGCCCTCCATTTTTTTAGTTGCTTAAAAATGGCACTAGAACTTTTAATTCCCGCTCGAATGAGCCCTCTCGCGATAATCTAGGACCACTGGGTTGATACGTTCACCCCTGAAAAAAAAAACAAATAAACCCGCATCTGTGATCTTTCTTCTTGCAAAAATTATAAAATTCTACATTTTTGAAGATAGGAGCTTGAAACCTCTACATTAGGGTTCTTTGATACGCTGAATCTGATGGTGTGGTTTTCATTAAGGATCTATGACTTTTAGGGGGTGTTTACCCCTTTTTCAAAAATAAGGCAATTTTTCTCAGGCGCGTAACATTGGATGGGTAAGACTAAACTTGATGAAACTTGTATATTTAAAATCAGCATAAAAAATTTGATTCTTTTGATGTATCTATTGGTATCAAAATTCCGTTTTTTAGGGTTTCGGTTATTCTTGAGCCGGGTCGCTCCTTACTTACAGTTCGTTACCAGAAACTGTTTGATAATCTAGCCAATCCAGATATTCCCCTGCTCTATATGCATGGAGCCATGCGCATGTAGGTTACCAGGGAGAAACAGAGAAACTTTGTAAAAAAATCTTGTGGCCCAAAAGCTTTCTGTTTTTTTCTTACCAGTTTAAATTCTTGCACAGGATAAAAAGCAGGCAAGTTAAATATTTATTTCTTTATACTGAATTAGGGTTTTACACATGGGAGTTAAAATAATTTGTTGGTATTTTAAGAAGCCTGGATTACTTTTAATCGAGAATAAAAGAGCAAACTGATTTGTCTTCGAAAATGCTTTACAAACTTCAACCAATAAAATCAAAGTATACTTTTGGAACTTGTCTGTTAAACCGAACATCCTCAAGAATTACGCTGTCTAAGATCTGAAGTTGGTTTTGAATCGGTGTGATTCGCTTATTTTGACTGAGAAAACTACGATTTAGGTATCTTTTGATTAAATATCTAGTGTTTAGAGGTGATAGGGGTTAGGTTAAGTTAGGTTGGGTATTTAACATAATACGTTCTCTGCGTCCCGCTTTCCATAATTCTTTGTCATGGTTTCCATAATTTTGTTTCTAAAGTATTATATTATCATCATGTTTTGGTATATTTCATTAGGATTAACCTAATTTTACTTCTTGACGATGTTCTGTTTAACAGTCAAGTACCATGTTTTTTACCATGCAATTGTAGGAAAGTAATATCTCTTCTTGTTACTTATCTTCTTGTTATAGTAATATTTCTTTTACTTATCCAGTGCATTACTCGTGGTTGGATGTAGGCTATACCTAAGAGCTTGAGGGTATCAACTACGCTGAACAAAATGGCTATCTCAAAATTCTAATTGGATGTGTTTGGGGAAACAGTGGGCGTGGAAGGGGTGTTATTTGCCTTCCAATCACTTTCGAATATTAAAAAGGGCACTAGCCATTCCAATTTCCAATCGAATGAGCCCTTCTCCAAGTTTCTACGACGTTCTGTTTTCACTTCTTGATTTCCCTGCTTAACGATGTTCTGTTTAAAAGTCAAGTACCATGTTTTTTACCATGCAATTGTAGGAAAGTAATATCACTTCTTGCTAATGTTTCTTTTACTTATCCAGTGCATTCCTCGTGGCTGGATGTATACCTAAGAGCTTGAGGGTATACCCCCACAACACTCTTTTTTACCAGGGAAGTGGTGTAGTATCGCTTTTTTTATATTTGCGCAGATAGGATGTTAAATATTGCCCATAGTAAACAAATGTAGCTTCGAGTAGTATCTCCGTTAAATTAATTAAAAAGTTACTATAGCGTAATGTAATCATCAAATCATTGCATCTCCATGCTAAAAGTGTACAACATGTTTTCAATTTGGGAAATATCTCTTTGAGATTCATGCTGTATGAAAAACTATGCAATGTCTTTTTAAGCAAATTTACATAAAAGTAATCCTGCTTTGGTGATTGAATAACGCGTCTATTGTCAATTCTCTTTCCTTGTAATATTTATTTAGCATTTTGTATTTGCATTTGCGACGGAAGATGCTTAATTACCATATACTAAATGGAAGTCTTGCTAAGCTGATGTCATGGTTCCCTCGGGCATCTACCAGCAGATATCCATTCTCTCTGTTTGTCTTTGAATTGCATGTACGCGTGAGCCTCTTGCAGTCACAATGGGATACGGTTTATGAGTTTTTTTCTTCTTTTTCTAAGCATCCATTGTTGAAAAACGAATCTATTTTTGGTCTGTACAATTTACGGGTGACATTATCAGCACTAGACATGAAACAACGTTTTGCTGTCCAAATGGGGATGTACAGAAATGTGTAGTTATGTTTTATAGAATATTGCGATGTTTTTTCTTTCACCAAGGGACAGAAAATGAGGTTTTCGCATCATTATTTTTGTTTTGATAGCTGTTACATTTTCATAGGTTAATTGCACCCACGAGCTCTTTCTTATTTTAGGCGAGAGTTTTTGGCAGGGGGGGGGGTAATTCTCGAAAAGTTAGGGGGCGGGGCTTAATAAAGTACAAAAATAAAATGTTTTTTAAAAGAAAGGAGCTAAGAGTGTATTTTCTAAGTCGAAGATTATTTTTAAATTCTTTCCATTTGGGGTTTTAGTTCTTCTTTTTGTTGACCTTATAAAACCCAATTCTCAATCTTCATTCCTATAATTTATACCCTTTTCTAGGGAGGTTTCCTCCCTCCATCGGCACCCCTGTTTTTTAGAAGGTGTACCGATTCAGTAGTACTAATAATTGTTTACGACAATTGTTTGTTTTAAGCTTGACTCCTTTGTTCCTTTTAATTTCCGTCTATTTTGGGGTTCATTCATTTCTTCGTAGTAAAATCTACTTTTGTCAAGGTTAAAATGATTATTCATTGTAATGTCTGCTGGTTTTAGGATTAATCTATTCTTACATAGTAGTTTCCGTTCGTTTTGAGTTTGGCCTTAGTATATGTCTGTTTGTATTTTCCTTCAAAAAACTTTTTTTTAACGCATCGTGTTAAATCAACTTAGTAAAGCTTATTGAGCCATTGATAATCCTGGATGAAGGAAAAAAGTGTCCAAAAGGAGGGGAGGGGGGTTACATTTTTTTCCTGTAAGAACCCATAGTTTGGTTTGCTATTTGTATGTCGGGGAAATGTTTTCAATAATTCTTAACAACATACACCCCTTTGAAAACCTTGACACAAATAGTGATGTTTAATTTATTTTTATACCTCGAAAAATAAAAGTTAATATCATTCCAAAAATACTATTTATGCTCTTTGACAACCTGGATTTGATTTAGTAATAAACATGAATATAAACAAATTTTTTATATGTTTTTTTGAAGGTTTTTGTAAGCCTCCCCCCCCCTAAAAAATCTTGGATACGGCCCTGACTCCAATACTTCATATGGTTTAGGTACCAGGTGATTAGATTTTTCTTCTTCACAATTTTTTCTAATGCTTCAATAAACAGAAATAATCGCATTAAGACCACAACTAAATTTGAAATTATCGGATAAAAATATTTTAAAACAGTAATAAATAAATTTTACAACTTTAAAATAATAAAATAAAATTTTACACTATAGAAGGTAATTGACATGGTAGAGTAGAAACAACTTTGACAGGAATTTTAAATAAGGCGGATAACCAGCTAATTTGTTTTTATACACGCGTTTAGAATACAAATGAATTAATTATAGCTATTAAGCGTACTACAAGATAAAAACTTACGCAGAAAGAATTTTACATTAGAAAAATCCAAAGTTTCATAGCGAAAAACTATACAAAAATAAGAATTTATGTGAAACGATGACTCTACCCGGTTTGACTTCTCCCCCCCCCCCCAAAAAAAAAAGTAATGATTTTATCCGACTGGTAAAAACTAACAGAATGCATATAAAACATTTTTTGATGCATTTCTTAAATTGATTTTAACTCCCTCGTCTCGAACAAGAATAACCCTCCACCTAAACAGAAATTATGAATGTAGCCTTGCCATCAATAACCATTTTCAGCAAAATTTAATGAAAAAAAAAACAAATGAAATATCTAGCTCATAATACAAAGAAGAACCTAGATACTCGTATAAATAAAGACAAACTTAAAAAATCTAAATTAACATAGCCTTAGCTTCATCACTACACTAAAGCATGGGCACCCATAAGCTGAATTTTAGGTGGGGGCTTATCTGGTCCAATTGGCACTTCCAATAGTATATAATATAAATATCAAAAAAAAAAAAATTTGAAATATAAGGCAGCGTCATTCAGCCAGGGGAGCTGGCGCCCCTCCTGTCCCACCCCCCTTATGGGCGCCCATGCACTAGATTTCAGTGAATACTGACAAAAAAGGTTACTGGCTCATTTTTTATTGAAAAGAAACTAACGGTTTATTATTATTATTTTTTTAAGAATAAATAAACCCCAAATTAGATGAAAAGAAAATAGTAGGCACATCGTATCGTATTTATCTTGTATTTTATTGGATATTTTAACATTTTATTGGGTAATAAAATAAGGGATCCTGCGTCTGTAAAAGAGCTACAAAAAACATCGAGACTAAAAAGTTCCGAGCAAACCTTCCCATTTTACACATATATAAGATGGTTGTTTAGTTTGAAGACAAATTACTGTTATGGTACTATGAATGCAATGGGTTTGAATCTTTCAAAAAGCTTGTAGTAAGACATACTATTTTTTACAAAATATTCCAAGTCTGAAAAAGCCAATGGGCAACTTTTTTGGGTAACCTACTTGTGTAGCATACCGCCAACACTCAAGAAGAGAAGTTAGGTTAATCCTAATGAAAAATACCAAATCTTGATGAAAATATAATACTTTAGAAACAAATTTAGGCTATATATTTACACATTAGGGGTGTGTGTTGGTGGGGGAGGGGGTAACCTTACCTACCCTCCCCCTAACATGGAAATATATAGTCCGAATTATATAATTACAATGTGTTCTGTCACCCGCCACTTGTTTTCCACTAAGCGTAACCTAATTGTTTCTTAATACAGACAGATAAAACCGGTTTGTCCTCGAGTTTTACACAGCGCAATTTTGAGTGTTGGCGGTATAATACATAAATACCTTTTTTTGTTATTAACTGGTTAGATTTCTTGGTTTGGCTTACTTATTTTGCTGCAATTGTATTTTTACATTTTAAAAATATTAAAAATAGCAAGAAATGTTTCCTCTGTACTCTTTTTTTTAATTTCTATTTTGATAAATTGCTTGTTTGACAGGAAGGTAATTAAAAAGAAAAAGAGTAATTCATTTCTGGGGGAGGGAATACTTTGAGGGACCTAACTTGAAAAAAAGGAAAATGCAGGTAAATTATATGAATCACAAAAGCAATTATAAGGAAAATTCTTAAACTATTAAAGTCATGAGGTTTCAAAAGGTGATTTTGGGCTCCCTTCGTGCTCATACTACTACAACTACTATTAACAACTCCCAGTACCAAACCACCTGAGGCCAATACAGCTACGCACGCTCCTCCTCCATCCCAATCTATTTAAACTCTCCCTCCTTACACCCTCCCAGGAAGTTTCCATTTCCCTTAAATCTTTCTTTATGACACCTCCCACCCCAACCGAGGACGAGCTGCTTTTCGTTAGCCCTAGACAGTTGGCCAAAAAGGACAACCTTTGGCAATTTGTCATCCTTCATCGCAGAACGTGCTCTAGCCATATAAAAACATTTCTCTCATTATAACCCTAGAAAGCGTGATGGATTTCTCTAACTTATTAACAATTATAAACAATTCTCTAACTTAGAAGTACTTGTAAATTTTCTCATTCATGCTTCAGTCGAACCTGCAAAATGACAGAATTAAACAATTTATAAGTTGTGAATTTTCTTTTGTATTTGATTGAAAAAAAAAATTGTTTGTAATAGATGACTGTGAAATATCAAATTAACATTTTATTTTGAAATTGAATGGTTGTTTATATCGTAGTTCCAATTGTGTAAAAAGAACAAGGTATAACTAGGGCTTCAAAGCAGAATTTGTAATAGTAGCAACTTGTATTTTTGGAAAGAGCATTGAAAGGCGTGAGTAATATGCTCTTCTATTAGATATCAAATTAAAGGAAATATCAATAAATGCATCCTGTTGGCAGGGGCGTCCCTAGGGGGGGGGGCGCCGCCCCTGCAACATATTTGGCATTCGGTAAAATTTAAATTTTGGCAAAAATTTTGCAATATTGCCCAAAATTTAGCAAAATTCTTGATTTCTGCTGAAAATTCGGCATAAATCAAGTAGTGATTCGGTAAAATTACGAAGACTGATTACAAAAATTGATCACAGCATACTCTTTGAAATATGATCAGTCAGTCGGGTACCCAAATAATAATCAGAAGGCAATGCATAACAGACGAATTTGCTCCTATTCCCAGGGCACATAATGTTCTTGAAACAGGCACACATGTATGAGAGCATTTGGACCATTATCTCTTTAGGCATATTTTATCAAATACCCCTACACATTCTTAGATTTTGAATTGATTAGCCAATTTTTAAACTTTTTCCCTCCTAACATCCCCCCCCCCCCAACAATCTGGAGTTGATAAAGAGTTCAATTGTAACGAACTTTAAGTAAGGAGCAACTCGGCCCAATAGTAGCTGAAACTTTGAAAAACGGAGTTTGATAACAATAGATACATCAACAGCATTCTTTTTTTTATGCTGATTTAAATTATATAAAATGCATAAAGATTAAAGTTACCTATCAAAAGCTATGAGCACGAGAAAATTTGCCTTATTTCCGAAAAGGGAAGAATAATGTGGCAGAAAAATTACGAACGCTTGTTTATTTGTTTTTTTTTCCCATGGATGATATTTTTTTTCCTAGAGACTGTTATTTCCAAGGATGAATTTTAGTGGGGAAGATTTTCTATAGAGGGGGGAGGAAGGTTTCCCCGCATTATTTGAAAAACGATTAGAAATTAAATAAAAAAAAACAAGTTTTTTCAACTGAAACTAAGGAGCAACAGTAGTAACCGTTCTATATATTTCACCAGTGATTGCGTAATATGACTTACCACGGGCCAGGCATCTATATATTTGAACCCTACGCCTGAGGCATAGATATGTGTGTAGGTTTTCAAGTAATTGGGTTACCAGGGTCATTTGAAAAGAGCTATCATTTCTATAGAAGCTATAGTAATTTGATATATCATATGGAATTTGCTTGAAGGTATATACTTTGCGTACGCGCCCGTACCAAACAGGTTGGGTATAATCTGTTCTGGTTCAAGTTTTTTCTGACACAATTAACTGAATTTCTATTTCATGATATACAAGTTTTTTTTAGGTTAAATCCGTGTGGGAAAAACCGGTGTATCTTTTTAGTTTTCTTTACAATTCATATTAGTAAGAGAATTGAATTCAAAGAGAATAGTTTTTATTTGCAAGGATATTAGTAGAGGAAAAAAATGAGTGGTGCATTTACATTATTGGAGATTAATGATGGAGCTAACAACAGTGATGTAATTACTTCTTTAGTTTACGAGATTTGCGAATTTTTTTGCGAAGAGCGTAAAGGTATTGCGATGGTTAAGAATGCCTCACGGGTAATTAAAGAATGGGGTGCTTACATCAGATACTTAATAGATTTGACGCTTACAAGAGACATTGCTAGAAAGTATTCAATAGCTTAATTGAAAAGTAACGACAGAATGACATTGTGACTTGACCTAGCTTTACCTCGCAGATGTGGTCTGTATAATACATAAGTAACGTTTGAAAAGTATTGTCAATTTAAAAAGAAATGGCTGAAGTGTTTTGAGGGGGATGAGTTGCATGGGGGGTTGAGTTGCACGAGGGTTCAGTTAAAGGGGCTACAGTTACACGGGGGTTTCGGTTATACAGGGGTTCAGTTACAAGGGGGGTTCAGTTGCACGGGGGTTGAGTTAAATGAGGATTGAGTTCCACAAGAGTAATAGTTTTCTTTACAATTCATGTTAGTAAGAGAATTGAATTCAAAGAGAATAGTTTTTATTTGCAAGGATATTAGTAGAGGAAAAAAATGAGTGGTGCATTTACATTATTGGAGATTAATGATGGAGCTAACAACAGTGATGTAATTACTTCTTTAGTTTACGAGATTTGCGAATTTTTTTGCGAAGAGGTATTAGCGTAAAGGTATTGCGATGGTTAAGAATGCCTCACGGGTAATTAGCGTCTTTATTTGTTTTTTTTTTCAGGGGTGACTGTATCGACCCAGAGGTCCTAGAATATTGAGAGAGGCCTCATTCAAATAGAAATTAAAAGTTCTAGTGTCCTTTTTAAGTGACCTAAGGATTTGGACGGCAACTAAGCCCCCTCCTAGGATCATTTTTTCCCAAAGTCACCGGATTAAAAGTTTGAAATTGCCATATTTATTCAAAAAAATCTAATAACTATGTCTTTGAGGATGATTTAATCCCTCACATGCCCGGGAGGAGGACTGCAAGTTATGAGCTTTGCCCATTGTTTGCATATAGCATTGGTTATTGGGGAGTATACAGACGTTTTCAGTTTTTTTTTGTGGTCGATGGAGGGTTGGGGGGGGGGAGGGAGTTACGTGGTAGGATCTCTCCATGGAGGAATTTTTCATGGGGGAAGAGAAATTTTCTATGTAGGTGGTGTCAGATTTCCCAGCACTATTTAAAAACGATAAGAAACTAAATTTTAAACTAAAATTTAAACTAGAAACTAGTTTAAATAAATAAAACTTTCAGTTGAAAGTTTTTCAACTGAAAGTAAGGAGCAACTTTAAAACTTAAAAAGAACAGAAATTATTTCGTATATGAGGGGGTTCGCCCCTTCGTCAATACCTCACTCTTTAGGCTAAAGTTTGTTTATTGCTTTCAAAAGAGCTATTTATTCTAATTAAGCGACCTTTTTGATTCAGGGGTCATTTTTAAAGAATTGGAACAAAATTTGAACTTAGCGTGAAAGGCGAGGTGTTGAGGAGGAGGGAACCCCCCTCATATACGTAATAATTTTGGTTCATTTTAAGTTTTAGTGTTTCTCCTTACTTTCAGTTGAAAATTTTTTTGAATATTTCTAATGCACTAAAACATAGAGCGCTACAAACATCAGAATCAACTTTAGAGGGACAATTTATCTGTAAAAGAGGGGTTATTATTTCCTTACTAATTTTTTTTTTTTTTTTTTTTTTTTTTTTTTTTTTTTTTTTTTTTTTTTTTTTTTTAAGGAGGAAGTGGATTCATGCAATTACTCTCCCCCTGAAAAGCGACCAAGATGGAACGATACCACATCGATGCAAGCTACCAAAATACACGGTGAAAATATCCCTTTACACATTGACAACGATTCGAGTGAAACAAGAAAACAGTTAAGGACACTTGTAAAAACACAGAAAAAGGACAAACATAGCCTTCTGTATAATGGTAGAGATGTGAGACGCTTTAGTCTATTAAATCACGCAATGAAATACCCTGTGATATCGTTATACCCCGTGATATCGTTATGCTAAGCATTCCAAAACACGAAAATGCTTCAGCGACCAAAGAGATTTTTTTTTTTTTTTAATGTTTCTGTACATTGTGATTTAGAAATTAAAGGCTATTAAATGTTTCACAAGTTCAAAACGGTTAATAGACGACTCGAATTTCACTTTAAGCAATTGTAACAATAGTAGATTTTCAACAGATGATAAATCTTCCATCAAATCATGAGTAGAAAATACACTTTCAGATCCCGCATGCCAGGGAACACACTTTCATATTCAGCATGTAGGAGAACCCTAAATGCTCACCCCCTAAAAAGGTAAGTTAACCCTAAATGGTTATTGGTTAGTGAACTGTAATCTGTTTGAGTATGATAAAAGCTTGTGGAGTACTACATTACGTTATATAAACAGACTGGGATTCTATGATAGAGTGATTACACCACTTAATAATACTGGTCAGGAACTGAGAAATGTCCAGGAGGAAGTCAGTGGAATTTGCAGCTTTTTCGGAGTTGAAGCACTCTACGTAAAGGGCAATGTACCTACAGATAAAGTTTTAATTCAAAAGTGTGACCCTAGGATTCCACTTTTCAATCTAGAAGAGTTTAAGTGTCCTAAATTTGAGGGGGGTTATCACCGTCCTGAAGACGAGGTTAGGTTCTTCGCACAGTGGATACCTAAGAACATACCTGATCGTGATAAATCCATAAGACATGTTAAAAACTATTCTATATCATGGGACCATCGTTTGTGGATGTTTAAGAGTGAACTCTAAGTACTATTTTTATGTAAACATTTGTTGTTGTTTTTTTTTCTTTCTCAAAAAAAAAAATCTTTTTTAAAACTTCGAAATTTTTCAACTTTATTTATTTTTTTATTTTTGTACATAACTTAAAATGTCAAAATATGCTTACAGTTCTAACAATTGCGGTCTGTGATTGGTCAGAGACACGATGTGACTTCCCCACCGGTATTCTATGACCGGTTATTGACACTACCTAATCTATTGCATGTATTAAATCAGTATTTTTTACGCAGTGGAATGATAAACACATAAGTCATATCTTTTAAAAAAAAAGTGAAGATGGAACATTTTAATAAAGTGTGTTTACATAACAAGGTTATTGTAGCATTGAATGCTGACAAAGAGAAGTATTTAAACTTTGAAACAAGTACAGGTGGTAGCACTATTGGAAATGTATGCATGCATTGTCATGACAGTAAGGAATTAAATTTCTTTGGAATACCGAAAAAATTCAACTCTTATGTTGGTGGTTATGCGAGATTGAGATCTCCAGAGATGATTGCACTCAAAGAGAATGCCAACATAAAAATAATCATTGATGATAGAGGACAACTCCTTGTTACTGTTGCAGGTAACACATTACCTACTGATACATCCAATCGTCACCTTTCGGGTATTAGCATTCAACGGAAGATCAATAAAAGAAAGGCCTACTCTTCTACTAATATCGTAAACCATATCTTGTCTACATGTCGAAACTGTTACCTGTGTAAAAATAATGTGATAATAGACAGTGAAATTGCCAGAAAAATAAAAAGGGCATTGTCAGAAAATATCACGAGGGAATATAAAGATGAATCGATGAAAAACAAAGCACCAGCAAACGTTACTGCCATTGATCAAACAGTCATTGATCCAAATAATACCAAAGACGAAAAGCATATTGAGCCTGTTGATGAGACACCAGTAAAAATTGTGTATGACTCAAAATGGAATAATGATTATTCTACTGATTACGAACTAAGAGAAGACAATAGCTATAATATCAAGAGAGAACATGGTGAACTATTTTATGGAACAGATTCAAAATGTCCAAAGTTAATCATTGATATTAATAATGTATCATAATATATTTTTTTGTATTAATATTCTACATAGCATTATTTCATTAAAAATATATTATGCATTACATTGTTATGTGTTCATTATTTTTAGAGTAAGCTAGCATATCAAACGTTTAGAATGTCTAATAAAACGTCGGAGATGTAAGAAAAGGAATTTACATACATCTATTGTCAGACACATGGGAACAAATTCTTTCTTGAATTCGCCTCCTGGATAAATAAAAAAAGACATTTCATTCAAGAAATTATGACGAAACTCTAAGTAAGCAACAAACTCTTTCTTGAAGTTACCTCATGGATACACAATGCAGAAATTTCATTTAAGAAATTATCAAAAATTGTAAGTAAGTAGCAAATTCTTTCAAAAATATGTTAATACGTTTAAGCAATAAATATCTTTAAGCTTAACCCGTCTTTATTCTTTAGAATAGTTTTATGCATTTCATTAAATTATGAAGAAATTGTAAGTAAGTAACAATAGCTTTCTTGAATTCGCTTCCTGGACACAATACAGATATTTAATTCAAGAAATCATAATAAAATCGCAAGTAAGTAATAAAGTCTTTATTGTTTTCACCTATTGGATACACAATACTGAAATTTCATTCAAGAAATTATGAAGGAATTGTAAATAGGTAACACACTCATGTTACCTCATGGATACACAATGCAGAAATTTCATTTAAGAAATTATCAAAAATTTTAAGTAAGTAGCAAATTCTTTCTTGAATTCGCCTCCTGGGTAAATAAAAAAGACAGTTCATTAAAGAAATTATGAAAAAAATTGTAAGTAAGTAGCAAATTCTTTCTTGAATTCACCTGCTGGATAAACAAAAAGACATTTCGTTCGAGAAATTATGACAAAATTCCAAGTAAGTAACAAACTCTTTATTGTTTTCATGACTTAGATACACGATGTAGAATTCCGATTTCCCACCATGTGTCTATATCAAATATGACCCCCAAAGCGTTATCATCAAGATAATAGGCAAACTAGTTAATTGCAAAATTGCAAAAATGTTCTATACTTCCTATTTTACAACATTTGCTCAGGTCGAACTTTTGTCCTCATATTTATGTTTTTTTTTCTCTGTAATCTATCAGTCCTAAATTAGATTTTTTTCTGTTAAAACCTTTGAAAGTGGAGTGAATGGTGGATATGAATACAGTCTCTACATCTGCAACTAGAACAGAATTAGAGTAATTGAAGAACAGAATTAGAATTAAATATAATTTTCTAAATGAAAAAAGAAATCATTGAAAAATTAAATTGGACTTAGTGATTTTTATAATAGGATTTGTAATATAACTAGATAGATTAAATTGATTGTAGTTTGATTATTGAAGTCGGTTAGGAGTTGGGGGGGGGGTATCTACTCTAGGAATGGTCTAACGATTTGAATTTCTACTTCTAATGTCTAATCAAAACTCCAATAATTCTCCGAATTCTCTTATTTGTAATTAAAACACCTAATAAGCGCAGATAACATCCCATTCTTTAAGTTTTTGGATTTATGTGCTAATATATCAAACAGTTTGCGGTAACGAACTGTAAGAATGGAGCTACAAGGCTCAATAGTAACCAAAATTCTAGAAAAGGAAGTTTGATATCAATCAATACATCATCGGCTTATTCAGTTGATTCCAAATATATAAGATTCATTAAGCTTAGTTTTACTCAATAAAAGTAAAAAAAATTTAATTAAAATCAAAACATTAGATTTGGCGTATCAGAGAAGCCTACTATAGAGATTTCATAAAGAAAGAAAAACGAGCAAAAGTGAGGTTTTTTAAAGGCCAAATGAAAATACTGAGAAAAACACAACAAAGCGAATATTTTGAGGGGACAAACGCCTCTCTTCTTCAGCGCGAAACGAAAAAATAATCAATGCGAGTGGCGAAGAACGAACCAACAAATAATTTGGCTGCTAGCCAAATTATCTATAGAGATTTCAAGCCCCTATCTGCAAAAGTGTTGAATTTTGTATATTTGCCAGAAGAAATTTCACGGATGCATGTTAAATTTTTTTCCCAGGGGTGATCGTATCGAACCAACAGTTCTAGAACATCGGGAGGGAATTCATTTGAACGGAAATTAAAATCTCTGGTGTCCGTTTTATTTCACCAAAAAGATCGGACGGCTACTAGCCCCCCTGTCACGTTCCTTTTTTCCCAAAAAATTATTCGATCAAAAATTTGAGATAGCCATTTTGTTTAGCATAGTTGAAAGGTTCCAAAACTATATCTTTAGATTTAACATGACCCACGCAGCCCCTGAGAATAGGTCTTGGGATGAAAGTATGCTAACGATAATAAGAATAATGTACGATTTATGAAAACGAGTTTCATAGCCACAAAGACAAATAACGGGTGACAGAATGTATTGGACTTGTATAACTTGGGCTATATATTTGTACATTTGGGGAGCGGGGGTAAGATTAGGTTAGGTTACTTTACCCCCATATCCCCCTAATGTGCAACTTTACAGCCCTAATTATATTAATATATAAACTAAAGTATTATATTTTCATCATATTTTGGCATATTTCTTTAGGATTAACGTAACTTTAATTCTTGGGTGTATTCCGTATAATTAACACGTGCCCCTTTATTTTTAAGAAACAATAAGACCGATCCTTATCGAAATTTGTGAAGAGCGGGACACATTTTTTCCATGGAATTATAAAAAGTCCGTTTTAAAAATTGTCCCTGGTGTCAATTCGGGACAAGTGAGGAAGCAAGGATTTTGTTCTATTCTCTGCATAAAGATACAAAAAATCATTTTTTCAAAATTTTAAGGGTAATTTTCGCTTGAGAAGAAACAAAACATCAACCTAAAGGTATTCTTCCACATCTAGGGGGTAATTTTACCCCCTTCCTCTAGGTGTGCCTGTATAGAACATGGTAAAGAAACAAAACAATTATTAATTCCAATGATAAAGAGTATTAAAAATCTAGTGATTTATGTGCTGATTTCGTGATTTTTCTTTCAAGAATCTAGTGATTTTTTTCTCTCGCTGGGTGGCAACCCTGGCTACCACCAGTAACCCCAAAAGATGTCAAATCTAAATTTTTAAATAACCATTCTCCAAAAAGGCTAAGAGTACCGATTTGAAACTTTCATGGCATATCAAGCTAAATATTGGTATAGGCTATTTCGTCCTATGAGTGGATTTTAAGCTTTAGCATTACTGTGGTCCCCTGTAATCCTCCTACGGGTGTGTTAAAGGAGCCTAAAGATTCTTCTACTGGTCTTTATCTCCACTGATCGTCGTTGTAGAAGTGTATTTTTTTTATGGAAGTGAGATCCGCCAGATTAGGCAAATCATGTTTAAGTACCTCTAGCTTAATGAATTGCTTCACGTAATTTTGTGAATTTTAAACCAAATTAAAGTCTCTTTGGCCTAGGCTTAGAGATAGGTAGGTGTTGCCCTAAATGTAAGAGGTAAAAATGCTTAATTAAACATAACTTTTTATAATTTTTAATACTTTAGACAATTTCATAGGCCATCTTTTATGAAGTTCGGTTTTGTATTTGAACTTATATCTACCCATACAATTGATTATATTGGGAACTAAATACAAAACCCAGAAATTCCTCTCTGATCGTCTCAAAAGAGTACACGCTACTTTTTTTTTCTTCTTCTTCTTTTTTTTTTTTGAAGCCTGTCGTCGTACAGGTTCTTTAGCTAGTTAGTCTATATACGTGTAATTCAGTAACTGACGAAACGTGAAGATGAGGGAACTGCCCCTCCCCAATACTGCAGTTTGCTCCCTCTTCAGCTGAAATATAGTTTAATCAAAAATCTTGTCTAAACTAAGACCAGCCTGCATAATTCAAGCATCCACTGAAATAAGTCAGTTTTTTTTAGTATGTATTTGCCTTTATGATACTATTAAATAAAAAAAAAAGTTTTCAACTGAAAGTAAGGAGCAACATTAAACTATAAAACGAACAGAAGTTATTACGTATATGAGGGGGTTGCCCCTTCTCCAACACCTCGCTTTTAACGCTGAATTGTTTTAGTACTTCTAAAAAAGTTTCTTATTGTTCAAATTAAACGACTCTTGTGTTTCAGGAGTCATTCTTAAAAAATTGGGACAAAATTCAAACTTTAGCATAAGAGTAGTAATGCAATACTGAATACAAAATGTGATTGTGTAATTTGTCTTACCTCCCGCCTGAGGCATGGATATGTGTGTGTATTTTCAAGTAATTGGGTTACCAGGGTCATTTGCCTATTACAATGAACTCTATAGATACAAAACGTGATTGCGTAATTTGTCTTACCTCATGGATACATGTTTATTTTTTATTTTTTTTTAAACTGGTATTTTTTCAATGAAGCCCATAGCACTTTGCGGAAACCCGTGAATGTAGGACTGAAAGTCCGTTCGTAGTATATCTGAATCCAATTACTAATCATTTTAAGTTGAAAATTGTGACGTAAAAATAACTCTATTTGCGAATTTTTTTTTTTTTGCGAAAAGGTATTTGCGTAAAGGTATTGCGTTGGTTAAGAATGCCTCACGGATAATTAATGAATGGGATGCTTCCATCAACAATACAAAGAATATGCTCAGATACTTCATAGATTTGACGCCTACAAGAGACATTGGTAAAAGGTATTCAATAGCTTAATTGAAAAGTAACGATAGAATGACATTGTGACTTGACCTCGCTTTACCTCTCCGATGTGGTCTGTATAATACACAAGTAACGTTTGAAAAGTATTGTCAATTTAAAAAGAAATGGCTGAAAAGTGTTTTGAGGGGGATGGGTTGCATGGAGGGTTGAGTTGCACGAGGGTTCAGTTAAAGGGGATACAGTTACACGGGGGTTTAGTTAAATTGGGTTGAGTTGCACGAGGGTTCAGTTAAATTGGGTTGAGTTGCACGAGGGTTCAGTAGCACGAGGGTTCAGTACCACGGGGGTTCAGTTGTACAGGGTTTCGATTATAAAGGGGTTCAGTTACATGGGGGGTTCACTTGCACGGGGGTTGAGTTAAATGGGGCTTGAGTTCCACGAGAGTAGTGATTTGTCGTGGTTTAGCTTGTCACAGTTACATTCTCTTGATCTTTCAAAGTTCACTTTGATTTTATTTCATTGATTCTTTTTGTTTGCATGTCCGGGCTGGTGTTTGCAAGTCCAAGTTGGGTTTTCAGACCTACGTTTTTAGATTTTCGTGGGTGTTTGGATGTTTCGCCGAAAAAAAAACATAGTTGTACCCTCAACGCCTCGCTCTTTACGCTAAATTTTTTATTGTTTAAAAAATTAGAGTTGTGAGAAAGTCAAACTTTAATGTAAAGAGCGAGTCGTTGAGGAGGGGACACCCCCTTTCATAAACAGAATAATTTCTATTCGTTTTAAGTTTTGACATCGTTCCTTACTTTCAGTTTAAAAAAAAACTTGTTTTTTACTTAGGTAATAATGGAACATTTAGTATTTTTTCTAATGTAAGTGTTTTCTTAAGAAAATGGCCCATCTGTAACAAATATAGCCTTAGGTAGTTAAAACTGCACATAAACTCTTGATTTTTTTATCGTGATACTTAGATAATAAAGGAACATTTGGTTTTCTTTCCTAATTTAGTGTGTTTTCTTAAGAAAATGCCCCATCTTTAACAAATTTTGCCTTAACTAGTTAAAACTGTGCATAAATTCTCCAATTTTAGTTATGTTACTTAGCTAATAAAGGATCATTTGGTTTTCTTTACTTATTTATGTGTTTTCTTTTGTTTGCATGTCCGGGCTGATGTTTGCAAGTCCAAGTTGGGTTTTCAGACCTACGTTTTTTAGATTTTCGTGGGTGTTTGGATGTTTTGCCAAAAAAAAAACATAGTTGTACCCTCAACGCCTCGCTCTTTACGCTAAATTTTTTTATTGTTTAAAAAATTAGAGTTGTGAGAAAGTCAAACTTTAACGTAAAGAATGAGTCGTTGAGGAGGGGACAGCCCCTTTCATAAACGGAATAATTTCTATTCGTTTTAAGTTTTGACATCATTCCTTACTTTCAGTTAAAAAAAAACTTGTTTTTTACTTAGGTAATAATGGAACATTTAGTATTTTTTCTAATGTAAGTGTTTTCTTAAGAAAATGGCCCATCTGTAACAAATATAGCCTTAGTTAGTTAAAACTGCACATAAACTCTTGATTTTTTGTCGTGTTACTTAGATAATAAAGGAACATTTGGTTTTCTTTCCTAATTTAGTGTGTTTTCTTAAGAAAATGTCCCATCTTTAACAAATTTTGCCTTAACTAGTTAAAACTGTGCATAAATTCTTCAATTTTAGTTATGTTACTTAGCTAATAAAGGAACATTTGGTTTTCTTTCCTTATTTATGTGTTTTCTTTTGTTTGCATGTCCGGGCTGGTGTTTGCAAGTCCAAGTTGGGTTTTCAGACCTACGTTTTTTAGATTTTCGTGGGTGTTTGGATGTTTTGCCGAAAAAAAAAAACATAGTTGTACCCTCAACGCCTCGCTCTTTACGCTAAATTTTTTTATTGTTTAAAAAATTAGAGTTGTGAGAAAGTCAAACTTTAACGTAAAGAACGAGTCGTTGAGGAGGGGACAGCCCCTTTCATAAACGGAATAATTTCTATTCGTTTTAAGTTTTGACATCGTTCCTTACTTTCAGTTAAAAAAAAACTTGTTTTTTACTTAGGTAATAATGGAACATTTAGTATTTTTTCTAATGTAAGTGTTTTCTTAAGAAAATGGCCCATCTGTAACAAATATAGCCTTAGCTAGTTAAAACTGCACATAAACTCTTGATTTTTTGTTGTGTTACTTAGATAATAAAGGTACATTTGGTTTTCTTTCCTAATTTAGTGTGTTTTCTTAAGAAAATGACCCATCTTTAACAAATTTTGCCTTAACTACTTAAAACTGTGCATAAATTCTTCAGTTTTAGTTATGTTACTTAGCTAATAAAGGAACATTTGGTTTTCTTTCCTTATTTATGTGTTTTCTTTTGTTTGCATGTCCGGGCTGGTGTTTGCAAGTCCAAGTTGGGTTTTCAGACCTACGTTTTTTAGATTTTCGTGGTTGTTTGGATGTTCTGCCGAAAAAAAAATATGTTAATACGTTTAAGCAATAAATATCTTTAAGCTTAACCCGTCTTTATTCTTTAGAATAGTTTTATTCATTTCATTAAATTATGAAAAAATTGTAAGTAAGTAACAATAGCTTTCTTGAATTCGCTTCCTGGAAACAATACAGATATTTAATTCAAGAAATCATAATTTATTTTTTCTGTTCAATTATTTTCAGTGTAAGCCAATATAATTACCACATTCTTTTATTCTAGCTTATTATTTTCAGTGTAAGCCAATATAATTACCACATTCTTTTATTCTAACTTAACTTGTAGGAATAGAGTTTCGGTTACTATTGAGCCTTACATGCCTGAAATCATGAATTAGAATATTTAATTAGCTGTTTGGGTTTTCAGACATAGTTTTTAGATGTTCATGGGTGTTAGGTTCCTGGAGGGTTTTATGACTCCTCCCTCCAATGAATTCAGATGGTTTTAGGACTCATCCCCCTAGCCATAACTCCATTCAACCTTGAGCGAAGATATAAAAGTTTGATGAAGTATTTTTCTACTTAACAACTACATTAATAACTTCCAAGATGATAGGACTGTATGACACAGAATTTATCAGTTACCGAGAGTGTTTGCAAGTCCAAGTTGGGTTTTCAGACCTACGTTTTTTAGATTTTCGTGGGTGTTTGGATGTTCTGCCGAAAAAAAATATGTTAATACGTTTAAGCAATAAATATCTTTAAGCTTAACCCGTCTTTATTCTTTAGAATAGTTTTATTCATTTCATTAAATTATGAAAAAATTGTAAGTAAGTAACAATAGCTTTCTTGAATTCGCTTCCTGGAAACAATACAGATATTTAATTCAAGAAATCATAATTTATTTTTTCTGTTCAATTATTTTCAGTGTAAGCCAATATAATTACCACATTCTTTTATTCTAGCTTATTATTTTCAGTGTAAGCCAATATAATTACCACATTCTTTTATTCTAACTTAACTTGTAGGAATAGAGTTTCGGTTACTATTGAGCCTTACATGCCTGAAATCATTAATTAGAATATTTAATTAGCTGTTTGGGTTTTCAGACATAGTTTTTTAGATGTTCATGGGTGTTAGGTTCCTGGAGGGTTTTATGACTCCTCCCTCCAATGAATTCAGATGGTTTTAGGACTCATCCCCCTAGCCATAACTCCATTCAACCTTGAGCGAAGATATAAAAGTTTGATGAAGTATTTTTCTACTTAACAACTACATTAATAACTTCCAAGATGATAGGACTGTATGACACAGAATTTATCAGTTACCGAGAGTTCAATGACTCCTCCCCGCAATGACTTCCAGGGGTTTTATGACTCCTCCCCACAATGAATTCAGATGGTTTTAGGACTCATCCCCTAGTCATAACTCCATTCAGCCTTGAGCGAAGATATAAAAGTTTGATGAAGTATTTTTCTACTTAACAACTACATTAATAACTTCCAAGATGATAGGACTGTATGACACAGAATTTATCAGTTTGAAAAAATCATCTTGTGGTGTTATATTTGAATGTGCATTTTTATTACTGTCTATGGAACTCGAAGAAATTGACTGTTATCATTGGATAGTGAACTATAACATGTTTGAGTATGATAAAAGCTTGTGGAGTACTACATTACGTCATATGAACAGACTGGGATTCTACGATAGAGTAATACCACCACTTAATAATGCTGGTCGGGAACTGAGAAATGTTCAGGAGGAAGTCAGTGAAATTTGCAGCTTTTTCGGGGTTGAAGCGCTCTACGTAAAGGGCAATGTACCTACAGATAAAGTTTTAATTCAAAAGTGTGACCCTAGGATTCCACTTTTCAATCTAGAAGAGTTTAAGTGTCCTAAATTTGAGGGGGGTTATCACCGTCCTGAAGACGAGGTTAGGTTCTTCGCACAGTGGATACCTAAGAACATACCTGATCGTGATAAATCCATAAGACATGTTAAAAACTATTCTATATCATGGGACCATCGTTTGTGGATGTTTAAGAGTGAACTCTAAGTACTATTTTTATGTAAACATTTGTTGTTTTTTTTTTTTCAAAAAAAATCTGTTAATACGTTTAAGCAATAAATATCTTTAAGCTTAACCCGTCTTTATTCTTTAGAATAGTTCTATTGTAAGCAAGTAACAAACTCTTTCCTGAAGTCACCTCTTGGATACACAATGCAGAAACTTCATTTAAGAAACTATGAAAAAATTGTAAGTAAGTAAGTAAGTAACAAATTCTTTCTTGAAGTCACCTCTTGGATACACAATACAGAAATTTTCATTAAAGAAATTATGAAAAAATTGTAAGTAAGTAGCAAATTCTTTCTTGAATTCACCTGCTGGATAAACAAAGACATTTCGTTCAAGAAATTATGACAAAATTCTAAGTAAGTAACAAACTCTTTATTGTTTACATGACTTAGATACACGATGTAGAAATTTAATTCAAGAAATTATGAAAAAATTCTCAGTAAGTAACAATTTCTTTCTTGAAGTCATCTCTTGGATACACAATACGGAAATTTCATTCAAGAAATTATGAAAATATTTGTAAGTAAGTAACAAACTCTTTATTGATTTCACCTCTTGGATATACAGTACCGATACTTCATTCAAGAAATTATGAAAAAATCGCAAGTAAGTAACTTTTTTTTTCTCTTTATCACAAACAATTTTTCACTTAGCTACATGATGTAGAAATTTAATTCAAGAAATTATTAAAAAATTCTCAGTAAGTAACAATTTCTTTCTTGAAGTCAACTCTTGGATACACAATACGGAAATTTCATTCAAGAAATTATGAAAATATTTGTAAGTAAGTAACAAAACTCTTTATTGATTTCACCTCTTGGATATACAGTACAGATACTTCATTCAAGAAATTATGAAAAAATCGCAAGTAAGTAACTTTTTTTTTCTCTTTATCACAAACAATTTTCACTTAGCTACATGATGTAGAAATTTAATTCAAGAAATTATTAAAAAATTCTCAGTAAGTAACAATTTCTTTCTTGAAGTCAACTCTTGGATACACAATACGGAAATTTCATTCAAGAAATTATGAAAAAATTGTAACTAAGTAGCAAATTCTTTCTTGAATACTTCATTCAAGAAATTATAAAAAAATCGCAAGTAAGTAACTTTTTTTTCTCTTTATCACAAACAATTTTCACTTAGCTACACGATGTAGAAATTTAATTCAAGAAATTATGAAAAAATTCTCAGTAAGTAACAATTTCTTTCTTGAAGTCAACTCTTGGATACACAATACGGAAATTTCATTCAAGAAATTATAAAAATATTTGTAAGTAAGTAACAAGCTCTTTATTGATTTCACCTCTTGAATATACAGTACAGATACTTCATTCAAGAAACGTGATTAAACACGTTTTGAAACTACATGCTATTTGCATGCCTATCCTTGGCACCTTTCCAAACGAACGGGGATTCCCCACTGGTTCCTACACATTGCAAAAAGTGAGCAGCAGGAAAACTCCACGTTTTCAGCCAGACTGGTTTTTTACACAACACCCATTTTTTAGGGACCAATCAGAGACAGCGAAGGTTGCTCAATATACAATAACTTGATTGGTGATTGGTTACACACCACGACGGCGCATACATAGTGAGAGATACACGCAAAGTCGACATAGCTTTATTTCATTTTTTTAAGGTTAATTTAGACGAGGTTACGTGCGCGCACGTAACCTCGTCTAAATGAACCTTAAAAAATGAAATAAAGCTATGTCGACTTTACATATCTCTCCCGATTGGTCCCTAAAAAAAACCAGTCTGGTTGAAAACGTGCAGTTTTCGTACTGCTCACTTTTTTGCAATGTGTAGGAACCAGTGGGGAATCCCCGCTCGTTTGGAAAGGTGCCAAGGAAAGGCATACAAATAGCATGTAGTTTCAAAACGTGTTTAATCACGTTTCTTGAATGCAGTATCTGTACTGTATATTCAAGAGGTGAAATCAATAAAGAGCTTGTTACTTACTTACAAATATTTTTTATAATTTCTTGAATGAAATTTCCGTATTGTGTGTATCCAAGAGTTGACTTCAAGAAAGAAATTGTTACTTACTGAGAATTTTTTCATAATTTCTTGAATTAAATTTCTACATCGCGTAGCTAAGTGAAAAATGTTTGTGATAAAGAGAAAAAAAAGCTACTTACTTGCGATTTTTTCATAATTTCTTGAATTTAATTTCTACGTCGTATATCTAACTCGTGAAAACAATAAAGTTTGTTACTTACTTAGAATTTTGTCATAATTTCTTGAATGAAATGTTTTTTTGTTTATCCAACAGGTGAATTCAAGAAAGAATTTGCTACTTAGACTGAGAATTTTTTCATAATTTCTTGAATTTAATTTCTACGTCGTATATCTAACTCGTGAAAACAATAAAGAGTTTGTTACTTACTTAGAATTTTGTCATAATTTCTTGAACGAAATGTCTTTTTTGTTTGTCCAACAGGTAAATTCAAGAAAGAATTTGCTACTTAGTTACAATTTTTTCATAATTTCTTGAATGAAATTTCCGTATTGCGTATCCAAGAATTGACTTCAAGAAAGAAATTGTTACTTACTGAGAATTTTTCAATAATTTCTTGAATTAAATTTCTACATCATTTAGCTAAGTGAAAAATGTTTTTTGTTTATCCAACAGGTGAATTCAAGAAAGAATTTGCTACTTAGACTGAGAATTTTTTCATAATTTCTTGAATTTAATTTCTACGTCGTATATCTAACTCGTGAAAACAATAAAGAGTTTGTTACTTACTTTGAATTTTGTCATAATTTCTTGAACGAAATGTCTTTTTTGTTTGTCCAACACGTAAATTCAAGAAAGAATTTGCTACTTAGTTACAATTTTTTCATAATTTCTTGAATGAAATTTCCGTATTGCGTATCCAAGAATTGACTTCAAGAAAGAAATTGTTACTTACTGAGAATTTTTCAATAATTTCTTGAATTAAATTTCTACATCATTTAGCTAAGTGAAAATTGTTTGTGATAAAGAGAAAAAAAAAGTTACTTACTTGCGATTTTTTCATAATTTCTTGAATGAAAAATCTGTACTGTATATCCAAGAGGTGAAATCAATAAAGAGTTTGTTACTTACTTACAAATATTTTCATAATTTCTTGAATGAAATTTTCGTATTGTGTATCCAAGAGATGACTTCAAGAAAGAAATTGTTACTTACTGAGAATTTTTTCATAATTTCTTGAATCAAATTTCTACATCGTGTATCTAAGTCATGAAATTCTTGAATGAAATTTCCGTATTGTGTATCCATGAGTTGACTTCAAGAAAGAAATTGTTACTTACTGAGAATTTTTTCCTAATTTCTTGAATTAAATTTCTACATCGTGTAGCTAAGTGAAAATTGTTTTTGATAATGAGAAAAAAAAAGTTACTTACTTGCGGTTTTTTCATAATTTCTTGAATGAAGTATCTGTACTGCATATCCAAGAGGTGAAAACAAAAAGAGTTTGTTACTTACTTACAAATATTTTCATAATTTCTTGAATGAAATTTCCGTATTGTGTATCCAAGAGTTGACTTCAAGAAAGAAATTGTTTTTTTTTCATAATTTCTTAAATGAAATTTCCGTATTGTGTATCCAAGAGTTGACTTCAAGAAAGAAATTGTTACTTACTGAGAATTTTTTCATAATTTCTTGAATTAAATTTCTACATCGTGTATCTAAGTCATGAAAACAATAAAGAGTTTGTTACTTACTTGGAATTTTGTCATAATTTCTCGAACGAAATGTCTTTTCGTTTATCCAGCAGGTGAATTCAAGAAAGAATTTGCTACTTACTTACAATTTTTTCATAATTTCTTTAATGAACTGTCTTTTTTATTTACCCAGGAGGCGAATTCAAGAAAGAATTTGCTACTTACTTAAAATTTTTGATAATTTCTTAAATGAAATTTCTGCATTGTGTATCCATGAGGTAACATGAGTGTGTTACCTATTTACAATTCCTTCATAATTTCTTGAATGAAATTTCAGTATTGTGTATCCAATAGGTGAAAACAATAAAGACTTTATTACTTACTTGCGATTTTATTATGATTTCTTGAATTAAATATCTGTATTGTGTCCAGGAAGCGAATTCAAGAAAGCTAT
The DNA here is from genome assembly GCA_027921565.1 of Artemia sinica. Lineage (NCBI taxonomy): Eukaryota > Metazoa > Arthropoda > Branchiopoda > Anostraca > Artemiidae > Artemia > Artemia sinica. Next base: position 63,578,452 of record CM051265.1, read on the forward strand.
TGTTACTTACTTACAATTTCTTCATAATTTAATGAAATGCATAAAACTATTCTAAAGAATAAAGACGGGTTAAGCTTAAAGATATTTATTGCTTAAACGTATTAACATATTTTTGAAAGAATTTGCTACTTACTTACAATTTTTGATAATTTCTTAAATGAAATTTCTGCATTGTGTATCCATGAGGTAACTTCAAGAAAGAGTTTGTTACTTACTTAGAGTTTCGTCATAATTTCATGAATGAAATGTCTTTTTTTATTTATCCAGGAGGCGAATTCAAGAAAGAATTTGTTCCCATGTGTCTGACAATAGATGTATGTAAATTCCTTTTCTTACATCTCCGACGTTTTATTAGACATTCTAAACGTTTGATATGCTAGCTTACTCTAAAAATAATGAACACGTAACAATGTAATGCATAATATATTATTAATGAAATAATGCTATGTAGAATATTAATACAAAAAATATATTATGATACATTATTAATATCAATGATTAACTTTAGACATTTTGAATCTGTTCCATAAAATAGTTCACCATGTTCTCTCTTGATATTATAGCTATTGTCTTCTCTTAGTTCGTAATCAGTAGAATAATCATTATTCCATTTTGAGTCATACACAATTTTTACTGGTGTCTCATCAACAGGCTCAATATGCTTTTCGTCTTTGGTATTATTTGGATCAATGACTGTTTGATCAATGGCAGTAACGTTTGCTGGTGCTTTGTTTTTCATCGATTCATCTTTATATTCCCTCGTGATATTTTCTGACAATGCCCTTTTTATTTTTCTGGCAATTTCACTGTCTATTATCACATTATTTTTACACAGGTAACAGTTTCGACATGTAGAAAAGATATGGTTTACGATATTAGTAGAAGAGTAGGCCTTTCTTTTATTGATCTTCCGTTGAATGCTAATACCCGAAAGGTGACGATTGGATGTATCAGTAGGTAATGTGTTACCTGCAACAGTAACAAGGAGTTGTCCTCTATCATCAATGATTATTTTTATGTTGGCATTCTCTTTGAGTGCAATCATCTCTGGAGATCTCAATCTCGCATAACCACCAACATAAGAGTTGAATTTTTTCGGTATTCCAAAGAAATTTAATTCCTTACTGTCATGACAATGCATGCATACATTTCCAATAGTGCTACTACCTGTACTTGTTTCAAAGTTTAAATACTTCTCTTTGTCAGCATTCAATGCTACAATAACCTTGTTATGTAAACACACTTTATTAAAATGTTCCATCTTCACTTTTTTTTTAAAAGATATGACTTATGTGTTTATCATTCCACTGCGTAAAAAATACTGATTTAATACATGCAATAGATTAGGTAGTGTCAATAACCGGTCATAGAATACCGGTGGGGAAGTCACATCGTGCCTCTGACCAATCACAGATCGCAATTGTTAGAACTGTAAGCATATTTTGACATTTTAAGTTATGTACAAAAATGAAAAAATAAATAAAGTTGAAAAATTTCGAAGTTTTAAAAAAGATTTTTTTTTTTGAGAAAGAAAAAAAAACAGCAACAAATGTTTACATAAAAATAGTACTTAGAGTTCACTCTTAAACATCCACAAACGATGGTCCCATGATATAGAATAGTTTTTAACATGTCTTATGGATTTATCACGATCAGGTATGTTCTTAGGTATCCACTGTGCGAAGAACCTAACCTCGTCTTCAGGACGGTGATAACCCCCCTCAAATTTAGGACACTTAAACTCTTCTAGATTGAAAAGTGGAATCCTAGGGTCACACTTTTGAATTAAAACTTTATCTGTAGGTACATTGCCCTTTACGTAGAGTGCTTCAACTCCGAAAAAGCTGCAAATTCCACTGACTTCCTCCTGGACATTTCTCAGTTCCTGACCAGTATTATTAAGTGGTGTAATCACTCTATCATAGAATCCCAGTCTGTTTATATAACGTAATGTAGTACTCCACAAGCTTTTATCATACTCAAACAGATTACAGTTCACTAACCAATAACCATTTAGGGTTAACTTACCTTTTTAGGGGGTGAGCATTTAGGGTTCTCCTACATGCTGAATATGAAAGTGTGTTCCCTGGCATGCGGGATCTGAAAGTGTATTTTCTACTCATGATTTGATGGAAGATTTATCATCTGTTGAAAATCTACTATTGTTACAATTGCTTAAAGTGAAATTCGGGTCGTCTATTAACCGTTTTGAACTTGTGAAACATTTAATAGCCTTTAATTTCTAAATCACAATGTACAGAAACATTAAAAAAAAAAAAAAAACCTCTTTGGTCGCTGAAGCATTTTCGTGTTTTGGAATGCTTAGCATAACGATATCACGGGGTATAACGATATCACAGGGTATTTCATTGCGTGATTTAATAGACTAAAGCGTCTCACATCTCTACCATTATACAGAAGGCTATGTTTGTCCTTTTTCTGTGTTTTTACAAGTGTCCTTAACTGTTTTCTTGTTTCACTCGAATCGTTGTCAATGTGTAAAGGGATATTTTCACCGTGTATTTTGGTAGCTTGCATCGATGGGGTATCGTTCCATCTTGGTCGCTTTTCAGGGGGAGAGTAATTGCATGAATCCACTTCCTCCTTAAAAAAAAAAAAAAAAAAAAAATTTAGTAAGGAAATAATAACCCCTCTTTTACAGATAAATTGTCCCTCTAAAGTTGATTCTGATGTTTGTAGCGCTCTATGTTTTAGTGCATTAGAAATATTCAAAAAAATTTTCAACTGAAAGTAAGGAGAAACACTAAACCTTAAAATGAACCAAAATTATTACGTATATGAGGGGGGTTCCCTCCTCCTCAACACCTCGCCTTTCACGCTAAGTTCAAATTTTGTTCCAATTCTTTAAAAATGACCCCTGAATCAAAAAGGTCGCTTAATTAGAATAAATAGGTCTTTTGAAAGCAATAAACAAACTTTAGCCTAAAGAGTGAGGTATTGACGAAGGGGCGAACCCCCTCATATACGAAATAATTTCTGTTCTTTTTAAGTTTTAAAGTTGCTCCTTACTTTCAGTTGAAAAACTTTCAACTGAAAGTTTTATTTATTTAAACTAGTTTCTAGTTTAAATTTTAGTTTAAAATTTAGTTTCTTATCGTTTTTAAATAGTGCTGGGAAATCTGACACCACCTACATAGAAAATTTCTCTTCCCCCATGAAAAATTCCTCCATGGAGAGATCCTACCACGTAACTCCCTCCCCCCCCCCCAACCCTCCATCGACCACAAAAAAAACTGAAAACGTCTGTATACTCCCCAATAACCAATGCTATATGCAAACAATGGGCAAAGCTCATAACTTGCAGTCCTCCTCCCGGGCATGTGAGGGATTAAATCATCCTCAAAGACATAGTTATTAGATTTTTTTGAATAAATATGGCAATTTCAAACTTTTAATCCGGTGACTTTGGGAAAAAATGATCCTAGGAGGGGGCTTAGTTGCCGTCCAAATCCTTAGGTCACTTAAAAAGGACACTAGAACTTTTAATTTCTATTTGAATGAGGCCTCTCTCAATATTCTAGGACCTCTGGGTCGATACAGTCACCCCTGAAAAAAACAAACAAATAAAGACGCTAATTACCCGTGAGGCATTCTTAACCATCGCAATACCTTTACGCTAATACCTCTTCGCAAAAAAATTCGCAAATCTCGTAAACTAAAGAAGTAATTACATCACTGTTGTTAGCTCCATCATTAATCTCCAATAATGTAAATGCACCACTCATTTTTTTCCTCTACTAATATCCTTGCAAATAAAAACTATTCTCTTTGAATTCAATTCTCTTACTAACATGAATTGTAAAGAAAACTATTACTCTTGTGGAACTCAATCCTCATTTAACTCAACCCCCGTGCAACCGAAACCCCCGTGTAACTGTAGCCCCTTTAACTGAACCCTCGTGCAACTCAACCCCCCATGCAACTCATCCCCCTCAAAACACTTCAGCCATTTCTTTTTAAATTGACAATACTTTTCAAACGTTACTTATGTATTATACAGACCACATCGGCGAGGTAAAGCTAGGTCAAGTCACAATGTCATTCTATCGTTACTTTTCAATTAAGCTATTGAATACCTTCTAGCAATGTCTCTTGTAAGCGTCAAATCTATTAAGTATCTGATGTAAGCACCCCATTCTTTAATTACCGTGAGGCATTCTTAACCATCGCAATACCTTTACGCTCTTCGCAAAAAATTCGCAAATCTCGTAAACTAAAGAAGTAATTACATCACTGTTGTTAGCTCCATCATTAATCTCCAATAATGTAAATGCACCACTCATTTTTTTCCTCTACTAATATCCTTGCAAATAAAAACTATTCTCTTTGAATTCAATTCTCTTACTAACATGAATTGTAAAGAAAACTAAAAAGATACACCGGTTTTTCCCACACGGATTTAACCTAAAAAAAAACTTGTATATCATGAAATAGAAATTCAGTTAATTGTGTCAGAAAAAACTTGAACCAGAACAGATTATACCCAACCTGTTTGGTACGGGCGCGTACGCAAAGTATATACCTTCAAGCAAATTCCATATGATATATCAAATTACTATAGCTTCTATAGAAATGATAGCTCTTTTCAAATGACCCTGGTAACCCAATTACTTGAAAACCTACACACATATCTATGCCTCAGGCGTAGGGTTCAAACATATAGATGCCTGGCCCGTGGTAAGTCATATTACGCAATCACTGGTGAAATATATAGAACGGTTACTACTAGCAACGTTGAAGCTTAAAACAAAGAGTAATTATTCCATAAATAAGGGGGGTTGTCCCTAAAGCATCAACAAAGTTTAGCGTGAATAGTGAGGGATTGAAAAGGGAGAAGTCCCCTCGGTAATTGTTAAATATCTCAAAAACACTCAAGTTCCTGAACTGTTTGTTGTGACTAAAGCCAGTTCCTCTGTGTACATTCTGTTATAATTAGCTTAGTCTCAGTGGCCCCCTGTTTCGCATGCCAGGAGAAACGCTAGCGTGGAAGGCCTCGTTCTAGATGGGAAGACAACCTTATTCACTTTTTGTCATTGATGGGTAGCATCTCAGATGAATCTATCATGCTAGCTCAGGACCGTCCGGACTGGAGACGACGAGTGGGCCTCTCTCTCTACGCTGGACCACCAACAGGAGCAATAAGTAAGTCAAATCAAGGGGAAACACCCCCATATTAATGAAAATCACACTATTAGATTCAGCGTATCAGAGAACCCTACTGAAGAGTTTTCAAGATCTCATCTGTAAAAAATCGGAATTTTGTATTTTTTGCGAGCAAAAAAAACTACGAACGCTTGTTTATTTGTTTTTTTTTTTCCCATGGATGATATTTTTTTTTCCTAGAGACTGTTTTTTCCAAGGATGAATTTTAGTGGGGAAGATTTTCTATAGAGGGGGGAGGAAGGTTTCCCCGCATTATTTGAAAAAAGTTTCAAACGATTAGAAATTAAATAAAAAAAAAAGTTTTTTCAACTGAAAATAAGGAGCAACGTTGAAGCTTAAAACAAAGAGTAATTATTCCATAAATAAAGGGGGGTTGTCCCTAAAGCATCAACAAAGTTTAGCGTGAATAGTGAGGGATTGAAAAGGGAGAAGTCCCCTTGGTAATTGTTAAATATCTCAAAAACACTCAAGTTCCTGAACTGTTTGATTTGACTAAAACCAGTTCCTCTGTGTGCATTCTGTTATAATTAGCTTAGTCTCAATGAGTAAAATTGCGATGCGGGTATATTTTAATTAAATATTTAATTTACAGAGGTGATTAGGTTTGGTTAAGTATTCAATATAATACATTCTGGGTGGCCTGCTTTCCATAATTCTTTTCTGTAGTTTCCATAGTTTTGTTACTAAAGTCTTATATTTTCACCATATTTTGGCTTATTTCATTAGGATTAACCTAACTTTACTTCTCAGGTATTTTCAGAATATTTAACAAATACCGTCCCCTCATATTAGGAACATATTTTGTTGGTTTTCAGCTTTAATGTTACTCCTTACTTTTAGTTGAAAAAACTTTCTTTTTTTATATATAATTATCATAGCCAGCGCATTCGCGCAGCCTAAGTAAAGAACGATGTTGGCACAATGTATTTTTTTTTTCTTTTAGACAAGGGCACTTCCTATCGAAGGAATTGTCGTAGAAACTTGGAAAAGGGCTCAGTTGACTGGAAATTGGAATGGCTAGTGCCCTTTTGTGATAGCTGAAAGTGATTGGAAGGCAACTAATACCCCTTCCACGCTCACCATTTCCCCAAACAGATCCAATCAAAATTTTGAGATAGCCATTTTGTTCAGCGTAGTGGATTTGCACATAGAAATTATGTTTTTGAGGAGGAAACTCTCCCAAAGCCCTCAGGGCAAGGGTTGAAAGTTATGCCCTGGGGGCATATAAGGTTTTCATAGAAAGTGTTGTCGTAGAGACTTCAAAAAGGGCTAATTTGATTGGAATTTGAAATGGCTAGTGCCCTTTTTAATAGTCGAAAGTGATTGGAGGGCAACTAACCCCCATCTAATGCCCACCCTTTCCCTAAACACATCCAATAAAATTTTTGAGACAGCCCTATTGTTCAACGTAGTTGAAAGTTCTGGAAATTAGGTCTTTGATGATTACAGCCCCCCCCCACATTCCTCAGGGCAAGGGTTTTAAGTTATGCCCTGGGGGCATAACAGGTTTTTATAGAAAGTGTTGTCGTAGAGACTTCAAAAAGGGCTCATTTGATTGGAATTTGAAATGGCTAGTGCCCTTTTTAATAGTCGAAAGTGATTGGAAGGCAACTAACACCCCTTCCACGCCCACCGTTTATTCAAACACATCAGATCAAAATTTTGAGATGGCCATTTTGTTCAAAGTATCTGAAAGATCCGGAAACTATGACTTTGAGGGTGACACTCCCCCTACAGCCGTCAGGGCAAGGGTTGTAAGTTATGCCCTGGGGGCATATAAGGTTTTTATAGAAAGCTTTGTCGTAGAAACTTCCAAAAGTGCTAATTCGATTGGAAATTCAAAGGGCTAGTGCCCTTTTAAATAGTCGAAAGTGATTGGAGGGCAACTAACCCCCCTCTTACTCTTAGCTTTTCCCCAAACACATTCGATCAAAATTTGGAGATAGCCATTTTGTTCAACGTAGTTAAAAGATCCGAAAATTATGTCCTTTAAGATGACAACCCCCTCACAGCCCTCAGGGCAAGGGTTGTAAGTTATGCCCTGGGGCATACAAGGTTTTTATAGAAACCATTGTCGTAGAAACTTCAAAAAGGGCTAATTTGATTGGAAATTGAAAGGTGCCCTTTTTAATAGTCCGATGTGATTGGAGGGCAACTAACCCCCCTCTCACACCCACCATTTCCCCAAACACATCCAATCAAAATTTTGAGATAGCAACTTTGTTTAACGTAGTTGAAAGTTCTGGAAATAGGGGGCACATAAGGTTTTTATAGGTAGTGATGTTGTAGAAACTTCAAAAAGGCTTGTGCCCTTTTTAATAGTCAAAAGTGATTGGAGGATAACTAACACCCCTCTCACACCCACCATTTGCCCAAACACATCCAATCAAAATTTTGACATAGCCGTTTTTTTTGGCGTAGTTTAAAAGTCCGGTAATTATGTTTTTGAGAATGACACTCCCTCCACATCCCTCAGGGCAAGGGCTGTAAGTTATGCCCTGGGGGCGTATAAGTACTTTTTTTTTTTTGAAAGCGTTGTCGCAGAAACTTCAAAAAGGAATCATTCGATTGGAAATTAAAACGGCTAGTGCCCTTTTTAATAGTCAAAAGTGATTGGAGGGCAAGTAACCCCCCTCTCACTCTCACCATTTCCCCAAACACATCCGATCAAAATTTTTAATTTGCACTTTTACTGAAAAAGGTATAAATGTTTTTACTTTTTTAACTTTAACAAATCAAATAATAGTAACATTTTGATTACTAATTATCGGTATATGTATATTAAACTGACAATGCACATTCATTTGTATTTTTTTCAGTAAAGTGCAATTTATGATCCGGCCTTGGGAAGGCATAGAGGTTTTGAGCCCAACTTATGTTAATTTCCGCTCGTTTTGAGTTTGAATCGGTTATTTATTGTAATTTCTGTCCGTTTCGGGTTTCATTTATTGATCGATGCTGGTTTGTTGTAGTTTCACGCTTGGTAGATTAATTGATTTTATTTTTGCTCATTTTTTGTTTAATGGAGTTCTTTACTTTTCTTTGAAAAACTTATTTTGTGGAAAAGGTTTTTTTAATTAATTTCTGTTCATTTTATATTGACATAGTCTTTTCAGGGAAAAATAAAATAATTCTTTAAATCTTTTCGTTTTTTTAAGACTTTATGGTTTGGCCTGCAAAATGTATACTGGAGAAAAATTTTCAGCAATTTTTAACAACATACACCCTTTTAAAAATCTGGACACAAATAGTAGTGTTTTATTTAGTTTCATATCTCCTCTAGATGACCTGAATTGGAAAACTTGATATCATTCACAAAAAAATCTGTTCACTTTCTTTGATAGCTTGGATACACTTACGCTATTTTGATTTGTTTAAATTTTAAGAGCAGAAGTAGCCCCAAAAGTTTGAACATAATATCCTCAGTCGTTCTTGGGATACTGATGAGATGCCTTATTGGGAATTAGCATTAGCACAGTGCATTTTGATTTAATCTTAAGGGAACATTTAGTTTTTAAACATAATGGGAAAATAGGAGTGTGGGCGGGGGAGGGGGATTAGTTGCCCTCCAATCACTTTCGACTATTAAAAAGGGCATCAGCCCTTTTTATTTTTAATAAAATGAGGCCTTTTCGAAGTTCCTGCGACAACTCCTTCGATGCGAAGTGCCCTGGTCTAAACAAAAAAAAAAAACAAAAAAAAAATAAAAAAAAACCATTGTACCCACATCGATCTTTACTATAAAAATGTCAAGCCTTCCAATTACTTTCGACTGTTAAAAGGGAAATAGGCCTTTCGATTTCCAATTGAATGAGCCCTTATTGAGTTTCTACGACAACGCTTTCTAAAAAAACCTAATATGTCCCCAGGGCATAAATTATAACCCTTACCCTAAGGGCTGTTAGGGTGGTTGTCATCCTCTAAAACCTAATTTCCAGAACTTTCAACTACGTTAAACAAAATGGCTATCTCAAAATTTTGATTGGATGTGTCTGGGGGAATGGTGGGCGTGAGAGGGGCCTTAGTCGCTCTCCAATCACTTTCAACTATTAAAAAAGGCACTTACTTACTTACTTAGGTCCCGGCCATCCTCGTGGGACGTTTTGGGGCCAATCCTCTTGCTAGCTCATGCGTAAGGGCTCGGTACATTGCTCTATCTGGTGCGATACGTGATAACTGGGCTATCTTGACGTTGTCGAAGTGGAAGTTCTCCATCCATCGTTTTCGTGGTCTGCCTCGTGGACGAAGGCCATGGAGGGATCCTTCAAGGGCGATTTTCGGAAGGCGGCTCGGCTCCATTCGCTTGACGTGGCCGAACCAGCGCAGTTGTTGCTTCTTAATTTTATTGAGTATGGTTTCAGCGGACTGGAGCCTTTGACGTACTTCCACATTTGTGATTCGGTCAGTGTATTTGATTCTAGAAATGCGACGGAGGCATCTCACCTCAAAAGCTAGAAGTTTTATTTCGTCTTCGGTTTTCAGAGTCCATGTTTCACGTCCATAAATAACTATGGGGATTACTAAACTGTTGAATAGGCGCATTTTGAGTTTGTTGGATAGGTGGTTACTTTTCCAGAGGTTGGCTAGTCTTCGGAAGCTAGAGCTAGCAAGTGCAAGTCGACGTTTCACGTCAGAGCTATGGCAATTATCTGAGGAGAGTAGGCTACCAAGGTACAGGAAGTGATCAACCGTTTCAACCTGTCTCCCGCCTATGGTGATAATGGGCGGGTTGTCTAGTTCACGTCTCGTAGTTACCATGACTTTGGTCTTGCTGGCATTGATCTCCATCCCGAACGGCTTTGTGGTATCGTAGAGTTTATCAGCTTGTGCCTGCAATTCTTGTGTAGAGTTGGCTAGCTCATCAATATCATCAGCGTAGGCAAGATTCTCTATTAACACCCCTTCTATTGTTGCGCCATATTCCGACTGCATCATCGACAGAACGGCATTTAGAAAGAGGTTGAAGAGATGTGGTGATAAGATGCAACCCTGGAGTACTTCTGACGAAGTTGTAAACTCTTCTGACAACCCATCAACGGTTATTACTTGGCCTCGGAACTGGTCGTACAGACTCTTGATTATTTGGACTATCTCATAAGGGATACCGTAGTGAAGAAGGATATGCCATAGTCCTTCGCACCATATCAGGTCAAATGCCTGACGGAAATCAACGAATAGTTGGTAGAGTTCTTGGTTGAATTTGATGTGTCGTTCCATGAGTTGCCGAACGACAAATATCTGATCGATTGTTGATCTTCCAGGGCGGAAGCCGGCCTGATATTCTCCAATGGCAAAGGCAGTTGTTGCTTGAATGCGTCGGAGTAGGATTTTTGTCAGGACACGTGACTGATGGCTCGTGAGGCTGATCGGACGGTAGTTTCTGCACTCTTTCTTTGGCCCCTTTTTGTGAATGGGTACAATGGCAGCCTTGCACCACTGACGGGGTACGTGGCCGGTTTCCTACACGGCAGACACAATGGCATGGTACAGATCAGTTACATCATCCGATCCGACGTTAATGAGTTCAGCGGTGACTCCGTCTGGGCCAGGGGCTTTTCCTTGTTTGAGCGTCTTGATTGCTGACTCGGTTTCTGACTTGAGTGGGGGTGGTGTTCTGAGTTCTTGGTCGGGTATAGGGAAGCGGGTTAGTATTTCAGGATCCGCAGCTACTGGGGGATTCAGTTTATCATTAAAGTATTCTTTCCATCTTTCAAGTTTCATCTTTGAATCGTAGATCTCATTTCCGTCTTTGTCCAGGATCACTGATGTTTGCGGCTCTTTTTTCCGGCTTAACTCGCGTACCATTCTGAAAACTGCTCCGCTATTCCCCTTCTTGGACAGTACTTCGCAGTCTTCGCATTTCTTCAGTAGGTGGTTACATAGTGCCTTTCTGATCTCTCGCTCTACTCTTCTCTTGAGGAGCTTGTAAGTATCCCAACTGTGACGGTCGGATTTATTGTAAAAAAGTCGCTTATCCTCGCATAGCGCAATGATCTCATCTGTGATCCATGGTTTTTCATTTGGAGTTTTTCTTCCAAGGACGTCATTCGCTGTCTCTATGATAGCTGATGTAGCCTGCTCGGTCAGGGAGTCTATCTCATTAGCAGTGGTCAAGGGAGAATGATTTTTCAGGATCTCTCGGAATTTTTCAGATAGAGTGGAAGTGTAGGTCTGCCTTTTTGCGGGATCCCGCAGCAGATCCAGCCGGAATCTTGGGATTTTTGTTACTTTTTGCAATTTTCTCATTCTTAGCTTGAACCTTGACATCAGGAGAGTGTGGTCAGAGTCGAAGTCTGCTCCAGGTAATGCTACTGTGTCTAGTACGGAAGACTTCCAGCGCTTCGATATCAGGATATAATCAATCATGTTCTCGGTTTTACCGTCTGGGGATCTCCAGGTCACTTTACGTCGATGGCGGTCTTTGAAAATTGTGTTCGTTAAGAATAACTCGTTTTCTCGGCAGAAGTCGAGCAATCGTTCCCCTCTCGCATTGAGTTTTCCGTGACCAAAAGTCCCCATTATATCGGATCGACCGGCACTAGCCCTTTCAATTTCCAATCAAATGAGCCCTTTTGAAGTTTTTACGACAACGCTTTCAATAAAAACCTTATATGCTCCATGGCATAACTTACAACCCTTGCCCTGAGAGCTGGGGGGTTGTCATCCTCAAAGACCCAATTTCTAGAACTTTCTACTACGTTGAACAAAATTGTTATCTGAAAATTTGGATTGGATGGGTTTGGGGGAATGGTAGGCGTGAGAGGGGGCTAGTTACCCTCCAATCACTTTTGACTATTCAAGAGGGCACTAGCCATCTCAATTTCCAATTGAATGAGCCCCGTTTTAAGTTTTTACGACAGCTCTATCTAAAAAAAAACCTTATATACCCCCAGGGAATACCTTAAAACCTTTTCCCTGGGGGCTATGGGGGGGGGGGGGGGGTTCATCCTTAAATACATAATTTCTAGAGCTTTCAACTACATTGTACAAAATGGCTATCAATAAACTTTGATTGAATATTCTTGGGGAAATGGTGGGCGTGAGAGGGGGGTTAATTACTCTCCGCTCGCTTTTGACTATTAAAAAGGGCAATTTCAATTTTCAATCAAATGAGCCCCTTTTTGAAATTTCTACAACAACTTTCTATATAAGCCCTATATGCCCCCAGGGGGTAACTTAAAACCCTTACACTGAGGGCTCTGGAGGGGTTATCATCCTAAAAGACCTAATTTCCAGAACTTCCAATTACGTTGAACAAAATGGATATCTCAAAATTTTGATTGAATGTGTTTGGAAAAATGGTGGGTGTGAGAGGGGGATTAGTTGCCCTTCAATCACTGTCGACTATGGAAAGGGCATTAGCCCTTTCAATTTCCAATTGAATGAGTCGTTTTTGAAGTTTCTACAACATCGCTTTCTATAAAAACCTTATTTGACCCCAGGACATCACTTACAGCACTTGCCCTGAGGGCTGTGGGGGGGGTGTCATCCTTAAAGACCTAATTTCCAAAATTTTCAACTATGTTGAATAATATGGCTATCCAAAATTTTGATTGGATGTGTTTGGGGAAAATGTGGGCGTGAGAGGGGGGTTAGTTGCCCTCAAATCACTTTCAACTATTAAAAAGGGCACTAGCCCTTTGTATTTCCAATCGAATGAGCTGTTTTTCAAGTTTCTAAGACAAAGATTTCAATAAAAACCTTATAAACACCCAGGGCATAACATATAACCCTTGCCCTGAAGACTGTGGGGGGAGTGTCCTGCTCAAAGGTATAATTTTCTGAATTTTAAACTGCGTGGAACGAAATGGCTATTTCATAATTTTGATTGGATGTGTTTGGGGAAATGGTGGGCGTGGAAGGGGTGTTAGGTGCCTACCAATAACTTTCGACTATTAAAAAGGGCACAAGCTTCTCCAATTTCCAATCGAATGGGCCCTTTTCGAAGTGTCTACGACAACTTCTTCGATACGAAGTGCCCTGGTCTAAAACCAAGAAAAAAAATAATAATACATTGTGCCATTATCGTTCTTTACTTAGGCAGCGCTATTACGCTGCCTATGATTTCTGTTGGTTTTGGGTTTCATTTATTTATCGATGCTGATTTGTGGTAGTTTCAAGCTTGCTAGATTATTTGATTTTATTTTTCTAATTTTTGTTTAATGGAGTTCTTTACTTTTCTTTGAAAACTTATTTTGTGGAAAAAGGTTTTTAAATTAATTTCTGTTCGTTTTATATTGACATAGTCTTTTCAGGGAAAAATAAAATAATACTTTAAATCTTTTCGTTTTTTTAAGACTTTATATTTTGTCCTGCTTTTTGTGTGCTGGAGAAAAATTTTCAGCAGTTTTTAAGAACCTACACCCTTTCAAAAATCTGGACACAAATAGTAGTGTTTTCTTTAGTTTCGTACCTCCTCTAGTTGACCTGAAATGGAAAACTTGATACCATTGGCAAAAAAAATCTGTTTACTTTCTTTCATAGTTTGGATACACTTACGCTATTTTGATATGGTTAAATTTTAAGAGATGGGTGTTTGGGGAAATGGTGGGCGTGAGACGAGCGGTAGTCGCTTTCCAGTCACTTTCAACTATTAAAAATGGCACTAGCCCTTTCAATTTCAAAACAAACGAGCCCTTTTGAAGTTTCTACGACAACACTTCCAATAAAAATCTTATATGCCCCCCTAAGGCATAACATACAACCCTTGTCTTGAGGGCTGGGGGGGGTATCATTCTCAAAGACCAAATTTTCAGAACTTTCTACTACGTTGAACAAAATGGCTATCTGAAAATTTTGATTGGATGTGTTTGGAGGAATGGTGTGCGTGAGAGGGGTGATACTTAACCTCCACTCAATTTCGACTATTAAAAAGGGCAGTAGCCCTCTCAATTTCGTCTCAACCTTTGCCCTTGGGGCTCTGGGGGTTTGTCATCCTTAAATACATATTTCCAGAACTTTCAACTATGTTGAACAAAATGGCTATCTCTAAACTTTGATTGAATGTTTTGGGGAAAATGATGGGCGTGAGAGGGTGGGGGTGTTAATTACTCTCCTGTCACTGTCGACTATTAAAAAGAGCAATTTAAATTTCCAATCAAATGAGCCAGTTTTGAAATTTCTACAACAACTTTCTATATAAACTTTATATGCCCCCAGGGCATAACTTACAACCCTTGCACTGAGGGCTCTAAGGGGGTTATCATCCTAAAAGACCTAATTTCAAGAACTTTCAACTACGTTGAACAAAATGGATATCTCAAAATTTTGATTGGATGTGCTTGGGCAAACGGTGGGCGTGAGAGGGGCGTTAGTCACTCTCCAATCAATTTCAACTATTAAAAAAGGCACTAGCCCTTCCGAGTTCCAATTCCAACTTTGAACTGCGTAGAACAAAATGGCTATCTCAAAATTTTTATTGGATGTGTTTGGGGAAATGGTGGGCGTGGAAGGGGTGTTAGTTGCCTTCCAGTCACTTTCGACTATTAAAAAGGACACTAGCCATTTCAATCTCCAATCGAATGAGCCCTTTTTTAAATTTCTACGACAGCGCGTTCTATAAAAACCTTATATGGCCCTTGCTGCCAAGGATTTCTGTTCGTTTTGGGTTTCATTTATTTATCGATGCTGATTTGTCGTAGTTTCACGCTTGGTAGATTATTTGATTTTATTTTGCTCATTTTTGTTTAATTGAGTTCTTTACTTTTTTTTTGAAAAAACTATTTTGCGGAAAAAGTTTTTTTAATTAATTTCTGTTCGTTTTATATTGATTCAGGTTCAGGTTCTTTTATTTAGAAACTAAATACAACTGCAATATGGGTATGCCCGGCTGAGAGTCTAGCTCGTATTACCAGGCAACCGATAACAAATAAAAACAACAAAAACATAATATATAACTGCATTTGTACATAATCACACTCTTTTGTAAATAGATAAAAAAGAAAGAAAAATGTAAGACTTACCAAGCATCACCAAGACTTACCAGCAGCCAAATGGAGAACAAACTAAAACAAAACACCAAAAATAGTGAAGTGAAGCCGTGGGGAAACCCTACCAATAAAATGTGCCAGCGGGAAGACCACAACTGACTTAAAAAAAATAAATAAAATGAAATTAAATAAAATGATCAAAGGGTTAGTAAAAGAGTTTTTAAATGGCCCCGCAGTGTGCCAACAGAAAGACGAATATTAAGACCCGACCGATGCACATTCCAAAGTTTGGTTATGCAGTGCCTGAGTGAGAACCTCGATCTCTCAGTGCAAGCTCGGGGTTCAACATACTTAGAAGATCCCCTCGTTCCATAATCTGCTCACATTGGTTAAATAGATCCATAGCATAGAAAATTTTCGGTAGAATTTTAGCAAAATACTTAACACAAAACATCAATCCATGAAAAGATAATAATAATTCCACTGGTAATATATTAAGGAAAGAATATATACTTTTATTTGGCGATTTTGATGGTAGGGATATTGGGGAGGGAATGAAACTTTTCAAAATACGCAGTGCTTTATTTTGCTGCCTTTGAAGTGGTTTTATATGAGTTTTAAATGTATTCAGAAAAATCAGGGGACAATAACTCAGATAAGAATGGACTAGGGCAAAATATACCGATCTCATCGCATGAAAAGGTAGAATAAATTTCAAATGCCGCAATATTCCAACATTCCTTCCCAACTTGATCCGCAATTTAGCAATGTGTTCCTTCCAACTCATATTCTGATCAATTAGCACACCTAAATATCTAATAGTAGATACAAGCTCTAAATAAGTATATTCATCAATGGGTAGTCTACTAAGTTCAGGTAATGACTGGTCAGTACGAGAGAAAATCATGAACTTGGTTTTTGGCATATTAACAGATAATTTATTTGCACTAAACCAAGTTTCTATCCTCTCGAAAGCTGCCAACAAATTCTTCTTAAGCGACCTTTCATCAGTACCGCTCACTGTGCAGGCCGTATCATCAGCGAATAGGACATTTAGCCCGAGATCATCCAGCGCCCTGTTGATGTCGTTAACATAAATAAGAAAGAGTAGAGGTCCAAGTATGGACCCTTGAGGAACGCCGACTTGACCAGTGATACCAAGTAGTGAAGAGGTAGCATTTCCACCATCCACAAACTGACTGCGCCCAGTTAAATATGAGTCAATCAGAGAATTTGTAGGTCCACGTATACCATAATTTTCCAGTTTACGAAGCAAAATTATATGACAAATAGTATCGAACGCTTTTTTTATATCTATAAATATAGTAGCTGGAATTTCTTTTTTATCCAAAGTGTCGTGTATAAACTGTGTGAGTGTCAGAATCGCATGTTCAGAGCTACGACCCATCCTAAACCCAAACTGAAGGTCATTAAAACATCCCCTCTTATCAAAAAACTTCACTATACGGTTGTAAAGACATCGTTCAATTACTTTTGCGAATGAAGATAGGATCGAGATTGGCCTGTAGTTTGTTGGATCTTTCATGTCATCACCCTTATGCAGGGCTAAAACACGTGCAGACTTTAAGCAAGCTGGGAAACGTCCACTTGAAAAACATAAGTTGATAACATGAACTAAAAATTCTGTAACATCAGGCATTATCCGTTTTAATAGGCCATCCGTACCTTCAGACGACCCATTCTTCAGTTGGTATATAACTTGCAGTAATTCGTCTGCTGAGACCGGCGTTAGGAAAAGAGAGCAATCCGATGGAGGCGGCATGTAAGCAGAATATGCTGAATCGGGTAAACTTCGAGTTGGTGCCTCAAGTGATGTTACGTGACCAATATTTGCGAAGTGCTCATTTAGGACACCAACAACATTTCGCTTTCCTTTAACAATTTTCTTGTCTTTTGGTGATAATATCTCTTCCGGAAGGTTTTTCATTTTCTTTTTCCCAAGGCATTCATTAATAATCAACCAAGTCTTTTTTGGGGACCCTTCAGCATTTTGAAATTCATGAAGATAGTATGACTGCTTCGCTTGTCGCAGTAACTTTGTCAGACAATTTCTGTACTGCCGAAATTTGGCCTGATTTTCATGTGTAAGATCTGCCATGAATTTCCTGAAGAGGTTATTTTTGATATGGATAGAGGACAGAACACCAGCTGTAATCCATGGTTTCCTTGGTTTAATATAACGCCTAGCTTGCCTGCTTGATAAAGGACATGCCTTATTAAGTACTATTTCAAACTGGTTGATGAAGTATTCAGTAGCTTTATCCACGTCGTCACATTCTAAGCAGGGAGACCGGTCGACTTGGGACAGTAAGCTTTTCAGTTTATCAATCGAAGCAGCGTCCAATCTTCTTGACCTCAATGAAGAGGGTTTAGGGGAGGGACTCGTTTGAAGGTCGCACAGGATCGTAAAATGGTCAGAAGTATCATCAACTATAACGTTACAGCCCAGTGTCTCTAAATTTGTGAAAATATTGTCAATTAACGACGCTGACGACTCCGTGATTCTCGTTGGGATCCGGCATGTTGGAAGCAAACCTGCGGACATACAAATCGTTACAAAGTCAACGGCAACATTACTCGAAAGCATTGAATTCACATCCCTATGTACATTACTAATATCAATATTAAAATCACCCAACATCATTAGCTTACACTTTCTGTGGGTCATCAGCGAGCTAAGTTCACCGAACTTTTCTATAAATTGTTTAGCAGCCGAACTCGGCGGCCTATATAGGACGCAACATAATACTTTCGAAGAACTTAAATCTAGCTCAATAGCAAAAATTCAAATGCCATTTCTTCATAAAGGTAATCATAATCATTCACTTCTCTTACAGGTATACTATCATTTACAAAAAAAGCCAACCCTCCTCTCTGTCTACCTATTCTATGTTTAAATAACGACTTATACCCATTTATATGAGCTAGCTCAGAAGATTGCTCATTTAAAAATGTTTCACATGCACCAAAAACATCAATCTTATGGTCGGGAAGCAATAGTGAAATATTTTCTAAACTACTCATAAGTCCACAACAATTTAGAAATGCTGTTCTCAGACACTTCTTTGTTGGTTTACTCATAATCATTCCTAGAGAAAGGTATTTGTTCATGGGTAAATTATTAATAAAATAATCATAAGTGTTTTCATCCTCTCTATCAATGCATGAAAGAATCTGTGATAAATTCAAGGGTCTTTCCTCCAACTCACTCAACCTATCGCGAGTTCCACCACAGCCACCACTATTCAAATTAGAAGAAAAAATAACTCACCCGTATTCTCCACTTGGCGGTGGGCCGGGGCGACGCAGTGGAAAAAAATCAATGGCAGTACGTTCCTGTAGAATTTCTGCAACAAAAGATATACGGCAAGAAAACTTAACCAACTTTAATGGATTTAGGCCTAGGAGCTCAGAGATAGATGAGCAGGGATTTGGAAATAAGTGAAAAATACGGAAAAAAAGAAAGCACATAGGAACAATAAGAACAAAAAGAAAGGAAACAAAAATAAAGAAGAACATAGAGAACGAGATAAATACACTTTTTTTTGAGTAGGACACTTTACTTATCGATCTTCACATTCCTAAGCAGCATAGACTATATACTGAATAATAAAAAAAAAAAAAACACAATCAATCTGACAAATCATTATATAGATATATATACAACCAATATTAGCATTCGTCATGTGTTACCCATGGGCCAGTAATATCGTTTCTAGTTTGCAGCAATAGTCTGGCCCCGGATAGTCTCACTCGCGTGAACTTGAATATTTGCTGAGCTTTAAGATCACGTGCCTTGGCCAAAAGATCATTACGTAGGGCATTTAGTGAAGGAGGCAAATCAGTACATATTCTCATACCGCTTCCTTTAAGTTTGCCTACATTGCCCAATAGCATTTGCAAGTCCAAATTATTCGCACAAGAAATAAGAACAGGCGATACTCGAGCTTGTTTGTTGTTTCTAACTGTAATGGGGCTAACACTCTTTATGCGGTACACTTTTTTAAGAGAAATGCCTTTTTCAATCTCTAATTTCTCTTTGAATAAAGTCTCAATATTTTCGGTAAGAGATTGGCCTGATTTCTCTTTTGGCAGGCCGTAAATAATTAAATTCAGCTGACGATCTTTAACTTCTAGATCAAGCAACCTTTTTTCGAGTTTCACACGCTCAGCTAGATGGCTTTCAATCGAAGATCGTAGTTCAACTATTTCAGCATCTTTATCTGCTAAGCTTTGCCTGAGTGACTGTATGTCGGACATAACTGTATCGAGCCTGGAAGACACTCCAGCCTGGTGCGCTTTGATCGAAGATTTGTCATTGGAAATTGAAATCAGGCGTTCCTTCAAGTTCTTAATTGCTTTTTCAAACGATGATTGGGTTACCGCCATTGTAGATTAATTTTCCTATAATAGCTGCTCAGGAGAAAATCTAGCTTAGAAAAACATAAAACGAAGACTTACACGCAAGGGGGGCAATATTGAACCCCCCACTTTTCCAAAAAAAAAAATGCAGCTGTAATTTAACTTCAATTGGCAATATTCCTTAGGCTTGTAGTCAGCACGCCAGCAAACCAGTCAAACAAGGTCACTTGGCAAGTAGAAGCTCTTAATTAACTGATATCGAAAACTAGGTCAAGTTCAAAGCCAACTAGATTTCAATTTATAATCCTCTTAGGTGTTCTCTCTTTGAACTGTGAATCAATACTGACGTAGTCTTTTCAGGGAAAAAGAAACTAATACTTTAAATCTTTTCGTTTTTTGAAGACTTTATAGTTTGTCCTGCTATTTGTATGTTGGATAAAAATTTTCAGCAATTTTTAACAACATACACCCTTTTAAAAATCTGGACACAAATAGTAGTGTTTAATTTAGTTTCATACCTCCTCTAGTTGACCTGAGATGGGAAACATGATACCATACGAAAAAAATATGTTTACTTTTTTTGATAGCTTGGATGCACTTACGCTATTTTGATTTGGTTAAATTTTAAGAGCTGAAGTAGCCCAGGAAGTTTGAACATAATTCCCTAAGTCGTCCTTGGGATGCTGTTGAGATGCCTTATTGGGAATTAGCATTAACACAGTGCACTTTGATTTAATCTTAAGGCAACATTTAGTTTTTAAACATAATGGGCAAGTGAGAGGGTGGGCGTGGGAAGGGCATCAGTTGCCCTCCATTCACTTTCGACTACTAAGCAGGGCATCAGCGCTTTCTATTTTCAATCGAATGAGCCCTTTTTGAAGTTCCCACGACAACTCCTTCGATACGTTCCCTGGTCTAAACAACAACAACAACAAAAATAATACATTATACCCACATCGATCTTTACTATAAAAATGGCAAGCCTTCTACTCAATTTCAAGCACTAAAAAGCGCACTAGGCATTTCGATTCCCAATCGAATGAGCCCTTTTTGAAACGACAACGCTTTCTATAAACACCTTATATGCCCCAGGAAATAAATTACAACACTTACCCTAAGGGCTGTTAGGGTGGCTGTCAACCTCTAAGACCTAATTTCCAGAACTTTCAACTACGTTAAACAAAATGGCTATCTCAAAATTTTGATTGGATGTGTTTGGGGAAATGGTGGGCGTGAGACGGGTGGTAGTCGCTCTCCAATCACTTTCATCTATTAAAAATGGCACTAGCCCTTTCAATTTTGAATAAAATGAGCCTTTTTGAAGTTTTTACGAAAACACTTTCAATAAAAATCTTATATGCCCCCAGGGCATAACTTACAACCCTTGCCTTGAGGGCTACGTTGCCTTCATTGCCACTAGCCTACGTTGAACAAAATTGCTGTCTGGAAATTTTGATTGGATGTGTTTGGAGGAATGGTGGGCGTGAGAGGGGTGTTAGTTATCCTCCAATCACTTTCGACAATTAAAAAGGGCGATAGCTCTCTCAATTTCTAATTGAATGAGAAACTTTTGAAGTTTAACGACAACTCTATCTATAAAAACGTTATATGCCCCCAGGGTATAACTTACAACCTTTGCCCTTGTGGCTCTGGGGGGTTTGTCATCCCTAAATATATAATTTCCAGAACTTTCAACTACGTTGAACAAAATTGCTATCTCTAAACTTTGCTTGAATATTTTTGGGGAAATGGTGGGCCTCAGGGGGGGGGGGGGTGATTACTCTCCAGTCACTGTCAACTATTAAAAAGGGCAATTTCAATTTCCAATCAATTGAGCCCTTTTGAAATTTCTACAACAACTTTCCATATGAACTTTATATGCCCCCAGGGCATAACTTACAACCCTTGCACTGAGGGTTTTGAGGGGGGTTATCATCCTAAAAGACCTAATTTCAAGAACTTTCAACTACGTTGAACAAATTGGATATCTCAAAATTTTGATTGGATATTTTTGGGCAAATGGTGGGCGTGAGAGGGGCGTTAGTCGCTCTCCAGTCACTTTCAACTATTAAAAAAGGCACTAGCCCTTTCAATTTCAATTTCCAACTTTGAACTGGGTGGAACAAAATGGCTATCTCAAAATTTTTATTGGATGTACATGGGAAAATGGGCGTGGAAGGGGTGTTAGTTGCTTTCCAATCACTTTCGACTATTAATAAGGACACTATCCAATCGAATAAGCCCTTTTTGAAGTTTCTACGACAATGCGTTATATAAAAACTTTATATGCCCCCATGGCAATGACTAGTTGCCCTCCAATCACTTTTGACTATTAAAATGGGCACTAGCCCTTTGAATTTCCAATCGAATGAGCCTTTTTTGAAGTTTCTACGTCAACGCCAGTAGAGATCTAAGTTATACTTTGCCTAGATTATGTTCCTTCCTGTGCTATTTGGGATTACATAATATGTGATGAAGGACAGGTTTCTGACTCCTAATTCATGTAAGCTAGATTTCTACTTCATAGTATACATATGGCCTACATGCCTTTTCGGGTAAGTTCATAACAAGAAACTTTTTTTTTTTGTCTTGATAACATTTGCGAATTGAAGATGGAGAAAAAAAAGGGTTAAAGTGATCACTAGCCCTTTGAATTTCCAATCGAATGAGCCTTTTTTGAAGTTTCTACGTCAACGCCAGTAGAGATCTAAGTTATACTTTGCCTAGATTATGTTCCTTCCTGTGCTATTTGGGATTACATAATATGTGATGAAGGACAGGTTTCTGACTCCTAATTCATGTAAGCTAGATTTCTACTTCATAGTATACATATGGCCTACATGCCTTTTCGGGTAAGTTCATAACAAGAAACTTTTTTTTTTCTTTTTTGTCTTGATAACATTTGCGAATTGAAGATGGAGAAAAAAAAGGGTTAAAGTGATTAGCAGTTAAGATAACCCTGAAGAGCATATTAATTCATACCTTATTTATTATAAATTTGAAACAATATCAATTTTTTGGAAACGGTTAACGATGATAAAATGGTCTTATGAGTTGACCTAGCTTTACTTCCTAGATGTGTACTGTATAATACACAACTGGTGTTTGGGGCAGTGTTGTCAATTTAAAATATTGTTTAACGTTATACTAAAAAGTTTCCAGTCGCGATTGACTTGTAAAAATATGCCATGCGATGAAACCAAATTAGCATGTCTCTTTGGGATAATGAGATGCGAGTCCCTTCTGGGTGTGAGAAATTTATGTATAAAACACTGGCAGTTTCTTGTTTGCATGTGATTTCTAACATTCTAATTTAAGGAAAATCGTTATTTGTCATTCGCGAAGATAAATATTCTGTGACCTTAATAATAATAAAAGTTTATTAAATATAAACCAGTTCGTCTTGGGATATGTGTTAATATATTAAGTTTCTTTAGTATAAAGTCGAGCTTCAAATTAGAATTTTATACAGTTTGAATACTTCATCCATTCTATCGATATAACTTCAAGGATGTATGGTGTTTTCGATTGCGAATTCATTGGCTTGAAGAAATCATCGTGTGGAGTGATTTTTGAATGTGCGTTTCTATTGCTGACTACCATCATCGAGAAGTCTCTTGTTACCACTGGCATATTAATTACAATATGTATGACTACAATGAAGACAGATGGCGCAATACATTATATGTTATAAACAAAATAGTTTTATATGATAGAATAATACCTCCATACTATAACAAAGGGAAGGATCTATCCTTTGTACAAGAGGAAGTTAGAGAGATATGCTGTCTTTTTGGCATAACAGCACTGTACGCAAAAGGGAATGTTCCCACTGATAAACTTTTAATCGACAAATGCAAATCAGATATACCAATATTCAACTTGGAAAATTTTAATTGTGAGACATTTCCGAGTAGAATACACAACCCAGAGGACGAGGTTCGATTTTTTAGCAGATGGGTCCCGATAACTATTCCTTCTCGGAATATGTGTGTACAATATCCCAGGAAGAAGAAGAACAAGAAAATCCGTGATATAGATTGGAATCACACTAACTGGATGACGAACAATGATGAATTTTTATAATAGCCATCACACCCATGACTACCCAACGGTCTTTATAAAGACTAACATATCTATAAACACTTAGTAACCATAGTCATATGAATCTTTTAAGTTCAATATTCGAAGCTAGCTTCAGCAGAAGCATGAAAAAATCCATACCAAAAGCTGAAATGTTTTTTTTATCCAGGATAAGAAAAAAATTCTTATCAAAAGCTGCATTTTTCTAACTTTTTATTGTGAGTGAGAAAGAGGGTAAAACGTATTTAAGAAAAAAGCGGGAACTCTCTTCTGAATCAACCACCATAGAAAACTACGGGCTAAGCCACTCGATAGATATTTGCTAGATGAAGATGGTTGGTCGTAACTCCAATTAAAAAAAAAAACTCTTTAAGGGAAATGGGAACTTCTTGGGAGGGTGTAAAGAGGGAGGGTTTGAATAGATTTGGATGGAGGAGTTCTTATGTTTGATCCGGGTGCTGTAATTTTTTCAATATACATATCAACCGATTTGTATTTTAATGCTGATTTTGAATATCTTTAAATTATTTCGTTTAACTTAATCCATCAAAAGTTATGAGAAAATTAAGAATTATTGAAGTAGAAATTCTGACGTCGCATAATTTGTTTCCCCAACACGTTTCTATCTGGCTTCGGAGACATAATTACTTATAGGCTAATGGAATATATATAGGGGTTAGAAACGTAACTTCAACCTGTAAGAATATTTCAACCAAGAAGAATATTTCATTCGAAATAATTGAAAGTTCCATCAACTATGCATGTGGGGAAACTACAAAAAGAATTATGAAAAGCAGGAAATCATAATGAAATATACCAAAATATGATGAAAATATAATACTTTAGTAACAAAATTATGGAACTACAAAAAGAATTATAGAAAGCAGGCCGTCCAGAACGCATTATATTAAATAACTAACTTAAACAACTCTATACATTAGATAAGGAGGGGTCCTCCTCCGTAACCCCCTCCTCCGACACCCCCCTTCCCTATCATAAAAAAAAGCCCTCCTGAAACGTCTTTATACTTCCCATTAACCAATACTATATGTAAACAATGGGCAAAGTTCATAACTTCCACCCTTCCCCCAGGAACTGGGGGGATTAAGTCATCCTGAAAGACATATTTATTAGATTTTCGACTATGCTGAACAAAATGGTTATCTCAAAATTTGGTTGTGTGTGTGTGTGTGTGTGTGTGTGTGTGTGTGTGTGTGTGTGTGTGTGTGTGTGTGTGTGTGTGTGTGTGTGTGTGTGTGTGTGTGTGTGTGTGGTGTGTGTGTGTGTGTGTGTGTGTGTGTGTGTGTGTGTGTGTGTGTGTGTGTGTGTGTGTGTGTGTGTGAATGTGTGTGTGTGTTTACTTGGTGCCCATTAAAACGAAATTTTTGTGTTAAATAAGTAGTTCTTGTATCTTTTAAAAGCTCGTTAGTTTATAAGACGGATCGTGAAAATCCCAAGGTTTTGTGTACCAAGAATGGACCGGAGGTAGCCTCCCCTACATACACGAATGGATATCGCTAGAATATTTTAAGACGGGCTTTGTTATTTAAAAAAATGGACGCTACAATCAGAATTCGTTGATTGACATTTGCAAAAAAGAGGTAATGGATTTGTGAATTGGAGTGTAGGTTTGACATCACCAGGAACGTGCGAGGGAAATTTTTTGTTGGTGGGGGGGGGGGGAGGGGAGGCTTAAAAAGGCAAAAATGGGTGAACTACATTAGTTTATAAGATGGATCGTGAAAATCCCAAGGTTTTGTGTACCAAGAATGGACCGGAGGTAGCCTCCCCTACATACACGAATGGATATCGCTAGAATATTTTAAGACGGGCTTTGTTATTTAAAAAAATTGGACTCTACAATCAGAATTCTTTGATTGACATTTGCAAAAAAGGGGTAATGGATTTGTGAATTGGAGTGTAGGTTTGACATCACCAGGCACGGTTGGTGGGGAGGGGGGGAGGGAGGCTTAACAAGGCAAAAATGGGTGAACTACATTAGTTTATAAGACGGATCGTGAAAATCCCAAGGTTTTGTGTACCAAGAATGGACCTGAGGTAGCTTCCCCTACATACACGAATGGATATCTCTAGAATATTTTAAGACGGGCTTTGTTATTTAAAAAATTGGATGCTACAATCAGAATTGGTTGATTGGCATTTGCAAAAAAGGGGTAATGAAATTTTGAACCGGAGTGTATGTTTGACATCACCAGGCACGTACCAGGGAAATTTTTTGTTGGTGGGGGGTTTAAAAAGGTAAAAATGGGTGAACTACATTAGTTTATAAGACGGATCGTGAAAATCCCAAGGTTTTGTGTACCAAGAATGGACCGGAAACAACTTCAACCGTGCCCAGCCCCCCGCGATCAGAAATTAAATTATAAAAAAGTTTCTTCAACTGAAAGTAAGGAGCAACATCAAAACTTAAACGGGCAGAAATAGAGACTGTTTCCAAAGATTTAGGATTCATTAACTTTAATGTTGCCAGTCAAAAGCTATGAGCTTGAGAAAATTGCCTGATTATCGAAAAATGGAGAAACACCCTCCAAAAGTCGACAGGAATGGGATTGTCTTGAGGGGGAATTTTCCATGGAAGAGGGGGAGGGTATTTTTACGGGAAAAAAACTTCAACCTTGCCCAGCCCCCCCCCCCCCCCGCGATCAGAAATTAAATTATAAAAAAGTTTCTTCAATTGAAAGTAAGGAGCAACATCAAAACTTTAACGGGCAGAAATAGAGGCTGTTTCCAAAGATTTAGGATTCATTAACTTTAGTGTTGCCAGTCAAAAGCTATGAGTTTGAGAAAATTGCTTGATTATCGAAAAATGAAGAAACACCCTCCAAAAGTAGACAAGAATGGAATTGTCTTGAGGGGGGAATTTTCCATGGAAGAGGGGGAGGGTATTTTTTTACGTGAAAACAACTTCAACCGTGCCCAGCCCCCCGCATTTTTAACATGAAATGGATGAAAAGTGTTTGCGGGGGATGGGTATTAGTCTCTCATAGGCGTTTGTTGTCTGAAACCTATAAAAATAAACTATTTCCGTAAAATCTGAGCTAATAAGAGTTTTGACCGTAAACTCTAGTTTTTTTTGTAAGAAAATTATGGAAAATACAATTCACTGTTACAGGTGTGAAACTTAAGTCTATTTTTGGATTGAAAAATAAAACTATATCCGTAAAATCTGAACTAATAATTCAATTTTTTTTTTCATAAAAACAAACTTTTTTTTAAACTTCGAAATTTTTCAACTTTATTTAATATTTTTCTTTTTGTACATATCTTAAAATTTCTAAATATGCTTACGGTTCTAACAATTGTGCTCTATGATTGGTCAGAGACATGATGTGGCTTTCCCACTGGTATTCTATGACCGGTTATCGACACCACCTAGTCTAGTGCATGTATTAAATCAGTATTTTTTACGCAGTGGAACGATAAACACATAAGTCATATCTTTAGAAAAAAAAGTGAAGATGGAACATTTTAATAGAGTGTGTTCACATAATAAGGCTATTGTAGCATTGAATGCCGACAAGAAAAAGAATTTAAACTATGAAACAAGTACAAGTGGTAGCACTATCGGAAACGTATGCGTGCGTTGTCATGACAGTGAGAGTTTAGATTTCTTTGGAGCACCCAAGAATTTCTATTGTACAAATGCTGGATATGCGAAATTATCATTTCCAGAGATGATTACACTCAAAGAGAATGCTAACATAAAAATACTTGTTGATGATAGAGGACAACTCCTTGCTACTGCTGCAGGTAACACATTACCTACGGATACATCCAATCATCAGCTTTCGGGTATTAGCATTCAACGGAAGGCTAATAAAAGAAAGGCCTACTCTGCTACTAATATCGTAAACCATATCTTGTTTACGTGCCGAAACTGTTACCTGTGTAAAAATAATGTGTTAATAGACAGTGAAATTGTCAGAAAAATAAAAATGGCATTGTCAGAAAATATCACTACGGAATATAAAGATGAAACGATGAAAAACAAAGCACCAGCAAACGTTACTGGCATTGATCAAACAGTCAATGAATCAAATAATACCAAAGACGAAAAACATATTGAGCCTGTCGATGACACACCAGTAAAAATTGTGTATGATTCAAAATGGAATAATGATTATTCTACTGATTACGAACTAAGAGAAGACAATAGCTATAGTATCAAGAGAGAACATAGTGAACCATTTTATGGAACAGATTCAAAATGTCCAAAGTTGTTCATTAATATTAATAATGTATAATAATATATATTTTTTGTATTAATATTCTACATGACATTATTTCATTAAAAATATATTATGCATTACATTGTTATGTGTTCATTATTTTTAGAGTAAGCTAGCATATCGAACGTTCGTTTTTCAAGCAGACTGTTTTTCGAGCCAAAAATAGACTAAAGTTTCAGATTTGAACCAGAGAATTGTATTTTCCATAATTTTCTTACAAAAAACTAGAGTTTACGGCCAAAAACCCTTATTAGCTCAAATTTTATAGAAATAGTTTTATTTTGTGTGTGTAAGTTTTTATATGTGTGTGTAAGTTTTTGTGTGTGTGTAAATTTTTGAGTGTGTGTGTAAGTTTTTTTGTGTATGTAAGTTTTTGTGTGTGTGTAAGTTTTTTTTTGTGTGTGTAAGTTTTTGTGTGCGTGTGTGAGTTTTTGTGTGTGTGTAAGTTTTTTTTGTGTGTGTTTTTTTTGTGTGTGTGTGAGTTTTTGTGTGTGTGTGTAAGTTTTTTGTGTGTGTGTAATTTTTTTATATATGTGTGTAAGTTTTTGTGTGTGTGTAAATTTTTGTGTGTGTTTGTAAGTTTTTGTGTGTGTGTAAGTTTTTGTGTGTGTGTAAGTTTTTTTTGTGTGTGTAAGTTTTTGTGTGTGTGTAAGTTTTTTTTTGTGTAAGTTTTTTTTGTGTGTGTGTGTGTGAGTTTGTGTGTGTGTGTGTAAGTTTTTTTTTGTGTGTAAGTTTTTTTTTATGTGTGTGTAAGTTTTTGTGTGTGTGTGTGTAAGTTTTTTTGTGTGTGTGTAAGTTTTTGTGTGTGTGTAAGTTTTTGTGTGTGTGTAAGTTTTTATGTGTGTGTGTAAGTTTTTGTGTGTGTGTGTAAGTTTTTATGTGTGTGTATGTTTTTGTGTGTGTGTGTGTGTGTGTAAGTTTTTGTGTGTGTGTGTAAGTTTTTATGTGTGTGTAGGTTTTTGTGTGTGTGTAAGTTTGTGTGTGTGTGTGTGTGTAAGATTGTGTGTGTGTGTGTGTGTGTGTGTGTGTGTGTGTGTGTGTGTGTGTGTGTAAGTTTATGTGTGTGTGTGTAAGTTTTTTTGTGTGTAAGTTTTTGTGTGTGTTAAGCATACATAGTGAGAGAGAAATACAAAGACGACATAGATAATTAATAAAAAAAAGCTCTAATCAGGCATAATCCTTCTTTTGGCAAAAAATGCAATGTTTCGAATGAACCCTATTACGATATTTGAGGAGCATTGGATCGATTCTATAACGATTCTTGTGTTTCAGGCGTCATTCTTAAGGAATTGGGGTAAAATTCAAACTTTAACGTAAAGAGCTAGGTGTTGAGGAGGGGACAATAGATATAGATGACAATACACAATTGAAACATCAAATACAAATTCCATATTCTTGCACGGAAATACCAAAATCATAGGTTATGTTAGGTTAGCTTACGTGCGCGCACGTAAGCACACATATAAAAACTTACACACACACAAAATAAAACTATTTCTACAAAATTTGAGCTAATAAGGGTTTTTGGCCGTAAACTCTAGTTTTTTGTAAGAAAATTATGGAAAATACAATTCTCTGGTTCAAATCTAAAACTTTAGTATAGTTTTGGCTCGAAAAACAGTCTGCTTGAAAAACGAACGTTCGATATGCTAGCTTACTCTAAAAATAATGAACACATAACAATGTAATGCATAATATATTTTTAATGAAATAATGCTGTGTAGAATATTAATACAAAAAATATATATTATTATACATTATTAATATCAATGAACAACTTTGGACATTTTGAATCTGTTCCATAAAATGGTTCACTATGTTCTCTCTTGATACTATAGCTATTGTCTTCTCTTAGTTCGTAATCAGTAGAATAATCATTATTCCATTTTGAATCATACACAATTTTTACTGGTGTGTCATCGACAGGCTCAATATGTTTTTCGTCTTTGGTATTATTTGATTCATTGACTGTTTGATCAATGCCGGTAACGTTTGCTGGTGCTTTGTTTTTCATCGTTTCATCTTTATATTCCGTAGTGATATTTTCTGACAATGCCATTTTTATTTTTCTGACAATTTCACTGTCTATTAACACATTATTTTTACACAGGTAACAGTTTCGGCACGTAAACAAGATATGGTTTACGATAATAGCAGCAGAGTAGGCCTTTCTTTTATTAGCCTTCCGTTGAATGCTAATACCCGAAAGCTGATGATTGGATGTATCCGTAGGTAATGTGTTACCTGCAGCAGTAGCAAGGAGTTGTCCTCTATCATCAACAATTATTTTTATGTTAGCATTCTCTTTGAGTGTAATCATCTCTGGAAATAATAATTTCGCATATCCAGCATTTGTATAATAGAAATTCTTGGGTGCTCCAAAGAAATCTAAACTCTCACTGTCATGACAACGCACGCATACGTTTCCGATAGTGCTACCACTTGGTGGTAGCACTATCGTAGAATACCAGTGGGTGCTACCACTAGGTAGCACCCACTAGTGCTACCACTAGGTGGTAGCACCGGTCATAGAATACCAGTGGGAAAGCCACATCATGTCTCTGACCAATCATAGAGCAAAATTGTCAGAACCGTAAGCATATTTTGAAATTTTAAGATATATACAAAAAGAAAAAAATAAATAAAGTTGAAAAATTTCGAAGTTAAAAAAAAAGTTTGTTTTTATGAAAAAAAAAATATTGAATTATTAGTTCAGATTTTACGGATATAGTTTTATTTTTCAATCCAAAAATAGACTTAAGTTTCACACCTGTACGAGAGAATTGTATTTTCCATAATTTTCTTACAAAAAAAAACTAGAGTTTACGGTCAAAACCCTTATTAGCTCAGATTTTACGGAAATAGTTTATTTTTATAGGTTTCAGACAACACACGCCTATGAGAGACTAATACCCATCCCCCCAAACACTTTTCATCCATTTCATGTTAAAAATACGGGGGGCTGGGCACGGTTGAAGTTGTTTTCACGTAAAAAAATACCCTCCCCCTCTTCCATGGAAAATTACCCCCTCAAGACAATCCCATTCCTGTCGACTTTTGGAGGGTGTTTCTTCATTTTTCGATAATCAGGCAATTTTCTCAAACTCATAGCTTTTGACTGGCAACACTAAAGTTAATGAATCCTAAATCTTTGGAAACAGCCTCTATTTCTGCCCGTTTAAGTTTTGATGTTGCTCCTTACTTTCAGTTGAAGAAACTTTTTTATAATTTAATTTCTGATCGCGGGGGGGGGGGGTCTGGGCACGGTTGAAGTTGTTTTCACGTAAAAATACCCTCCCCCTCTTCCATTGAAAATTCCCCCCTCAAGACAATCCCATTCCTGTCGACTTTTGGAGGGTGTTTCTCCAATTTTCGATAATCAGGCAATTTTCTCAAGCTCATAGCCTTTGACTGGCAACATTAAAGTTAATGAATCCTAAATCTTTGGAAACAGCCTCTATTTCTGCCCGTTTAAGTTTTGATGTTGCTCCTTACTTTCAGTTGAAGAAACTTTTTTATAATTTAATTTCTGATCGCGGGGGCTGGGCACGGTTGAAGTTGTTTCCGGTCCATTCTTGGTACACAAAACCTTGGGATTTTCACGATCCGTCTTATAAACTAATGTAGATCACCCAGTTTTGCCTTTTTAAGCCTCCCCCCCACAAACAATAAATTTCCCTCGCACGTGCCTGGTGATGTCAAACCTACACTCCAATTCACAAATCCATTACCTCTTTTTTGCAAATGTCAATCAACGAATTCTGATTGTAGCGTCCAATTTTTTAAATAACAAAGCCCGTCTTAAAATATTCTAGCGATATCCATTCGTGTATGTAGGGGAGGCTACCTCCGGTCCATTCTTGGTACACAAAACCTTGGGATTTTCACGATCCGTCTTATAAACTAATGAGCTTTTAAAAGATACAAGAACTACTTATTTAACACAAAAATTTCGTTTTAATGGGCACCAAGTAAACACTTACACACACATACACACACACACACACACACACAGACACACACACACACACAAACACACACACACACACACACACGCACACACACACACACACACACACACACACACACACACACACACACACACACACACACACACACACACACACACACACACACACACACACACACACAGACACACACACACACACACACACACACACACACACACACACACACACACACACACACACACACACACACACACACACACACACACACACACACACACACACACACACACACACACACACACACACACACATACACACACACACACACACACACACACACACACACACACACACACACACACACACACACACACACACACACACACACACACACACACACACACACACACACACACACACACACACACACACACAACAAAATTTTGAGATAACCATTTTGTTCAGCATAGTCGAAAATCTAATAAATATGTCTTTCAGGATGACTTAATCCCCCACAGTTCCTGGGGGAAGGGCTGGAAGTTATGAACTTTGCCCATTGTTTACATATAGTATTGGTTAATGGGAAGTATAAAGACGTTTCAGGAGGGGTTTTTTTATGATGGGGAAGGGGGGTGTCGGAGGAGGGGGTTACGGTGGAGGATCCTTCCTTATCTAATGTATAGAGTTGTTTAAGTTAGTTATTTAATATAATGCGTTCTGGACGGCCTGCTTTCTATAATTCTTTTTGTAGTTCCATAATTTGGCAAACACATTGAGACAGAAAACGGAATAGTTTTTATTCCCGTTCAACTGCCCGTGTCAAGAGATTCAACGAGTCTTGACACTCTCGCCGAGTGACACTCCGTTGATTTTGAATTGAAGTTATCAAGTATTTTACAATAGGTTGTATAGGTTGCGTCAAGACTGGGCTGGGTAACTGTAGGACAGAGAAAAGTCAAGACAGATAGTCCAAAGTAATTGAGAGGCAAATGTTTAAATGACTGGGGCACGGGTAAATGGCAGGAGTATGCATGACTCTCTTATTGGACACATACTTGTCAGGTTAGTTTTTGGAAAGGCATGCCTGCCTAGAGTCTTAGGCATGCTGATCAAGAATTCAAAAAGAGGCAAACAAGCAACATATAAAGTATTATATTTTCATCATATTTTGGTATATTTCATTATGATGCCTGCTTTTCATAATTCTTTTTGTAGTTTCCCCACATACATAGTTGATGGAACTTTCAATTATTTCGAATGAAATATTCTTCTTGGTTGAAATATTCTTACAGGTTGAAATTACGTTTCCAACCCCTATATATATTCCATTAGCCTATAAGTAATTATGTCTCCGAAGGCAGATAGAAACGTGTTGTGGAAACAAATTATGCGACGTCAGAATTTCTACTTCAATAATTCTTAATTTTCTCATAACTTTTGATGGATTAAGTTAAACGAAATAACTTAAAGATATTCAAAATCAGCATTAAAATACAAATCGGTTGATATGTATATTGAAAAAATTACAGCACCCGGATCAAACATAAGAACTCCTCTATCCAAATCTATTCAAAACCTCCCTCTTTACACCCTCCCAAGAAGTTCCCATTTCCCTTAAAGAGTTTTTTTTTTTAATTGGAGTTACGACCAACCATCTTCATCTAGCAAATATCTATTGAGTGGCTTAGCCCGTAGTTTTCTATGGTGGTTGATTCAGAAGAGAGTTCCCGCTTTTTTCTTAAATACGTTTTACCCTCTTTCTCACTCACAATAAAAAGTTAGAAAAATGCAGCTTTTGATAAGAATTTTTTTCTTATCCTGGATAAAAAAAAACATTTCAGCTTTTGGTATGGATTTTTTCATGCTTCTGCTGAAGCTAGCTTCGAATATTGAACTTAAAAGATTCATATGACTATGGTTACGAAGTGTTTATAGATATGTTGGTCTTTATAAAGACCGTTGGGTAGTCATGGATGTGATGGCTTTTATAAAAATTCATCATTGTTCGTCATCCAGTTAGTGTGATTCCAATCTATATCACGGATTTTGTTGTTCTTCTTCTTCCTGGGATATCGTACACACATTCCGAGAAGGAATAGTTATCGGGACCCATCTGCTAAAAAATCGAGCCTCGTCCTCTGGGTTGTGTATTCTACTCGGAAATATCTCACAATTAAAATCTTCCAAGTCGAATATTGTTATATCTGATTTGCATTTGTCGATTAAAAGTTTATCAGTGGGCACATTCCCTTTTGCGTACAGTGCTGTAATGCCAAAAAAACAGCATATCTCTCTAACTTCCTCCTGTACAAAGGATAGATCCTTCCCTTTGTTATAGTATGGAGGTATTATTCTATCATATAAACCTATTTTGTTTATAACGTATAATGTATTGCGCCATCTGTCTTCATTGTAGTCATACATATTGTAATTAATATGCCAGTGGTAACAAGAGACTTCTCGATGATCTGTAGTCAGCAATAGAAACGCACATTCGAAAATCACTCGATGATTTCTTCAAGCCAATGAATTCGCAATCGAAAACACCATACATCCTTGAAGTTATATCGATAGAATGGATGAAGTATTCAAACTGTATAAAATTCTAATTTGAAGCTCGACTTTATGCTAAAGAAACTGAATATATTAACACATATCCCAAGACGCACTGGTTTATATTTAATAAACTATTATTATTATTAAGGTCACAGAATATTTATCTTCGCGAATGACAAATAACGATTTTCCTTAAATTAGAATGTTAGGTATCACATGCAAACAAGAAACTGCCGGTGTTTTATACATAAATTTCTCACACCCAGAAGGGACTCGCATCTCATTATCCCAAAGAGACATGCTAATTTGGTTTCATCGCATGGCATA
The DNA here is from genome assembly GCA_027921565.1 of Artemia sinica. NCBI lineage: Eukaryota > Metazoa > Arthropoda > Branchiopoda > Anostraca > Artemiidae > Artemia > Artemia sinica. The sequence continues at coordinate 63,613,135 of CM051265.1, forward strand.
TTTTTACAAGTCAATCGCGACTGGAAACTTTTTAGTATAACGTTAAACTATATTTTAAATTGACAACACTGCCCCAAACACCAGTTGTGTATTATACAGTACACATCTAGGAAGTAAAGCTAGGTCAACTCATAAGACCATTTTATCATCGTTAACCGTTTCCAAAAAATTGATATTGTTTCAAATTTATAATAAATAAGGTATGAATTAATATGCTCTTCAGGGTTATCTTAACTGCTAATCACTTTAACCCTTTTTTTTCTCCATCTTCAATTCGCAAATGTTATCTAGACAAAAAAAAAAAAAAAGTTTCTTGTTATGAACTTACCCTAAAAGGCATGTAGGCCATATATATACTATGAAGTAGAAATCTAGCTTACATGAATTAGGAGTCAGAAACCTGTCCTTCATCACATATTATGTAATCCCAAATAGCACAGGAAGGAACATAATCTAGGTAAAGTATAACTTAGATCTCTACTAACGCCTTCTATAAAAACCTTATATACCCCCAGGGCATAACTTACAACCCTTGCCCTGAGAGTTGTGGGGGAGTGTCCTCCTCAAAAACATAATTTCTATCTGAAAATCAACTACGCTGAACAAAATAGCTATCTTAAAATTTTGATTGGATGTGTCTCGGAAATGGTGGGCGTGGAAGGGGTGTTAGTCACCTTCCAATCACTTGCGAATATTAAAAAGGGCACAAGCCACTCCAATTTCCAATTGAATAAGCACTTTTCGAATTTTCTACGACAACTTCTTCGATACGAAGTGCCCTGCTCTAAAGGAAAAAATAATAAATAATACATTGTGCCAACATCGTTCTTATATGCCCCAAGAGCATAACTTAAAACTCTTGCCCTGAGAGTTGTTGAGGAGTATCCTCCTCTAAAACATATTTTCCATCTGGAAATCAACTACGCTGAACAAAATGGTTGTCTCAAAATTTTGATTGGATGTGTTTGGGGGAATGATGGGCGTGAGGGGGGGGGGCTATCTGCCCTTCAATCACTTTCTACTATGAAAAAGGGCAGTAGCCACTCCAATTTCCAATCGAATGAGCCCTTTTCGAAGTTTCTACGACAACTCCTTCGATACGAAGTGCCCTGGTATGGAAAAAAAATAATACATTGTGCCAACAACGCTCTTTACTTAGGCAGCGCGAATGCGCTGCCTATAATTTCTCTTCGTTTTGGGTCTCATTTATTTATCGATGCTGATGTGTGGTAGTTTCACGCTTGGTAATTTATTTGATTTTATTTTGCTCATTTTTGGTTTAATGGAGTTCTTAACTTTTCTTTGAAAAATTTATTTTGTGTAAAAATATTTTTTAATTAATATGCAGAATTGCATCCATGATAACTATGGCAATATTTCGAATTTTGATTTTAAGATAGCAAAGTTGGAGACCGTTGGAGTATGTTTTCGATTATTATAAAAATTGTTCTGGTTTTTGGCAGTTTTTCCTTGATATTGAACAACATTTTGGAGGTATGCCTCCATTCAAGAACATATTTATTACAGCACAAAATCAATAGTTCATTTTTTCTCTTTTTTTATGTTGTTTTTCTGCTAAATGTGTCTTATTTTTTCCTTGTGAGCTATCCCTTTTAATTCTGCCTTTTAGGATATTGCGACAATTATATTCAATTGAGGATGTCCCCGTGTAATTATTCCGAAGGGAGTTCTACCAGGAGTGTTGTGCTATTGGATTGAAAGGGATTATGGTACTTACGCATTATACCAAACACTCTTTTAGATGTGAAAAAAACGGTTTTATCTGTCTGTATTCAGAGACAACTAGCTTAGGCTCAGTGGAAAAACTACGATTTGGATATATTTTAACTATATATTTAATATATAGATTTGGTATTGTGGCTAAGTTAGATTATGTGGTACTTGTGCATTATACTTTTCACACGAAAGAAGTCAATTTGGTCAATGCTAATGAAATAAAATAGGATGAATATATATTAGTTTGGAAACAAATTTGGGCTATATATTTGCACATTAGGGGGTAGGGGTATAGCCAAGCATATATTAAATACGTAACCTAACCTAACTTAGGTATCTCCCCCCCCCCTAAACCCCCCAAAAAATCGTTTAAATATTGTAAACTCGATAAGAAACCACGCTTTGCAATCGATTTAGATAGAACATACCCGTTTGACGGGTTTACATGTCTGATTTGCTTATACAGTCTATAGCGCTGTGTAGAGTATAATACACAAGCACCGATTACCTAAGGTATTTAATATAATGCGTTCTGTGTGGCCTGTTTTCCATAATTCTCTGTCGTAATTTCCATAATTTTGTTTCAAAAGTTTTATATTTACATCATATTTTGGTATATTTCACTAAGATTAACCTGATTTCACGAGTGTGTTTGGTAAAATACGTAAGTACAGGGATTAGTTTTCTTTGTCCTCTTTCAGTATATTTTTTAAGCGTCATCTTGTTTTTTAGAGGGGCCATAACCCTCCTCGTTCTTCGGGGACACCCAAGGTTTCCATATTTTATTTGTCAAGTTCGGTGCTCTTCAAGCATGATTTGCTGTATTGTATACTAACTTTTGGCTTTAATCCATTAGAGTGAATTAAATACAAACATTTGCTGGAACAACAATTACGATTTGTAAGTCTACCATAAAAGGGGAAAAGGAGGTTTGTATATATCCCGCCCTCGTGACCCTGCCTGGGATATAATTGTATAATCACATGATATAAAAAATGAATTTGAAATCTCGAGATCGACGGTGGTCGCAATCAATCACGTTCAAGTACATCACAGAGAGAAAATAATAAAGCTGTATCATAGTAGCTTGTGCCTGAGCCCAACTACAATAAAAATTCCGCTCAACGGCAGAGTGGTAGACTTTTGACGTGTCTTTTCGTCATTTATCATTTCAGTGTTTTGGCGCGTGATGTGCTTCATTCAGAAAAATCAAACCTGAATACCCCAAGGCCCATTCATTAAGATGCATGCTGCTAATCTCAGATCGTCTCTCATCTCGCGTAAGCATCTTTCCATACGATTGCCAGTGCTCCTCTGACTTTACACACGTGTGGAATATAAAGCCTATATACCCATCCCGAATTGTTTGGAATTTAAGGTGATACTAGGCATGTCAATCGTAGGTAAGGTCCTAGCTAGGGTCATATTCATGACCCCGCAAAAGTAAAAATAAAACAGCAAAAGTCTCCGGTAAATATGGAGCAGTTCATAGAATTGATCTACAAATAAAGTGAACTTACCACTCAATGCCATTTTTTATGCTCTTTCTCAATATACTAATGGCTTTTCTCGCAAAGTCAATTTCAAGCCATTTTTGGATCCTTGAAAATGATAAATTCTTTCTATGGTTTATGGGTACGATAAGGGGTTAAAATCAAGGCGCTGGCAGAAAACTTTCCAGGGGGACCAGACGCCAAAATAGTAGTGGTGATTGGGTGAAAGTTTAGGTGGTTTAGGGCACCAAACTACGACTTAACCCCGAAGAGTTTGAATTTGCAATCAATTTAAAATTTGAGAAACTAATTGATTTATAAGTATCAATAACTATAATTTAGGCTTCCAAGTTGCAAAAGAAGTAATGCCAAATGGTGACAGTACTGGATTCAACCAAGTTGATTCGCTTTATCTGTAGTAAAATTAGGCTACGTTTGGTGATCTGTAATTGTGTAACAGCTTTAATGAAGGGGAGTGATTCATTGTTTAGGTGCGGGTAGGGTAGATTCCTTCAAAAGTTCATTCTAATGGACAAACTGCTTACTCTTCCTGTGGCTTCAGATAAATGTTGAAAGAGGTAATGGGAAGTAGAAATTAATTAAAAGGTTTTTCTATACAGCTAAAATGTTACACTCCCATATCTGAAAGCACATAGGTGGAAAAGGCAAGGCAGGTCATCATCAACCCCACCTGGAAATTTCTTTGGGGTGGCAAATCTTCTTAGTTTTCTAAGCAGTAGGAACTTAGTTTTCAGCAAATTTAAATGGTTATTTTTTTCTTTTTTTATTTATATGAAGTGCTTCAATGTATTTAAACGAACGTATGTAATGCATTTATCGATAAGAAAATCCTATTGTAGAGGTTGTGATGGCTTCAGTTATGTAGAAGATCAAAAGTCTCACAGAATTTTCATCCATACAAACAATAATACTCCTTTTCATCCAACCGAAATTCATTAGTAGTAATATTAACAAGGACTTTTTCCCAAAATTACTATTCCTTGCCAATTTTTTAAGTATATTCAAATTTTATCCAAAATTGACATTACAAATTCAAACGTAGGACGATACTAATCAACATACCATTATTGATTTACACATTTTAAAAGCAATTAACCGGGGATTTAAGGGACCGGTACCTCAAATTAGCCTATATCTTGGTTAGGCCTGGGTACGATTTGGAAAATAATTAGAAATTAAATAAAAAAGAGCTTTTCAACTGAAAGCAAGGAACAGATTTGGAACCTATTTGAACAGAATATCCTTTATATGAAGGGGGCTATCTGGTCCTTAGTTCCCTACTCCTTTTTGTGAAGTTTCCAAATTTGTAAGAAAATATGCAATTAGAAAAAAGATATTTCAAAAATCTAAAACGCTTTTGTTTAATGAACGAAGTATTCAGAAGAGGACAGTCCCCCTTACATACAGAGAAATTTATATTTATTTTAAGTTTTAAGCTTGCTCTTTACTTTAGTTGAAAAACCTTTTCTATTTGTCTGATTACATTTCATGAAACTGTAAAGTTGTATGAATACAATACTTTTGGTAGCCCAGAAGTAACTATCAATATTTCAATTACCTCAATTTATATTTTGATAGATAATCAAACAGCTCGTGGTAACGAACTGTAAGTAAGGAGCGACCCGGCTCAATAGTAACCGAAACTTTTAAAAACGGAAATTTTGATACCAATAGATATATCAAAAGAATTGGCTTATTATGCTGATTCCAAATGTGTCTTTCATTAACTTTAGTCTTATGCCCATCAAAAGCTACGAGCCTGAGAAAATTTGTCTGATTTTCAAAAAAAGGGGGAAAGACCCTCTAGAATTCACAGAATTTTAAAGAAAAACACATCATCAGATTCAGCGTATCAAAGAACACTGCTGTAGAGGTTTCAAGCTCATATATGCAAAAATGTGGAATTCCGTAATTTTTGCCAGAAGAAAGATCACGGATGCGTGTTTATTTGTTTTTTTCCCAGGGGCGATCGTATCGACCCAGTGGGTCTAGAACGTCGGGAGATTGTTCATTCTAGTTCTAGTGCCCTTTTTAAGTGACCAAAAAATTGGAGGGCAATTAGACCCCCTCTCACGCCACTTTTTTCCCAAAATCGTCTGATCAAAATTTTGAGCTAGCTTTTTTGTTCAGCATAGTTGAAAGGTCCAATAACTATGTCGTTGGACATAAAATTACCCTCTAAAGCCCCTGGGGAAAGGTTTTTAAGTTATAAAAATTTCCCATTGTTTTATATTTTTTTATTGGGAAGTATACATATATTTTTTGGATGAGAGGGGAGGACGAATTTTCTGCTGGGAGAATTTTCCATGGAGAGGGAAGTTTCCAGGGTGTGAAATTTTACACTGGTGAATTTTCCAGAATTCCTACACGAAATGTCTTTATATGTCGTGCTTTCTCTTTACCGATTCAATTTTACGCGTGGAGATGCTAAGGGTAATTGTCCGGGGTAAATTTTCGCCAGAACTGAATTGCCCAGAGGATATTTCTATGGGAAGGTGTATTTTTTCGTGGAGTTGGAGCCAGGTATCCTGGTGTTATTTAAAAGACGATCAAAAATTAAACAAAAACGATCAAAAATTAAAAAAAAGTAAAAAACGATCAAAAATTAAACGAGTTTTTTCAACTGGAAGTAAGGAGCAACATTAAAACTTAAAACAAACAGAAACTATTAGGTATATGAGGGGGTTTCTCCTCCTCAACACCTCACTCTTTATGCTAAAGTTTAAATTTTGTCCGAATTCTTGTTGCTCCTTATTTTCAGTTGAAAAAACTTTTTTGTTTTTCTTTATTTCATGAAGCTTAGAGAACGTTTTTCTAATGGCAATGGAAAAAGTATGTCAATCAAAGTAAAAGTATATAAAAATAAAAAAAAGGATTTTTTTAACAAAATAAACACAAAACAATAGCGTACTTACAAAATTTAAGATATAAACTCTCAGGATTCAGTTCTGTTGAGTAATGCCGAAGTTTTGGACGGATATTTTTTAACAATTTCGACAGTTTTGAATTTGGTTATCAAACACCAAAACATTTAACGCCTTTAGACTCAGTGTTTATAAAAAAGTAACGCATTATCAAAGTAGTTTTTTCAAAGTAAAACATTAAACCAAAAATCAGATACAATTTTTTTAGCAAATGTTTTTAATTTAATTTTGAATACCAAAAGCCAATATATTTGACATCTTTGTACTTCATAACTGTAAAAAATTAAATCTTTTCAAAGTGACAACTAGATACACAATCATTCCTGAAAAAAATAGATGGTAATAAAACACTAAAAAACGTGTCCGTTCAGAGGGCAAATACGGAAATTCCCAGCATTCAGTTCAGAGGAAACATTTCTGATTATAGTGGCTTCATATTAGACCCCGGCGCCGCGCCGATGAGGGAAGACCGGCGGCGGCAGGGCCAAAAACAGCGCGCCACGCCTTGCCGCCGGTAAGATGTCGGCGGCGCGATCAATGTTGACCGCAAACATTAATGTTTTCAACAATCTTTCTCAAATCACAGCTTAAATTTACAACAGATTCGAGCCTATTGATGAGTTCAAAAATTCACAAGTCGCTGGCTTGAAACTGGTCTTCTTCGTTATTCATCAAGAGAAGTAGAAATCTGGTAGAAACGAAATGGCTGTGACGTTTCAGAACCCTTGCATAATACGAGTAGTTGAAGTATCTATTAGCTATGTATTCTTAACATAAATAATTATCAAAATTAGTAGTTTTTTTTTCATCGAGCGTTACTGCATACAAAACTTCAAATACTGTATCACAAAATTCGTCAGTTATCTGGGTAAAATCTTTGAATATAACTTTGAACTTAGAAGCTTAATTTTTTCATAATGCTCTTTGCCTATATCTATTTTGTCACCTTTAAAACAGTTGAAATGGGCGACTTTGATATTGATGGTTTTTTTGCTCTTTTGGATTCCTAAGAAGCCTTCTTGTATTAAAAACAGGTTTTTAATAACAACTTAAAAAAAATACATTTTAAAGTTTTTTTTGGCTCCTTTATAGAATATATGTCATGTAGGCTAAGGCTGAACTGCTGCTTTTTTATTGCTTTTGGCTGCTCTTTTGGATATTATTCATTTTTTCTTTTGGGGATTCATTCCAAATTATCAACTGATAAATACCTAATATCAGTCAAATTATAAACTGCATCTAAAAGTAGAAAATTTATCAAATTGAAAAATACATGATGAACACTTCACATGAGAACACTTCAATTACAATTAAACAAAAAACACTTAATGGTTTATTCGGTATGAAGAAAAATGAAATGCCAGCTATTTTCTTAGGTAAAAAATGAAAAGCTCATCCGTTTTAAATGTAATTAAATAAAATAATAAGCAGACTGAGGTAGCTCCAGGAAGATGTTGAAATTTTCATCCTAGTTCGTCACTTTTAATCCAAGCAAAATGTTAGGACACTTAGTATCAGTTATTGAGTTTAAGCTTTGATTTCCAAATGCTCACAAAAATTATCAAATTTAAGAAAATTGCAACAATAAGTCACCTGTGGTCAAAATACTTAGAGACTCCTCTTTGATCCCCACCCAGGCTCAAAGCTTTTGCTATGGTCATTTCCATAGAAATCTCAAAGAGGTTCTTTTTAAAATAGCTTTCAAGCGTAGTTAGGGGTATTTAGCCTTTTTTGCTTTTCTTCAAAGCTTTGAAAAAAGTGTTATAATATTCCAAATGTTACATTTGTTATATTTGTGCATATTTTTGGTAATCATTTGTGGGGTGATCGAATTTTTTAAACCACTGTAGATACGTAAGAACGTTGCAACATCTAGTACTCTGAGGTCATAAGACTGTCAAAGACTCCTCCTTGAACCTCCCAAATTGAAAGCTTTTATTACGACCTGGCCTTTTAATGTAACTTGGGCACTGGACCAAGGGCGCCATTGTCGCTCGAGCGCAACGTTAGGTGGGGATGTCGATATTGCTTTCGTCACACCAATTCGTGTTAGTGTGAATCTGCCTGGTACTCATGAATGAATATTTTCAAAGTAAACCCGTTTCATCAATAAGAAAAAAACGGGTTGGACGCATATGTCCCTTCCCCTTTGGACAATAAAACCATGCAAGCGCTGTATCAAGTATAACTCGCGAAAATCTTGTTAATTTTTGTCAACTTTTCAACTTTTTGGCATCCGTGCTTTCAATAAAAAAAAAAAAAAATCAAGGTACTATCACTTAAATATAAAAACTCCCTATCCCCCCCTCTGGATACCATCTTGATAGGATGCCGTCTCTGCTTTAAATAAAAAAAAATTAACTTATTGGCACCCCTGCTTTCAAAAAAAATCGAGGTGTTATCATTTAAATATGATAGCTCGCTACCCCCCCCCCCCCTCTGGATACCACCTTGATAGGATGCCGTCTCTGCTTTAAATAAAAAAAAATAGCTTTTTGGGATCCCTGCTTTCAATAAAAAATTTCGAGATATTATCATTTAAATTTAATACCTCCCTACCCCCCCCCCTCTGGATACCACCTTGATAAGATACCGTCTCAGCTTTCATTAGAAAAATAATTTACTTAATAATTAACTAGGTCACTATATGGTTCTAACAAACACGCAAAATAACGTTAAACAGCTTAGTGTTCTTTGAAAAAAAAAAATGAGGGAATGAGTAAAGGGGTACAAAGACAACAACAAAAATGTCGAAATTATTCAGATATACCTCAAATTATTGGAAAACTGAGTCATTGATTCGCCGTGGCATTCAATAAGATCCAAAGAATCTAATTAAAAGGGAGCACACACAAAAGCCAAATTAGGCCATTAGCCCATGAGAAATCGCAAAATACCCAAGACAATGAACAAATCCTAATGGGGGGCCTTGGGTCTATCAAAATATTTCAATGGTTTCCCAGTGAATTTGATATCATTTTCTTCTGTCTCCAGATTAAATTAAAAAAATAATTATCTTTTTGGCATCCCTACTTTCAAAAAAAAAATGAAAAATGAGGCATTATCATTTAAAAATGATAGCCCCCTATCCCCCCCCCCCTATAAGCAATAATTTACAATTTATTTATGAATCATATTTTTGGGGTAACTTCCGGTTCGATCTTTAATTCCCTAACCTTGTAAATAGCTTAGTCTATAGCTAAATTTTGTCTCAATAGAACGGTTTTTTTTGGGGGGGGGAGTAAAAATTTTTCAGAAAGAAGATTGTATTTTCTATCAGGCGTTAAACAATTGAGCATTAAACATTAAGAAAATCTTATCTAAAAACAGCAAAGAAAAGAAAATCTGCAAACTTACAATTCAGCTGTAGAAACAATCTGTCGGCTGTCAATTTCAAAATCTAACTGAAGGCAGAAGCTGTATAGTAGTGAATGCGTTCTATAATTCTATTCAACTTGAAAATAAAATTCTTGACTACAAATGATGTAAGAAATAGCGATTGGGAAACTGCATTCGAAATGATTTAAACTCATTTCATAAAGACGATACTTTTTTTTTGTCAACATATTAAGAACTGTGTATATTGTAATATTTGCAGTTGCATATTGCATCTGTCTGGTTTTTAGGCAAAGTAACAAAAGAGACAAAAATTAATGAACAAAGGAGTAGTGAAGAATTATGGTATGCAAAGTAATATTTGGCAGGGAAGGTCACTGGTGATAAATCGCTAGGGGTGGCACCGTGATTGCGTGATTTTCGGAGATTTGGGGAACCAATTTTTTTCTAGGAAATACCCAAAAATTCGGGGATAGTGCAAGCCCTGCTTGATTTCTAATCAGGAAAATCAAAATACTCAACCACACGAGAAGGAAAAGCTCCGAATTTGCGGTTGACGCAATAATGAATTGGCGCAAAATTAATTTAAAGTCGACCGAACGCCGCCGCCTCTGCCGGCGACGGCGCGCCTTTGGCGCGCCGGCGGTGTTACGACACTTCGGCAGCGTTCGACCGGTCCTCTCATCTGCGGCGTTCGGTCGATCCGCCGGCACGGCGCCGGGGTCTACTTCATATATCAGCTCATGGGTACTCTTGCAATGCAAGCAAAAGTTGACGGCATAGTTTTACCAAAATTGCCCCTTATTAAGTTGTTTTCCTTGTGTTTTCTATAATTATGCGAAATTTCTTGTGTACTAATAACTGCACTAATTACTAGTAAACAAATATATTTTTAGGATCACCATAAAAAGCTGATACTTTGATTGAATGTTATCAATAGTTAGGCTCTTATACTTTCGTTATTGACAAGGATCGTTATTTACTTACTATTCATTACTATGAAGAATTTGAATTTTTTTTGTTGCTCCAACCAAATCATATAGAAAAAATGTTTGTGGAAAACTCGAAAGGGGTCTCTGAGTCACAAATTAGAACTTTTATTTTCCTTATTAATGGTCAAAATTTATTGACAGGCAGCCAACAATGGGGCAACACACATTTTCTCCATAGTTTTTCCCTATTCTGCTCTTTCCTTTTGTTTCCTTATAATTACTTTGTAGTCCGAAATTTCCAGGGGGGCCATGCCCCCTGCCCCCCCCCCTTTCCAGCACCCATAGTTAAAATGTTGGTTTCAAACTTACTATTTCATGATAAACATTTTGTTAAAGTTAAATGATCCACAAGCATTGATTTGTCACAATTAAGTCAGATAAAAAATTCAAACTAATTTCTCAATTTAGTTTGAAACAATTTGGTTCATTTTTTGTGTTGTCAATTAAGGGGCAAACGAACCTTCTGGAATTTTATAAGTTTAGTTTTTCATTTATTATTTAATAATAATTAATAATAAACATGGTGGGTAAATTTGAAACTATCACGCTATGTATATTTGAAGTAAAAAAAAGTAGATTGTTTAGGTGTTGGTTAGATCCCCAAACTCTTTTCTGGGACTTAATTTAGGATGTTGGTCCATTCCTGATTTCTTCAAAGATTATATATCGTCCATTTTGATTCGATGAAAAACCTAAGTATTTGATCAAATGACAGATTTTTTCATCTTACTGCCCCATATTAACAATCGCCGGTACTTGTGCACTATATCCTACACAACGCTATAGACTGTACAAGGAAATACTACAGGAAACCAGTCAAACGGTTATTTTCAATCGATAAATGGATCGCAAAGAGTGATTTCTTATTGGTTTACAATATTTAAACTGTTGTTTTTTGGGGTTTAGGGGGGGGGGAGGTACCTAGGTTAGGCTACGTATTTAATATATGCTATGCCTTACCCCCCCCCTTATAATGTGCAAATATATAGCCCAAATTTGTTTCTAAACTATTATATTTTCGTCCTATTTTATTTTATTCCAATAGCATCACAGTTTATATAACTATCTAAACTATAAACTGTGATTATATGATACTGTGATAATTATATAAACTGTGATTAGCATTAACCAAAATTGACTTCTTTCGTGTGTAGGATATAATGCACAAGTACCCAATCGCCTATGGTAGTGGCATGATTTTCTAATGGGGTGGCATTTAATCTTCATTTAGACTACAGTATTTATTCCTTGTCTTGATTTATACCCTTATTTATTTTTCATCTAGACACAATATTTCTCATCTTGATTTAGATTTCTATTTATTCATCATCTAGATTACAGTATTCATTCTTCATCTTGATTTAAACTCGTATTCATTCTTCATCTAGACTACAGTATTTATTGCTCATTTTCTTATTTATTATTCATCTAGACTCAGTATTTATACTACTAATACTACTACTAACAACTCACTGCAGCACCAAACCGCCTGAGGCCGACACAGCTACACACGCTCCTCCTTTATCCCAATCTATTCAAAGCCTCCCTCTTAACACCCTTCCAGGAAGTTTTCATTTCTCTTAAATTTTTTCTTACTACATCCTCGCAACCCAACCGGGGATGACCTGATTTTCATTTGACCCTAGATAGTTGGCAGACAAAAACAATCTTTGGCAATCTGTCATCCTTCATCCTCAGAACGTGCCCTAGCCATTTTAACCTTTCTTTCATTATAGCCCTAAAAGCGGGATTGAACCACACTTTTCGTACAGCCTGCTGTTTGAAATACGATCAATCAGTGGGGTACCCAAAACAACCCATAGGCAATTTCTCTGGAAAATATCTAGCAAATCTTCCTCTGTTTTTCGGAACGCACAGGCTTCAGAACCATAATTGACCGTCATCATCATTATAGCTTCCAATATGCTGATCTCGGTTCGCAGACTTATTTTCCTATTCTTCCAGACTCGGTTCGCAGCAATTTCTCTGGAAAACATCTAGCAAATCTTAATCCGCTTTTCTGAGCGCCCAGGCTACAGAGCCATATTTGACCACTGTTATCACTGTAGCTTCTAACATTCTAATCTTGGTTTGCAGACTTATCTTCCCATTCTTCCAAACTTTTTTCAACTGTGAAAAACACTATAGGTCTTGGCTATTCTAATTTTAACATCTTCGCTGCACCCGCCGTCTCTACTAATAATACTACCTAGGTAAATGAAGCTGTCCACTTGATCGATCTTCTCATTACCCAACATCACCTTTTCACCTTCACTTATTCCTAGCCTTAGCGACTTGGTCTTTTTAACATTAATTTTCAAACCTATTCTTGCACCCTGAACAAAGCGCTGTCTATTCAATATATCTACAGTATAAATAATAAGTTCCTTGTGTCGGGAGGGTTTTCAATCAAAGCAAGTAGCACCACAGGAAACTCCCAAACCTGTCAAATTGTTCAAGTGGTATATTCTTTGAGCTGAATTTCAAAAGTTTTTCTAGCAGATATGCTAGAACATTTTTTAGAAATACCCTTTCCTGAACTTTCATTAGATATTTCTGCTCCATTTCATCGAAATAACAAAATTCACACTTTCTAATGATTTCAGTTTAATTAAATCTGAATATACCTATCTCCGGTACAAAACGGGAGAATTTAAAGTTTTCTTAGAAGGGAGAATTCTTAGAAGTTTTCTAAGATTTCCGGGAAAGTAGGAGTCGGTTTTTAGTTTTCAGTTGGTTATTCAGAGCCCTTGTCCAAGCTCCAAAATCTAGGGCAAGAATCAGGCTTAATCAATTCTAAAGAGCCTGACCATACCAACTAAAAAGTGGTGGCCGGCGTTTACCCCACGGAAAATACCCCCATCCCCCCGAGGAAAATATCTCCCGCTGAACCCCCCCCCCCTGCGGAAAATGCCCCCCTTGGAAAATACTCCCCCCTGTGGAAAATACCCCCTCCCCCGGAAAATACCCCCCGTGGAAAATAAGGCTTTCCCGATTTGAGAATTTTATTTGAGTTGAATTTTTTTTTTTAATTTCCGCAGGGGAAAGGAGTTTTGGTACTTGTGTAGTATGGGCCACTCACTCAAGTTTACGCTGTGTAAAACTCGAGAACAAACCAGTTTCTTAGTTAGTTTTTTCAGCTTAGCGCGAGACAAGACAAAGACAAGTGACAGAATATATGGGAAGTATATAATTTGGGCTATATATTTACATATAAGGGGGGGGGGGTAAAGTATTTGGACAGTTTGAAGTCAAACAACAATTCTTTCTAGGTATATGACTACTAAAAAATTACAGAAGAATAGCAAGGTATCTGGAAATTTTGTTACTAAAAACAAAAAAAAAATCCCAGTATAAAGTAAATGTAATGTTTCATTTAAGTGAATTTTCCAAGTGTTAAGTTTTTTTTTTTCAATGACCGTTTTTTCCAAGTGTTAAGTACTATTAATAGGTTAAGGTAGTGTTTCATTTAAGTGTTTTATGATGATCGCTCACCAAGGTTTATGTTATTTGTGTCTTTCATTTATGTTATTTTACTGTGCTCATGGCCGTATATTTGGCTTTAAAATACGCTTATCTATCTATCTATCTAATATGCAGAATAATTGTACCTAACACATTCTGCATGCACACCTAATGTGCAAATCTATAGCCCAAATTCATTTCTAAATTAGCGAAGAAACTAACGAAAAACCGATGTGTTCTGGAATTTTACACAGCGTAAACTTGAGTAAGTGGCGCATAATGCACAAGTACCAAAATTCCTTCCCCTACTGAAATTAAAAAAATAAAACTCAAATAAAGTTCTTAAACTTAGAAAGCCTTATTTTCCATGGGGAGGAAAATAAGGCTTATTTTCCGGGAGGTATTTTCCACGGGGGGGGGGGGGGAGGGGGTATTTTTCGAGTTTTTTTTCGGGGGGGGGGGGGGGTTATTTTCCGGGGCGTATTTTCTGCATGGGGTTTTTTCCGCGAAGGGGGATTTTCCATGGGGGGTATTTTGCGAGGGGGGAGTGTAAACGCCTAGAACCTAAAAAAGTTTATAAAGGATGAGATAGGGCGCTGCTTTAAGGTAACAAATCACTTTTGTTTTGATAAATAGACCCTTTAATATTAAAAAATATTTTTAAATTCTTCTTCATTTCTTTCTTTTATCCTGTGGTGTTTGGTCCAGACTGAGATATTCTGGATACAACTCCTTTCCTCGTTTCCTCTTGTTTTCATTTTATTGAAAATAAATTTGTTACCTACATGTATTTCTTATATAGTTTTCCCACATTTCCTTTCACTGTTCTAACTTTTCTAACCTTTAACCACTCATATAAAATCTCAGTTAAAAAAAAACACCTTCCTACCGCTATCAAATACATTACCTCTGCGTTCCATGGCCTCTATAATCTACTATTTTTTTCCCCTTTACCCATTTGTCCTGTCCTTTCTGAGGTTTTGATTTACTAAGGTTTCAATCGGTTAACTTATTTTACAAAATTCCTCTTAATCCAATCTTCCTTGTATAAAATTACTGTTGCTAAAATCACGTCTTCTGTAGCCTCTTTGAAAATGAGTAAATAAAAAGTTTTTATTGTTATAAGTTTTTATTGTTTTAAAAAATAGCGTTGTGAGAAAGAGTCTAACTTTAGAGTAAAGAGCGAGGCGTTGAGTAGGGGACAGCCTCATTTATATACGGAATAATTTCTGTTCGTTTTAAGTTTTAATGTTGCTCCTTAGGCTACTTTCAGTTAAAAAAACTTTTTTTTTATTTAATTTTTGAACGTTTCTGACTTAATGCAGGTTTCGATTTTGGCTCACCGTACATGAATAATTAAAAAAAATTGCATGTTAATTTTACTTTTATTTGGTTAAATGGCTTTCTCGAAAGTTGTTAAATTTTATTTACGAACGTTTTTGTTACTAATAAATATACGTAACTTACGAATTAATTTACGTAACGAACTTCTATATTCATATATTTTTAATACGTATATTAGGGGGTTCGCCCTCTGGTCAATACCTCTCTCTTTACCCTAAAGTTCGAATTTTGTTCCAATTCTTTAAAAATGACCCCTTAATCACAAAGACCGTTAATTAGAATAAATAGCTCTTATGAAAGTACTAAAAAATCTTTGGCTTAAAGAGTAAGGTATTGACTAGGGGGCGAACCCAATCATAAACGTAATAATTTCTGTTCGTTTTAAGTTTTGATGTTGCTCCTTACTTTCAGTTGAAAAACTTGTTTTTTTTTTTTATTTAATTTCTGATCGATTTTTAAATAATGCTAGGAAATCCGGCGCCTCCTTCATAGCAATGTCCCTTCCTCCATGGAAAGATCCTCCCATATAACCCCCGACACGCCCCCCCACTACCAGAAAACATCCCCCCTGAAAACGTCTGTATACTTCCCAATAGCCAATACTATATGTAAACATATGGTAAAGTTCATAATTTTCAGCCCTCTCCCCGGGGGCTTTGGGGGATTAAGTCATCCTAAAAGACATATTTATTATATTTTCGACCATGCTGAAACGAATGGCTATCTCAAAATTTTGATCGGGTAACTCTGGAAAAAAATGAGCGTGGGAGGTGGCCTAGTTGCCCTCCATTTTTTTGGTTACTTAAAAAGGGCACAAGAGCTTTTAATTTCCGTTCGAATGAGCCCTCCCACGATATTCTAGGACAACTGTGTCGATACGATCACCCCTGGGAAAAAAAACAACAAAAAACAAATAAACACGCATCCGTGATCTTTCTTCTGGCAAAAAACACAAAATTCCACATTTTTGCAGATAGGAGCTTGAAACCTCTACAGTAGAGTTCTTTGATACGCTGAATCTGATGGTGTGATTTTCATTAAGGTTCTATAACTTTTAGGGGGTGTTTCTCCCTTTTCTAAAATCGGGCAAATTTTCTCAGATACGAAAACTTTTGATGGGTAACACAAAACTTGATGAAACTTATATATTTGGAATCAGCATTAAAATCGGATTCTTTTGATGCATCTATTGGTATAAAAATATTGGTATCGTTTTTTAGAGTTTCGGTTAGTATTGAGCCGGGTCGCTCCTTACTTACAGTTCGTTACCACGAACTCTTTGAAACCGTCACATGTTTAAATAAATGTAAGTTAAATGGCTCTGTAATAGGAAGGTGCATGGGGCGGGGACGGCCCGAAAATTTCGAGATTTTCACAGTTTATTGTGTAATTTTCTATGTTTTATTCGGCATTTTTTTTTAACAGGTAAGTTGCCTATTTTTTGGGTTTTCTTTGAAATTGTGCAGCCCCTGCTCGAAACATTGGCCCCTCCTGAATAATTTCCCACATGCGAGTCTGTTGTGTCCCTGGTTCATAGGTGGGCCTTGTTTCCATTTTATTGATCTCAAGATTTGTTCATTGGCGTAATTACTTTCAATAAAAATGTTAAACTTGTGGTGATAATTGCTTATCCATAACAAATTATGATTTCTAATTTCTGGAATGAAGTTAATTACTTTTTATGTTCATTTACTCATAAGCCAAAGTTGTTTAGATGTAGTTCATATAGTTAGTTATTAGTCAATTATAGTGAATTCATTGTTCATTTCTGTTGTCAAAGCAAAAAGCTGAATACGTTTATTTCATTCTACATATCGTGTAGGGTCGTCATTATTGTGCGGCAATTTATAAAAAGAACAAACAAGAAAATATTTTATTGATTTAATGAAAGTTTAAATAAGGGAGATTTCATTTTAGATTGCCTTGGACTTTTTTGGATGTGCCAAATTATTTCACCTTGTTCTTGCGTTTCTGAGTGATAAAAGTAAATATCTTTCTTATTGAAATTCAACAATTTTTAAAAACAAGTTTTAATTATTTGCTTTTACGAATCTAATTCAAAACAAAATCAAGGCACATAGAGCGCATAAAACACAGCATGAGACTCTTCAGATCTTAATATTCCAACGGGTCATGGGCCCCAATACCCCTACCACCTGCATATGCCTACTTATCTAAGCGCCAATAAAAGTATAGGAAGGTCCTTTGAATTCGTACCAAGTCTAGGGGACCGTATCACCCTCAAGGTACTACATTGTATTTCTAAACCCCACCCCCTGAATATATGAATCATAGGTACTTGGGCACTACATGGGTCTCTACAAGGAAACCAGTCACGAAAAACCCGTTTTTGACGGGTTAATTCAAGAGACGGCTATAGAGTAATTCAATCCATAACGGGGTTTTCATTACGTATACGATATTTAAACTGTTGTTTTTTGGTGGTTTAGGGGGGGGGGAGGTACATAGGTTAGGTTAGGTTACGTATTTAATATATACTATGCTTTACCCCCCCCCCCCTCCCCGCTCCCCCCTAATGTGAAAATATATAGCCCAAATTTGTTTATAAACTATTATATAACCATCCTATTTTATTTTATTTCATTAGCATTAACCAAACTTGACTTTTTAGAAAGGCCCATATAATGCCCAAGTACCGAATCAAATAATACAAAAAAAAAAAAAAAATCAAGGCATATAGAGCGTATGAAACAAAACGTATACACAACACAGGAGAAACTCCTCAAGTCTTAATATTTCAACGCGCCGCAATGTCCCTACCGTTTGTATACTTACATAAGCGCAAATAAAAGTAGAGGGAGGTCCTTTGAGTTCGTGCCGAGTCTAGGTGACAGAGCCACCCTGAAGGTATACGTTGAATAGTATCAATTGTTGCTCACAATCGCTTGGTGTTCATGTTTTTGTTGGTTCTAGCAAGCATAGATGTACGCAGGTAAGTAAAGTAAGTAAGTAAGTATGACGGTACTAGACCCTTGAGGTCGAAACCGGCGGTGCTGATCTCCCTTTTCGTGGCCCTTCAGCCAGGAAGTACAATGGAGGTTGGGAGTCAGCCATTCTCTGCTTTCGCACACCCTTCCTGCTTAATTTCCCGAGACTTTTCCAGGTACCCATTTAGAGCTGGGTCGACTCTGGCTGAGTTTACAGAGTCACTCCACTGACCCCTCCCGAACCAAACCAAATAACTGGCCACGCTAGGAATCGAACCCGTACCCCTCGGACAAATGATCCCCTTCCCAGCGCGCCAACCACTTAGCTAGGACGGATGTACGCAGGTCTGACCATTAGAAGGATAAAGCGTATTTTTAATTAAAAAAAATACTAGGGCATTTTTCCTTTTCAGGGAAGTGAGAGCGTTCAAATAAGAAAAGTATAGTCTTAGGCCACTATTTGATGGGCTAATCTAAGGGGCGGATCCCCATCCCCTAATTATAAAGGTCCGCCAGTAGAGTGTCAGTGAGTCACGTCCTGAGTCTGAAACTTAAATAATTTTCGTCTTATTATTATGGCTGGTAGGGTTTTGTCTCAATTTTTATGCACATATTGAATGTTTGAAACTTGAAGCTGACTACATTTTAACGGTTGAAACAAAGGTAGTTATCACCTTCCTGTCACAGGTCTAACCACATTATAGTCAATTTCTAAAAGGCTTTTGTATTCATAACAGAACCTGCTTTTTATTGGCATTTTGTTTCAGGATTTTCGTGTCGTCTTCCATTAAAGATTCTATCAGGTTTTGCATCTCTGCTTCATAGGAGCGAGACAGAACTGCTTTATGTTATTTATTTGTTTTTAGTATAAGTCAATGCTGTATAGGTTCTGTTTAGGCTTTGACAAAAAAAAAGTAAAAATCCAAAGAGTATGGATAACTTGTAAGAGTAGAAACGGGCACTAGCGTCGACCAAAAAACTATCAGTGCCATCTAGCGTCTGGCGATAAATGGTATTTTTTCAAGTTGTGCAATCGTTTTTCTATCAGGAACTGAGGTCACGCGCTTATTACTTACCTAGTTTTACTAATTATACTAATTAAATTATTGCCAATTGTCGCCAAGTGCTAGATGGCGTTGATAGTATTTTTTGTCAACGCTTGGGCCAGTTTACACTCTTATAAGTTACCCATACTCTTTGGTAAAAATCAATAACAAACTAGAAAATTTATGTCGAGCTATGAGTTTTGTGGTCTTATTTTTGTTTCTCATCAAAGGGCGCTGTTAGCAAGCTGGTTAGCTAAAGGCCAATTCTCAATGAGGCTACACTAATACAAAAACGCAGCTAGCGCTAATTTGACCCAGGCAGATTTTTTGTAAAATTTTTGATTGACTGAAACAATTTTATTGGGTTAAATAAGCGCTGGCTATATCTCGCTATTTGCAAAATCTTACTGTAATGGGCGTAAGCCGGCTTAGCTTTCTATCTGATATTTGCAACTAGTGGAAAGCTATTTGAATACTGGTGCATTATACGGACACTTCTAAAAAATCAAGTTTGGTTAATGTTAATGAAATAAAATAAAATAGGATGAATATACAATATTTTATAAACAAATTTCGGCTATATATTTGCACATTAGGGGGGGGGGGGGGGTGGGGGTAAAGCATATCATATATTAAATACGTAACCTAACCTAACCTAGGTACCTCTTTCCCCTTCCCCCCTAAACCCCAAAAAACAACAATTTAAATATCGTAAACACAATGAAAACTGCTCTTTGCATTCCATTTCTCAATAGTGGTCCCTTGAAAATAACCAGTCTGGCGGGTTTCGTCTCTCATTAGTATATAAAAGTGTCCGGATAACGCACCAGTACCGCTATTTGTGATATATTTACCAGAAGACACTGATTATGCCAGAATTGTGCCGCAAATCCTGGTTGCTTGTTGTACGTGTTCGTGGTTTTTAGTCCCAAATTCAAATTATTGCTCTTATGACCTTAAAAGAATATAAAACTTCCAGTTTGTAGAAAATTGACTATATTGAGGCATGTAAATAAATAGCTCTTTCGGAAATAAATATCTCCATATAATGACGAGCATTTTTGAAACCCTTACAGAATCACAACTGAGACAATTTGTTTAGGACAGTTGAAGCATGGTCAATAAATAACTTGTTTTTTCGGTGGATATTCACGGTTATTTTCACTAGCTGGTCTTATAAGTAAGGTTCACTTTCAGTAAGATATTTGCAACTGGGAACTTTGTCGGGCTTGCCACCTGTGCCTGTAAAAACGACTCGACAACTGATCCATCGAAGATTGTTGACCCTCTGCGAACTATCAATTGCCCTGAATGATCCTTATCCCTTTATCCTAATAGCAGATTAAATATGGTGGCTCTGAGGTTAGAAATAAGTTACTGAAGATTATGAATTTGATTTTTGAAAAAGGGGAAGTACCTAACGATTTTGGGAAAACCTTAATTAAACCATTGTATAAGAAAGGTGATCAGAGTAAGTGTGGTAATTATGTAGGTAGCAAATTACTTGGTAATATAATACTTTTTAGACTGAGAGATGCTGTAGACAAAGTTTTAAGAGAAGAACAGTGCGGTTTTAGAAAAGGTAGAGGATGTGTCGACCGAATTTTCACTCTTAGGTTAATAATTGAGAAATGCCTGAGTTGTCAAATACCTTTGGTCCTTAGTTTTATAGATTATGAGCAAGCGTTCGATTCTGTTGATGGAAGAGCTTTAGCAAAGGTTTTTTCCTTGTATGGTATACCAGACAAATACATTAAAGTGATTAGTGCTATGTACGAGAATAATACTGCTGCGGTTAAGGTAGGAAATATGGTTAGCAGCTGGTTTTGTATCAAATCAGGAGTTAAGCAGGGTTGTGTTCTATTCCCCTCTATATGGATCCTTTTGATGGACTTTGTCTTAAGGAGCACAGGAAAGGCAATGGGAGACCACGGAATCAAATGGGAGGAAAAACTCTCCTGGACTTAGATTATGCTGATGATTTAAGCATCCTAGATGAAAGTGTGAGCAAAATGAGTGAACTTTTAGAGGTTTTGCGAGTTCAGGGTGCTAGAATAGGTTTGAAAATCAATGTTAAGAAGACTAATTCACTAAGGCTAGGAATAAGTAAAGATGAAAAGGTGACGTTGGGTAACGAAAAGATTGATCAGGTGGGCAGTTTCGCTTACCTTGGTAGTATTATTAGTAAAGACGGTGGGAACAGTGAAGATGTTAAACGTAGAATAGCCAAGACTCAGGGTGTTTTTTCACAGATAAAAAAGTTTGGAAAATAGAAAGATAAGTTTGCAAACCAAGATTAGAATATTAGAAGCTACAGTGATGACAGTGGTTAAATATGGCTCTGAAGAATGGACGCTCCGAAAAGCGGATGAAGATTTGCTAGATGTTTTCCAGAGAAATTGCCTACGGATTGTTCTGGGTACCCGATTGACTGACCGTATTTCAAACAGTAAGCTGTGCGAAAAATGTGGTTCAATCCCGCTTTCTAGGGCTATAATGAAAGAAAGATTGAGATGGATAGGGCACGTTGTGCGGATGAAGGATGAGAGATTGCCGAAGATTGTCTTTTTCGGTTAACCGTCTAGGGCTAAACGGAAAGCAGGCCGTCCTCGTCTGGGGTGGGAGGACGTCATAAACAAACATTTTAAGGAAATGGGAACTTCCTGGGAGGGTGTAAAAGGGGATGCTTTGAATAGATTGGGATGGAGGAGGAGCGTGCGTAGCTGTGTTGGCCTGAGGCGGCTTGGTGCTGCGGTGAGTTGTTAGTAGTAGTAGTAGTAGTAATAGGAACTAGTAAAGAACGAACTACGTTGTCATCTGCGCTACCCAAAGCAACCTATTAAGTATATAACATCATCATATGCTTTTACTATAACGTCATTTATGTTTGTAACCTGCGATTATGGCGTCATTCATGATCTTATATATGAAAGTTTTTGTCCAAAAATGTATCTTAATTTAAATATTATGCTTTGATGCTTACAAAAGGCACTAGATATAGCAGTCTCCTTTGAAATGAGCCGTTAAACAGATCTTTATGAGGTTCCAGTGCCCCGCCAGCAGTGGAGGGATAAAAAGATAGTACACATCAGTGCTACCCATGGAAAAAAGTGATTTTCCTTGTTGCTCAAGCCAGGAGACTGTAAGTTTTACTGTATGAGGTTTTTAGCAATGGTAGTTCCAATGGTGTAATTTTTGTTTCGATCCGACGCCATTTTTTGGGGTTTCTAGTTTTTTTTTAATACTTATAAATTTGTTTTCGAAATAACATTATCCTACTTAGACTAGTTGAGATTAATAGTTACCATTCCTGAATCATTTACAAATGGTAATTTTGTGGTTTTTGATTAAAACGCGGTTTTAAGTTTTGGCTACTGTGACCAGTGGTTCGTTCTTTACTATTTCGCAGCTACTGCTCCAATCATGATTTTGGGGTAATTAACCCTTCAAAAATAAATTGCCAAGGCCAAAGATGTTTTTGACAGTAGTAAACAGTTTGGAAGATTTCTCATAGAACTAAGATTGGGGTGCTAGGTGTATTGACAGTATTTGAGAATGGCTCTAAAATGCTCAATACCCTTTGAAACGTTGGTTGAGTATGGGTTGAGAAACTTTAGGAAAATATGCTATAGTCTCCCAAAGGAAATATCTAAGGAAACTTTCACGCTTTTGACGCCCGAAGGAATATAGATATCAGCAGTAAGGCAATAGAGAGCGCGGGACGAACAAGACCTGCCAGACCGGTATCTAGTACTTTCAGAACTAGATATGAGTTAAAACTTGTCAAACAGGTTAATAACCTCTAGCTTAAAGGTCTTGCTTCTTGCATCTCGTCCAGTATTGATTACATTGTTTGAGGTATCAAAGATAACTCATGTGCATAAAGCTAACTTAATGATGATTTGAATAATAGAGGTGAGACAGAGCTCGATAATATTCTTATTTTTAATTGGATTGTATGAAAGTGGTAAAAAGGGTTAAAACTGCTTAACAGTTAAGGTAAGTCTAAGGGGATGGTAACTCTCACGCAACTTGGCATAAATGTTAGAATAACATCATTGGCATCAATCTATGCGAATGGTTAGCGATGACAAGAAGATTTTGCGACTTAATTTGGTTTTACTTCTTGGCAGTGTTCTGTATAATACACAAATACCAATTGAGCAGTGTTGCCAATATACTTTTTTTATTTTTTTAAATTTTTTTATTTTTTTTAACATGGTAATTTTTTTTAACTTTTTTTTACATGTCTTAGAATGACATGAAATAAACTTAAAACACAAAGAATTTACATTTAATATTTTCGAAATACAAAATGGGAATGATATTAATATGTTAGTCGTGACTTTTACTATTAGAAAATAATGTTTGTAGTAGCAATTTTTTTGAATTTGCCTCTTCAAGAAACTCTTTCTTGAATTTGCCTCTTGGATACACAATACAGACATTTCATTCAAATAATTATGAAAAATTGTAAGTAAATTTTGTAAGTAAAAACGAACTCTTTCTTTAAATCACCTCTTGGATACACAATAAAGAAATTTCATTCAAGAAATTATGAAAAAATTGTAAGTAAGTAACAAACTCTTTCTTGAATTCGCCTCTTGGATACACAATACAGAAATTTCATTCAAGAAATTATGAAAAAAATTGTAAGTAAGTAACAAACTCTTTCTTGAATTCGCCTCTTGAATACTCAATACAGACATTTCATTCGAGAAATTGTGAAAAATTGTAATTAAGTAGCAAAATCTTTCTTGAATTCGCATCTTGGATGCACAATACAGATATTTCATTCAAGAAATTATAAAAAAATTTGTAAGTAAGTAACAAACTCTTTCTTGAGTTCGCCTCTTGAATACTCAATACAGACATTTCATTCGAGAAATTGTGAAAAATTGTAAGTAAGTAACAAACTCTTTCTTGAATTCACCTCTTGGATACACAATACAGAAATTTCATCAAGAAATTATGAAAAATTGTAAGTAAAAACGAACTCTTTCTTTAAATCACCTCTTGGATACACAATAAAGAAATTTCATTCAAGAAATTATGAAAAAATTGTAAGTGAGTAACAAACTCTTTCTTGAATTCGCCTCTTGGATACGCAATACAGAAATTTCATTCAAGAAATTATGATAAAATTGTAAGTAAGTAACAAACTCTTTCTTGAATTCGCCTCTTGGATACACAATACAGGCATTTCATTCAAGAAATTATGAATAATTGTAAGTGTCTTTTTAAAAGTATTGCTTAGTATTGGAGTATGCTAAAAAGTTGGAATTAATAAAGTAATATCTATTATAAATGATGATATGACAGCCCTATAGGGAAAATGATAGAATAATGTCTTTTGAAAGGTATTGCCTAATATCGGGGTATGCATAATGTCGATATTAATAAAATAATGTCTATTCTAAGTTATGATATGACAGCCCTGTGAGGGAAACTATAGAATAATGATTTTTGAAAAGAATCGCTTAGTATTGGTGTATGCATAAATTTGAAATTAATAAAATAATGCTTATTCTAAGTGATGATATGACAGCCATATGAAGGAAATGGTAGAATAATGTCTTTTGAAAAGTATTGCTTACTATTGGGGTATGCATAATGTTGAAATTAATAAAATAATGTCTATTCTAAGTGATGATATGACAGCCTTGTGAAGGAAACTATAGAAAAACGTCTTTTGAAAAGTATTGCTTAGTATTGGGGTATGCATAAAGTCAAAATTAATAATGTAATGTCTATTCTAAATGATGATATGACACCCTTATGATGGAAATGATAGAATAATGTCTTTTGAAAAGTATTGCTTAGTATTAGGGTATGCATAAAGTCGAAATTAATAAAGTAAAATCTATTGAAAGTGATGATATGAGAGCCCTGTGATGGAATGATAGAATAATGTCTTTTGAAAAGTATTGCTTAGTATTAGGGTATGCATAAAGTCGAAATTAATAAAATATTGTCTATTCTAAGCGATGATATGACAGCTCTATGATGGAAATGATAGAATAGTGTCTTTTGAAGAGTATTGCTTAGTATTGGGGTATGCATAAGGTTGAAATTATTAAAGGAATGTCTATTCTTAGTGATGATAAGACAGGCCTATGAGGGAAATGATAGAATAATGTCTTTTGAAAAGTATTGCTTAGTATTGGGGCATGCCTTATGTTGAAATTAATAAAATAATGTCTATTCTAAGTGATGATATGACACCCCTATGATGGAAATGATAGAATAATGTCTTTTGAAAAGTATGGCTTAGTATTAGGGTATGCATAAAATCGAAATTAATAAAGTAAAATCTATTAGAAGTGACGATATCATAGCCCTATGAGGGAAATGATAGAATAACGTCTCTTTAAAAGTTTTGCTTAGTATTGGAGTATGCTAAAAAGGGGAAATTAATAAAGTAATGTCTATTCCAAATGATGATATGACACCCTTATGATGGAAATGATAGAATAATGTCTTTTGAAAAGTATTACTTAGTATTAGGGTATGCATAAAGTCGAAATTAATAAAATAATGTCTGTTCTAAGCGATGATATGACAGCCCTATGATGGAAATGATAGAATAGTGTCTTTTGAAAAGTATTGCTTAGTACCATTGGTACAGCCGCAAGAAGATTTCATGTCATTTTAAGATACGTAAAAAAAATTTGAATAATTTTCTAAGTCCAAAAACATTCAGTCCAAAAAAAGTGCTACTACAAACATTATTTTTCTAATTGTAAAAGTTACGACTAACATATTAATATCATTCCCATTTTGTATTACGAAAATATTAAATGTGAATTTTTTATGTTTTAAGTATATTTCATGTCATTCTAAGACATGTAAAAAAAATTAGAAAAATTACCATTTAAAAAAGTAAAGTTAAAAAAGATAAAAAAAGTTAGAAAAATGGAGGGATGGGCACCAAAAAGTTGGAGGGAGGGGGACCTTGGATGTTGGGGAGATGGGGCCCATGGAGGTTGAGGTCCTTGGCGGCTAGGGTCATTGGTGGTTGCGATCCGTGATGGTTCAAATCCATAACCATCTCACTAGTTGATTTCTAAGGATTATTCTGAATTTCTATATTAAAATTCTTTTCTTGGCATCTGCAACTTTATTAGTTTCAACTTTTTAGTATACTCCAATGCTAAAGAATATTTTATATCACCCAAATCCCACGTAATGTACTTGTCTAATATAGCGACCAAAGCCAAGAAGTAAAGCTAGGTCAACTCACGTGATATTTTCTTAGCGCCTACGAACCTAATAGTTTCAACTTTTAGTATACTCCAATGCTAAAGAATATTTTATATCACCCACATCCCACATTATGTACTTGTCTATTATAGTGACTACAGCCAAGAAGTAAAGCTTGGTCAACTCACACTATCTTTTCTTGGCGCCTACGACTCTATTAGTTTCAACTTTTTAGCATACTCCAATGCTAAAGCATATTTTATATTGGCAACACTGCTCAATTGGTATTTGTGTATTATACAGCACACAGCCAAGAAGTAAAACCATGTTAAGTCGCAAAATCTTCTTGTCATCGCTAACCGTTTCCATAGATTGGTACTAATGATGTTATTCTAACATTTGTACCAAGTTGCGTGAGAGTTACCATCCCCTCAGACTTACCTTAACTGTTAAGCAGGTTTAACCCTTCTTACCACTGTCATACAATCCAATTAAAAAGTAAGAATATTATCGAGCTCTGTCTCATCTCTCTTATTCAAATCATCATTAAGTTAGCTTTATGCAAATGAGTTATCTTTGATACCTCTAATAATGTAATCAATACTGGACGAGACGCAAGATACCTTTAAGCTGGTGGTTATTAACCTGTTTGACAGCTTTTGACTCATATCTAGTTCTGAAAGTACTAGATACTGGTCTGGCAGGTCTTGTTTGTCCTGCGCTCCCTATTGCCTTACTACTGGCATCCAACAATTATAAAGTTTGGTACTCCAACTAGGACTAAATTAACAGAATAACATCCTCAAATGGCATAGAAAAATAATTTGAACAGATTAAAAAGAAATTGGAGCTTCATGAGATAGAGTCAAGTGAGCCATTTCCCAGGGGGGTGGAGGGTTTTGCCGTTGAACACCCCTCCCCCGAAATTGTTGTCAAAGCGTAATTGTTCAAAAATCCTGACTTGTAAAAGCGCAACAAAAATACATATAAGATGTTTTTTTAGCATTTTTTATTTTTTTTAACGGCTCCAACTCCCACCGCAAAAATACCCCTCTTTCCGAAGAAAAAATCCAGGATACGCCCTTGTACTAAGTGAAGCTCTGCGTGTGGGAATGAAACTGAGCTAGGTGGCTTACTCCTACGAAGAGTTTTTAATCTTAATTAATCAATTAAGAAAATAACTAAATATTGATTTCATTATGCATAAAGTACGTGTAAAGGCGAAATTTATAAAGTAATAACTATTCCAATTAATGATATAACTGTCCTATGAGGGAAATGATAAAATAATGTCTTTTGAAAAGTATTGCTTATTATTGGGGTATGCATAAATTTGAAATTAATAAAGTACTGCCTTTTCTAAGTAATGATATGACAGCCATATGAAGGAAATGATATAATAATGTATTTTGAAAGGTATTGCTTAGTATTGGTGTATGCATAAAATTGAAATTAATAAAGTAATATCTATTCTAAGTGATGATATGACAGTGCTATGAGGGAAATGATAGAATAATGTATTTTGAAAAGTATTGCTTAGTATTGGTGTATGCATAAAAATGAAATTTATAAAGTAATATCTATTTCAAATGATGGTACGACAGCCCTACAATGGAATTGATAGAATAATTTCTTTTGAAAAGTATTGCTTAGTATTGGGGTATGCATAAAGTTTAAATTAATAAAGTAATATCTATTCTAAGTGATGATATGACAGCCCTATGGGGGAAATGATAAAATAATGTCTTTTGAAATGTATTGCTTAGTATTGGGGTATGCATAAAGTTGAAACTAATAAAGTAATATCTATTCTAAGTGATGATATGACAGCCCTATGAGAAAATGATAAAATAATGTCGTTTGAAAAGTATTGCTTAGTATTGGGGTATGCATAAAGTTGAAATTAATACAGTAATATCTATTCTAAGTGATGATATGACAGCGCTGTGAGGGAAATGGTAGAATAATGTCTTTTGAAAAGTATTGCTTAGTATTTGGTAAGCATAAAGTCAAAATTAATAAATTAATATCTATTCTAAGCGATGATTATACAGCATTATGAGGGAAGTGATAGAATAATACTATTCTTTAATATTCTTTTGAAAGAATACTATTCATTTGAATAGTATTGCTTAGTATTGGTGTAAACATAAATTCAAAATTAATTTAGTATTGTATATTCTAAGTGATGATATGACAGCCCTATGAGGAATATGACAGAATAATGTCTTTCTGAAAGTATTGTCTAGTATTGAGGTATGCATAAAGTCGAAATTTATAAAGTAATAACTATTCTAATTGATGTCCTATGAGGGAAATGATAAAAAAAGTGTCTTTTGAAAAGTATTGCTTAGTATTGGGGTATGCATAAAATTGAAATTAATAAAGTAATATCTATTCTAAGTGATTATATGACAGCCCTATGAGGGTAATCATAGAATAATGTCTTTTGAAAAGAATTGCTTAGTATAGGGTATGCATAAAATTGAAATTAATAAAGTAATATCTATTCTAAGTGGTTATATAACAGCACTATGAGGGAAATGATAGAATAATGTATTTTGAAAAGTATTGCTTAGTATTGGTGTATGCATAAAATTGAAATTAATAAAGTAATATCAATTCTAAGTGATTATCAGACAGCCCTATGAGGGTAATCATAGAATAATGTCTTTAGAAAAGTATTGCTTAGTATTGGGATATGCATAAAAATGAAATTTATAAAGTAATATCTATTTTAAATGATGGTACGATAGTTCTACAATGGAAATGATAGTATAATGTCTTTTGAAAATTATTGCTTAGTATTAGTCTGTGCTTAAAGTCAAAATCAATAATGTAATGTCTATTCTAAGTGATGATATGACAGCCCTATGATGAAAATGATAGAATAGTGTCTTTTGAAAAGTATTGCTTAGTACCATTGGTAATGCAGATTTCATGTCATTTTAAAATACGTAAGAAAAAGTTGAATAATTTTTTAAGTCCAAAAACATTCAGTCCAAAAAAAGTGCTACTACAAACATTATTTTTCTAATAGTAAAAGTTGCGACTAACATATTAATATCATTCCCATTTTTTATTACGAAAATATTAAATGTGAATTTTTTATGTTTTAAGTATATTTCATTTCATTCTAAGACATGTAAAAAAAGTTTAAAAAAATTACCATGTTAAAAAAAATAAATAATGTTAAAAAACCTAGAAAAAAATTTAAAAAATGGGGGATGGTCCCCAAAAAGTTGGAGGGAGGGGTCCCCTTGGAGATTGGGCAGAGGGGGTCCTTGGTGGTTAGGGTCATTGGTGGTTGCGATCCTTGATGGTTCAAATCCGTAACCATCACACTAGTTGATTTCTAAGGATTTCTAAGGATTATTCTGAATTTCTATATTAAAATTCTTTTCTTGGCACCTGCAACTTTATTAGTTTCAACTTTTTAGTATACTCCAATGCTAAAGAATATTTTACATTAACCACATCCCACATTATGTACTTGTCTATTATAGCGACCACAGCCAAGAAGTAAAGCTAGGTCAACTCACATGATCTTGTCTTGGCGCCTACGACTCTATTAGTTTCAACTTTTTTGTATACTGCAATGCTAAAGAATATTTTATATCACCAACATCCCACATTATGTACTTGTCTATTATAGCGACCAGAGCCAAGAAGTAAAGCTTGGTCAACTCACGCGATCTTTTCTTGGCGCCTACGACTCTATTAGTTTCAACTTTTTACCATACTCCAATGCTAAAGCATATTTTATATTGGCAACACTGCTCAATTGGTATTTGTGTATTATACAGAACACAGCCAAGAAGTAAAACCATGTTAAGTCGCAAAATCTTCTTGTCATCGCTAACCGTTTCCATAGATTGATACCAATGATGTTATTCTAACATTTATACCAAGTTGCGTGAGAGTTACCATCCCCTCAGACTTACCTTAACTGGTAAGCAGTTTTAACCCTTTTTACCACTTTTATACAATCCAATTAAAAATAAGAATATTATCGAGCTCTGTCTCATCTCTATTATTTAAATCATCATTAACTTAGCTTTATGCAAATGAGTTATCTTCGATTCCTCTAATAATGTAATCAATTCTGGACGAGATGCAAGATACCTTTAAGCTAGAGGTTATTGACCTGTTTGACAGGTTTTGACTCATATTCAGTTCTGAAAGTACTAGATACCGGTCTGGCAGGTCTTGTTCGTCCCACGCTCCCTATTGCCTTACTACTGGTATCCAACAATTATTATGTTTGGTACTCCAGCTAGGACCAAATTAACAGTAGAAGGTCCTCAAATGGCATAGAAAAATCATTTGAACAGATTAAAAGGAAATAGGAGCTTCATGGGATAGAGTCAAGTGAGCCTATTCCCAGGGGGGCGGAGGGTTTCGCCGTTGAACACCCCCGCCCCCGAAATTGTAGTCAAAGCGTAATTTTTGTAAAACCCTGACTTGTAAAAGCGTAACAAAAAGACATGAAAGACATTTTTTAAGCGTTTTAAAATTTTTTTAACCGCTCCACCTCCCACCGCAAAAATACTCCTCTTCCCCCAAAAAATCCAGGATACGCCCTTATACTAAGTGAAGCTCTGCCCCTGAGAATGAAACTGAGCTAGATGGCTTATTCCTACGAAGAGTTTTTAATCTTAATTAATGAATTAAGAAAATAATTAAATATTGATTTTATTAATATTAGTAATCAACTTTATGATGTTAAGATTTGAAAGATATCGGACTAAGATTTGAGTATGAAAAATTATCCCTGATGAGTATGAAAAAATGTCTTTTGAAAAGTATTGCTTAGTATTGAGGTATGCATAAATTTGAAATTAATAAAGTAATGCCTATTCTAAGTGATAATATGACAGCCATACGAGGAAAATGATAGAATAATGTCTTATTTATTTAAGTCAAAATTTAAGTCAAAGTTTAAGTCTTATTTAAGTCAAAATTTATAAATTAATAACTAATCTAATTAATGATATAACTTTCCTATGAGGGAAATGATAAAATAATGTCTTTTGAAAAGTATTGCTTAGTATTGAGGTATGCATAAATTTGAAATTAATAAAGTAATGCCTATTCTAAGTGATAATATGACAGCCATACGAGGAAAATGATAGAATAATGTCTTTTGAAAAGTATGGCTTAGTATTAGGGCATAAAGTCGAAACTAATAAATTAAAATCTATTAAAAGTGATGATACGATAGCCCTATGAGGTAAATGATAAAATAACGTCTCTTGAAAAGTATTGCTTAGTATTGGAGCATGCTAAAAACTGGAAATTAATAAAGTAATGTCTATTCCAAGTGATGATATGACACCCCTATGATGGAAATGATAGAATAATGTCTTTTCAAAAGTATTGCTTAGTATTAGGGTATGCATAAAGTCGAAATTGATAAAAATAATGTCTGTTCTAAGTGATATTACGACAGCACTATGATAGAAATGATAGAATAGTGTCTTTTGAAAAGTATTGCTTAGTACCATAGGTACAGCCGGAAGCAGATTTTATGTCATTTTAAGATACGTAAAAAAAGTTGAATATTTTTAAGTCCACAAAAACTCAGTCCAAAAGAAAGTGCTACTACAAACATTATTTTTCTAATAGTAAAAGTCACGACTAACATTACGAAAATATTTTTGTATTACATTTTGTATTACGAAAATATTAAATGTGAATTTTTTATGTTTTAACTATATTTCATGTCATTCTAAGACATGCAAAAAAAGTTGAAAAAAATTACCATGTTAAAAAAAATAAGAAAAAAGGTAAAAAAACTTAAAAAAAGTTAAAAATTGGGGGATGGGCCCCAAAAAGTTGGAGGGAGGCAGCCCCTCGGAGGTTGGGGAGAGGGTCCTTGGTGGTTAGGGTTATTGGTGGTTGCGATCCTTGATGGTTCATATCCATAACCATCTTACTAGTTGATTTCTAAGGATTTCTAATGATTATTCTGAATTTCTATATTAAAATTCTTTTCTTGGCAACTGCAACTTTATTAGTTTCAACTTTTTTGTATACTCCAATGCTAAAGAATATTTTATATCACCCACATCCCACATTATGTACTTGTCTATTATAGTGACCACAGCCAAGAAGTAAAGCTAGGTCAACTCACGTGATCTTTTCTTGGTGCCTACGACTCTATTAGTTTCAACTTTTTAGTATACTCCAATGCTAAAGAATATTTTATATCACCCACATCTCACATTATGTACTTGTCTATTATAGTGACCACAGCCAAGAAGTAAAGCTAGGTCAA
Organism: Artemia sinica; assembly: GCA_027921565.1. Taxonomy (NCBI): domain Eukaryota; kingdom Metazoa; phylum Arthropoda; class Branchiopoda; order Anostraca; family Artemiidae; genus Artemia; species Artemia sinica. The sequence continues at coordinate 63,645,924 of CM051265.1, forward strand.
CTCACGTGATCTTTTCTTGGTGCCAACGCCTCTATTAGTTTCAACTTTTTAGTATACTCCAATGCTAAAGAATATTTTATATCACCCGCTTCCCACATTATTTACTTCTCTACTATAGCGACCACAGACAAGAAGTAAAGCTTGGTCAACTCACGCGATCTTTTCTTTGTGCCTACGACTCTATTAGTTTTAAATTTTAGCAAACTCCAATGATAAAGCATATTTCATATTGACAACACTGCTCAATTGGTATTTGTGTATTATACAGAACGCAGCCAAGAAGTAAAACCAAGTTAAGTCACAAAATTTTCTTGTCATCGCTAACCGTTTCCATAGATTGATACCAATGATGTTATTCTAACATTTATACCAAGTTGTGTGAGAGTTACCATCCCCTCAGACTTACCTTAACTGGTAAGCAGTTTTAACGCTTTTTACCACTTTCATACAATCCAATTAAAAAATAAGAATATTATCGAGCTCTGTCTCATCTCTATTATTCAAATCATCATTAAGTTAGATTTATGCAAAGGAGTTATCTTTGATACCTCTAATAATGTAATCAATACTGGACGAGATGCAAGATACCTTTAATCTAGAGTTTATTAACCTGTTTTACAGGTTTTGATTCATATCTAGTTCTGAAAGTGCTAGATACCGGTCTGGCAGGTCTTGTTCGTCTCGTGCTCTCTATTGCCTTACTACTGGCATCCAACAATTATTATGTTTGGTACTCTAGCTAGGACCAAACTAACAGTAGAACGTCCTGAAATGGCATAGAAAAATCATTTGAACAGATTAAAAGGAAATGGGAGCTTCACGGGATAGAGTCAAGTGAGCCTATTCCCAGGGGGGCGGAGGGTTTCGCTGTTGAACACCCCCTCCCCTGAAATTGTAGTCAAAGTGTAATTGTTGTAAAGCCCTGACTTGTAAAAGCGTAACAAAAATACATTTAAGACATTTTAAGCGTTTATAATTTATTTTTTTGACCGCTCCACCTCCCACCGCAAAAATATCCCTCTTTCCCGAAAAAAAAAATCCAGGATACGCCCTTGTGCTAAGTGAAGCTCTGTACTATGAGCGACATTAAAACTTGAAACGAACAGAAACTATTCTGTATATGAAAGGGGCTGTCCCCTCTTCAACACCTTGCTCTTTACACTAGATTTTGACTCTGTCTCACTTTATTTTTTAAAACAATAAAAACTTTAGCGTAAAGGGACGAGACGTTAAGGAGGGGACAGCTCCTTTCATATACGGAATAATTTCTGTTCGTGTTAAGTTTTAATGTCGTTCCTTATTTTCAGTTAAAAAAAAACTTGTTTTTTTTATTTAATAAAGAAAAGGTTCGATATTTTGCTAATTGCTGTCTTTTACAAGAACATCCTTGGATCTCCTTCTGAACGGTGTTACCAAATTCCTGATGCAAGATAGCGTTGCCAGCAAATATGTTCAAAAGGCATCATTATGAATAAATAACTACATGTAATGACGGGTATTTTTGAAAAACTTGCAAAATCATAACCGAGATAAGTTGATTAGGACAATGGAACCATGACCAATTTACAAACAACTCGCTTTTTCAGTCAATATTCATGGTAATAAGAAAGATTCGCTTTCAGGAATATATTTGCAACTGGTAACTTATTCGGGTTTGCTGCCTGTCCCTGTAAAAAAAAGATTCGACAATAGTGGGATAATTCCATCAGAATCCTGGTGGTGGGGGCCAACTTGGAGCCAATTTTCCTAAAACAAGTGAAAATGACAATGAAAAATGAGCCATTAGTTTCAAAAGGCAAAGATATACTAAAGAAAACTGACCCATTTCTCTTGATACTTGAATTATGCAGGTTTATCTTAGTTTTGACAATATTTTTGAAGGAACTGAATTTCAACATGGGGGGGGGAGGACAAACTGGACCCTTTTCCTGACTACACTTTAAAGCCTTAATTTTGAAAAAAAACATTTTTTATGCGAATGATGTCACATTTATATGCATTTAAAGAACAAAAAAGGTACATGATAGCGTGGCGCAGAATCAGTTGGGAACTACTAGATGATTAGATGATCTAGAGGATCATTATCCGTCATCCTAATTTTTGTCGCAATTAATCCATCAAATGGAAATCCACATGCAAATTAGCAAGTTGCATTCCGTGCAGAGGCGGTTTTAGGGGAGGGACAGAGGGCGCAAAATTTCAAATGAATAATCTAACAGTTATAATCATTTTGTATTTTTTTTTTAATTTTATCAATAAAGTAGAGGACGCAGGTAATAAATGAAAAAAAAAATCATAAGTTATTAATTAATTAATAAAATAGAAATAAATTTAAAAATAATAACGATTAAATTAAAATAATTAATAATCATTTAATAATTGAATAATAAATAAAAAAATAATTGTTTAATTAATAAAATAATTGAAAATAATTTTGTTGATAAATATAAATTTTGTTACAACTTGGCCTGAAAATTTTATGGGAGACAGGGAGGAGGATCGCTAATCAAGATTTGGCCCCGGGCATAAGAGAGGCCAGAACCACCACTGATTCCGTTTGACTTGGCCGTTTAGTATTAAGACTGTCCATATTTTCCAAAAGTAGATCTCTAGTTTCTCAACCAAGTCAAATTTTGCTGCGAATAAGTTGAACAAAATCAATCTCGATAGCATGCAAAAATTCGTTATGCGTGCTTGAGATTCCGCAAATGTGGCAGCATTTTTGCTGCTCGGAGCAAACACTGCATTGCAATTTTGAATTCTGCTCCTGGTGAGCATCGAGCATTACTATATCTTTGCCCCACAAAAGATGTCACCTCCTTTTTTCGTATCTATATTTGCAAAGTCAGAAAAGTTTAAAATTTGATTCAAAAGTGCTCTAGAATTCTACAATTAGTGTTATTCCGGCTTGGTCTTATCGCCAATTTGACGTCCAACACCTATATTGTTTTTCACCAAAAACTCTAGCAATTTATTTCATATTTCATGTTTCATTTTTAAGTACTTCAAATTCAATTTATGTGTTGAATATTAACTATTTAAATTAATTTTTTCCAATATATCAGTTTTATGTTTAAATTGAAGCGATTTCTTTCTTCAACAGTAATTTACGAAAATTGATAGAGGTGTAAGGCATATAGGCGTTCGTTTCTTTTGAATTTTAATTGATGTTTTTTTCGGTGGGGGGAGGGTATTCTACTGGAGGAAGATATACAGAATTCCCAGGTTCAATGAAAGGCAGGTTCAGAGACCGACACGTTTATCATTTTTACTGACAGCTATACTTGCTTAGGTAAAAATTTGTAAAAACACGTTAAAACTTTTCAGCTAAAATTTATGATCTCTGCTCATTCATCGACTGATCAAACTTGCATGTGTGGGTGTAGAGATCCTCCCGTAAATGGTGCAAATGAGTGTCCTTACAGGATTAGGAGCAGGAACACGTTAGTGAGTAAAGTCTAACTTATGCTAGTCCTTCTGCAAACAGTAGTAGGCTATTAGCGGGAAATTATGTTTTAACATTTTAAATTATTCATTTAGCTCTTCTAAGCATTTTTATGAAAAAGAATACTGATGTTCAGCATCAGGGCAACACTGAAATTGAATAGGCATATGACTAGCCAAGGCAAGACTAAAGATTAATGCCCTAAAACTTGTTAGTAGAAAGTGTGCTTTAAATTTACTTGATTTACGTTTATTGATTGACGTCATTGATTAATACGTCAAGGATTAACGTATTTTTGAGAACCAATCACGCTATTCTTTAAGCAGATTTCAGAAAGCAAAGCGAAATAAGCCTTCTACTAAACATGATTGTTTCTCCTGTCTTCCTTTGTGAAGTTTCAAGCCAATAAAGAGAGAGAAAAAAGTTAAGTTCCACCTGATTGGTTAGCTACGTGAAATTTAGAGCCAGTTAAAAGAAAGTGATTAGTGCTATGTACGAGAATAACACTGCTGCGGTTAAGGTAGGAAATGAGGTTAGCAGCTGGTTGTGTATTACATCAGGAGTTAAGTAGTTTTGTGTTCTATCCCCCTTTATATGGACTATTTTAATGGACTTTGTCTTAAGGATTACAGGAAAGGCAATGGGAGACCACAGAATCAAATGTAGAGGAAAAAGTCTCCTGGACTTAGATTATGCTGATGATTTAAGCTTCCTAGATGAAAGTGTGAGCAAAATGAATGAAGTTTTACAGGTTTTGCGAGTTCAGGGTGCTAGAATAGGTTTGAAAATTAATGTTAAGAAGACTAAGTCACTAAGGTTAGGAATAAGTGAAGATTAAAAGGTGACGTTGGGTAATGAAAAGATTGATTAGTAGGCAGCTTCACTTACCTTGTTAGTATTATTAGTAAAGATGGTGGGAGCAGTGAAGATATTGAAAGTAGAATAGCAAAGGCTCAGGGTGTTTTTTCACAGTTAAAAAAGTTTGGAAGAATAGGAAGATAAGTCTGCAAACCAAGATTAGAATATTAGAAGCTACAGTGATGACAGTGGTCAGATACGGCTCTGAAGCATGGGCGCTCAGAAAAACGGATGTAGATTTGCTAGATGTTTTGCAGAGAAATTGCTTAAGGATTGTTCTGGGTACCCGGCTGACTTACCGTATTTCAAACAATAGGCTATACGAAAAATGTGGTTCATTACCGCTCTCTAGGGCTATAATGAAAGAATGGTTGAGGTGGCTAGGGTACGTTGTGTGGATGAAGGATGACAGATTGCCGAAGATTTTTCTTGTCGGCCAACCGTCTAGGGCTAAACAGAAAGCAGGTCGTCCTCGTCTGGGGTGGGAGGACGTCATAGAGAAAGGTTTAAAGGAAATGGGAACTTTATGGGCGGGCGTAAAAAGGGAGGCTTGGATAGATTGGGATGGAGGAGGAGCATGCCTTAGCTGTGTTGGCCTCAGGCGGCTTGGTGCTGCGGTGAGTTGTTAGTAGTAGTAGTAGTAGTAGTTAGAAGAACAAAACTGTCGAGTCACTAGATTTTTTACAATTGGTCCCTCTGCTTCTCTTTGTGGCTCAGTAATGTATCTGCTTCGTAAATTTTTAGCTAATTTTCTGAAAATGCAATTTCAGGTTGAATCATGGTGCTATATTTGTTATTATGGAATTGTTATATGTGAGGAATATAGGGTTTTATGGAGGCTCAATGGCGGAGCAGATTTCGGCTAAATTGCTTGAGATATTCGATCATGAATCAGAGCAAATTGTACCAGATTGTCCAACCCTTGGGGATAGACCTTTATGGAACTTGATCATGCCTGGACCGTCAAGTGCCAATGCACCCCCGGAACAACCACCCCCACTTCAAAGACAAGATGATATAATTCCTGTAAGTTTTAATATAATTCTTTGTTTCTCTTTTTTGGTTCTATACAAACTTTACATGTTGCTATAATAATAATAATAATAATGATAATATTTAATATTATTATTTAGGTATATTAGACTAGTTATTCGAGCAATTAGAAATACGGTTTTACATAGTTTTGGCCCCTCGGTTCTTAGGTCTATATTCTCTTTTTATTAGGTCGTTTTTAGGAACCTGTAAGCACAATACTAATAGAACCTTTGACGTCTTTTGGCCCCATTTAATTAAATCCTTTACTGGGTTGCAGCTACTGCTGCAACTACAATGTTATATATAACTTTTTAAAATTTAAATTATGCAAAAGATGTGAGTGACCACCCTCGAGGCTTTGAGAGTTCAGCCGTCAAATATAAAGAATGTTAAGAAAACTAAAGATCCGTTCACAACGAAGTTTTACTATTACCAAGATGAATTAGTGCTAACACTAATTTTGGAAATCAGTTGAAACCCAAACCCGTTCCCAGTTGAAAGTCAAGCCCGTTCACAATATATCTCTCGCTAAATCTAACCAAAACTGAAGTTTGAACTTAGTCACTGATGAGCTAATCTTATATTTCTTCTTGTTTGGATTGTTATGGAGACGCTTTCGCATAATTTTTTCACCGGAATCGAATTCCGAGCTGGTCCAGCAAATCAGAGTTTTTCATAGAATTTTCTGATGTGCCAATAACAGAACCTTATCCAGATAGAGACAAAACTTAGAACAAAAAATAAATATTAAATGCAGCAGGGCCTGGAATTTGATGCCGATGATGGGATTTTGCAAAAGGGTCTCCATAACAATTTAAACAAGAAGATGAAGGCACATTAATAAATTGAAAAGTGGAATGAAAAAGAAGAGAAAAAATGGGACCAGGCTACTGAAGTTTGTCAGAGCTCAAGAACGTTTATACAAGAGTTGTTGTGAATTCGTTATTTAACAATAAAAATCATAATACAAAACTACACCAACAAAATCTCCCCCATAAGGCTCCATGGCCGGGATGAACAGGGGAGAAAAAAGGAACTGTATAAGATCTGAGATAAAGACAAATGCATAGGATTTTTACGGTATTAGCTGATTTCAGTGTTCAAAATATCCATTGCGAACGGTAAAATCTCGACGTTAGCATCAGCTAACACCGGGTTCTGGAGGGGGCTAGATTGTATAACCACAATATCATTGTGAATGGGCCTTAAGGTGCTTTATTAATGGAGACTGCGATCTTCATTTATTTATTAATGAACAATGAAGGATTATTTATAAATAATAAATGGAGGTCGTGTGGTCCTATAGGTACTTAGGAGATTACCTAAGGGAATATTTTCACTTACCAATTAACATTATTAATAAGAAAGGTTGTTAAAGGTGTTTAAAACAATGATTCGCCGCGGTGCAAGATGTTTTTTTTTGCAGTAGAAAATAGTTTGGAATGACTGGAAGATTTGTATTAGAACTAAGATGAGGACTTCCCCTCTCTCAGGAATCATATACACCAGGTGGCGCGTGCCAAGCGCTTAGGAGAGTGTGCCAAGCCTGATGGAACTGTGCGGTACAGGTAGTGTTCCAGGATGTGCACCGGGAAGCGGGCAATCCCTTGGTTTGCCGGGCAATCACCGGGAAGCGGGCAAGGCTGCTAGGTGTAATGACACTTGTTCAGTATCGCTCTGCACCGTTTATGTCGTCCTGAGATGCTGGTTGAGTATGGCTTCAAAAAGTTTAGGAAAATATTTTTGTGTTTTCCTAAGGAATATATCTAAGGACAATTTCATGTGATCGACGAACGAAGGATTATAGATAGCCAACATGCCAATAAAGTTTCAAGCCAATAAAGGGAAAGAAAAAAGTTAAGTTCCACCTGATTGGTTAGCTACGTGAAATTTCAAGCCAGTTGAAAGAAAGTGATTAGTGCTATGTACGAGAATAACACTGCTGCGGTTAAGGTAGGAAATGAGGTTAGGAGACGGTTTTGTATTACATTAGGAGTTAAGTAGGGTTGTGTTCTATCCCCCTTTATATGGATTATTTTGATGGACTTAGTCTTAAGGAGCACAGGAAAGGCAATGGGAGACCGCGGAATCAAATGGGGAGGAAAAAGTCTCCTGGACTTAGATTATGCAGATGATTATGATGTTCGATAATTCATCTGAGACAAAACGACGTACTCAAATAGGGACGTCCAGTGGACGTCCCTAGAAAGACTCCAGTAGAAAGAACAGATTAAGGAAGTAGGAGTTTTATGAGATAGAGCAAAGTCCAGTTCTGCACAAGAGGAGCTACATTGACTCCTCTTGGACTTACCCCTACGATGGGTTTATAATCTTCGTTAATTAATTTAGATAATGATTAATTATTGATTTGGTTAGTCCTGATAATTGATGTTGTGATGTCAAAATTTAAGAATGCCAGATTAAGATTTGGCAATTAGAAATAGGCCTATTACTAACAGAATATAAATCCTAAATGTTTGCCGCTTTTTGCGTATTTGTCTCAAGAAGTTTTTTTTTTTTGATAATTTTAAAAGGAATTGTGTCGCTCTACGGTTAGAGGTTATATCTTATTTGGCCAAAGGTTTGTGAGAGCGAACGGCCTTCAAAGAGGTGCACGAGGGAAAAGATTAATAATGAAGATCTTTATTACGTAACTAATATATACAAAAAAAAAAAAACACACAAAGCCCAGTATTCTGGGATTGTATGGCTACTCCTAGAATACTCTACAGTACACATATGCATCGGGTTACCACACCTTCAAACTGCCAACATATCAACACAGCATTATAATTCTGCTCGAAAAAAAAAAAAAAAATCAAAACTCGTACTCGTACAGGCAATGACGTCTCAACTGGCAACGGAAATCAGTCATATCTAACTCATTTTTCAACAAAGAAGGCAACCTATTCCACAGCGCTGGAAGAGCATGGCGACTGGAAACTACCGACCTTGTTGACACCCTCTCCTATACTGGCTTACCTGTCTAGTTCCATAACTGTGAAAATCCAAAAACTTACTTAATACAGAGAACGGTAGTATTTGGACGCGAGAATAAATGGATCTTAAGGACCTCTACTTCAAAGGAAAATGTCTGATGTGATGTCAATTGCTGTCTTTCAAAGGACATCCGCTAATCTACTGAATGGTGTTACCAAATACCTGATGTGAGATAGCGCTGTCATTAAAGCACAAATGTGGCGAAGGCAGGGTCGTATCCAGAACTTTGTTCGTAGGAGGGGGGGGGGGGTGGGCTACAAAAATATTAGTGATTTATCAAGGTTCCTGTGAACAAAAATTTGTTTATACGTATTTTTGCTACTTTTGCACGAGTCGAACAAAAATTTGGGAGGGGGAGGGATAGGGTTCAAACCGAGTAGCCTCCTGGATACGGCCGTGGCCAATGACACCATTTTCTACTAACAATGCACCGTAAATGTAATTTTCAGAAAAGAATCACTTTTAAACATGTGCTGATTTAACGAATTCAATGCTTCGCCATCCAAGAAAGGATGGTAGTGACCCTACTGTGCCTTTCGTCCCGTATACCTTTCTTTCCTTGCGCCACAATTTGCCGAGGTAAAAAGGCGCACAGGTCGCTTTGATTACCAGAAGCAGGGAATACCTAAAAAAGAGCACTTGGAAAAAATCTTTCAAACCTACACACCAATCTAGAGTCCCCTGAAGGGGGGCCATTCCATCAATCTAATATGTTTATTTCTCCAAGCCAAGATGCAGCAAATGAATGAAACTTGAAACGATTTAGGCTGAAGATTAGTGGAATATCGAACACTTCTTAAATACCTGGCGCCGCGAGGCCGAAGAAAAAAGCAAAGTTATCGGAATTTGCCTATTACTCATATATGCAAATTGAGTACTAGCTCCAGTCAAATTAATTTACTATTAAGCTTGAGTTTCGGCTTTAGATTAAAGGCAAAGTGTTGTTTGCCTGTTTAAGACGGCTTGAGGCCAGTACCTACTACATTTACAGAATTGGTATTATTTTGGGCGTAATTGATACGGTAATCCTAGATATTTAATTTGAATGCCGTGGCTATTATTGCGAATACTGTCGCTACACTTTATGGCTTATAGGTCAATTCGACTTTGTTTTCCTTATAAGAAAGATTTTCTGCAGTCTTGAGCAGAATTTAAGAGAGAAAAAACGGGCATAATTTAAATAAAACAGTGGACAAAAAAATTTAAATAATAAAAATCGGGATATTTATACTTTGTTTAATTTATGCCCGTTTTCTCTCTCTTAAATTCTGTAAAAGGAAAAGGAGTGTTGTCTAAGAAATTATTTACTGTCTCAAGCATTTGCGCTTAGTAGGCCTTTGAGCCTGCTCCTCCCCTCCCCCGAAACTTCCAGATTGTTACGGGCTCTCCGTTAGTTTCCAATATTTTTTTTTATATTTCACCGTTTTTTATGCCGATTTTTCATCCTTTCCGAAAAATTCCTGCGTATGTCCCCTAGCCTATACACAAAATCATAAAGCTGAAAAGAATAACTCCAAGGTTTTATTAGTCCTAAGTGCTTGGAAGGAAAGAAACTACTTGAAGGTGATTTTGGAAAGCGCTGGAAAGCAAAGCCAGCATCGCTCTCCAATTGGTGTTCGTGCTCAGCCGAAATATATTAGCGAATATTCGCACACTTTGGTAAGAATTGAATAAAAAAAGCAAGTTTTTTTCTAAATGAAAGTAAGGAGCGACTTCAAAATTTAAAACTAACAGAAATTATTCCTTATATAAAAGGGCTTTCCCCTCCTCAATGCCTCGCTCTTTACGCTAAAGTTTTTATTGTTTTAAAAAATAGAGTTATGAGACAGGGTCAAACTTTAGCGTAAAGAGCGAGGCATTGAGGAGGGGACTGCTCTTTCATCAAGGGCGGATCCAGGATTTTTTTTCGGGGGGGGGGTTACTAATTTTTGACTTTTTCTGGGGGGGGTTACTAATTTTCGACTTATTTTCGACTCGGTCAAAAATTTTTTTTGGGGGGGGGGGGGTCAAACCGGGTAACCCCCCTCCCCCCCCTGGATACGGCCTTGTCTTTCATATACGGAATATTTTCTGTTCGTTTTAGGTTTTAATGCCGCTCCTTACTTTCAGTTAATAAGAACTTGTTTTCTTATTTAATTTCTGAACGTTTTTGAATTAATGCAGGTTTTGGTTTTGGTTCACCGTACATGAATAATTAAAAAAATTTGCATATTAATTTTACTTTTTTTTTGGTTAAATGGCTTTCTCAAAAGTTGTTTAATTTTATTTACGAACGTTTTTATTAGTAATGTATATATATATATATATATATATATATATATATATATATATATATATATATATATATATATATATATATATATATTATATATATATATATATGTTTATATATATATATATATATATATATATATATATATATATATATATATATATATATATATATATATATATATATATATATATATATATATATATTATATATATATATATATATATATATATATATATATATATATACGTAACTTACGAATTAACTTACGTAACGAACTTCTATATTCGTATATTTTATTACGTATAGTAGGGGGTTCGCCCCCCAGTCAATACCTCGCTCTTTACGCTAAAGTTCAAAGTTTGTTCCAATTCCTTAAGGATGACCCCTTAATCACAAAGGCCGTTAATTAGAATAAATAGCTCTTATGAAAGTACTAAAAAAAAGTTTAGCGTAAAGATTGAGGTATTGACTAGGGGGTGAACCAAATCCTATACGTAATAATTTCTGTTCGTTATTAGTTTTGATGTTGCTCCTTACTTTTAGTTGAAAAATTTGTTTTTTTTATTTAATTTCTTGTCATTTTTTAAGTAATGCTGGGAAATCCGGCGCCCCCTTCATAGCAATGTCCCTTCCCCCATGAAAACTTCCTCCATGTAAAGATCCTCCCACGTAACCCCCGACCCACCCACCCCCTCACTACCAGAAAAAATCCCCAGTGAAAACGTCTGTATACTTCCCAATAACCAATACCATATGTAAACATTGGGCAAAGTTCATAACTTGCAGCCCTTTCCATGGAGACTGTGGGGGATTAATCATCCTCAAAGACATAGTTATTATATTTTTAACCATGCTGAACAAAATTGCCGTCTCAAAATTTTGATCAGGTGACTTTGGGAAAAAATGAGCATGGGAGGGGGCCTAGTTGCCCTCCATTTTTTTTGGTCTCTTAAAAGAACACTAGAAATTTTAATTTCCGCTCGAGTGAGCCCTCCCGCGATATTCTAGGACCACTGGGTCGATACGATCATCCCTGGGAAAAAAAACAAAAAAAAAATAACCAACAAATAAAGACGCATCCGTATTCTTTCTTCTGGCAAAAAATACAGAATTCCACATTTTTGCAGATAGAAGCTTGAAATCTCTATTGTAGGGTTCTCTGGTGCGCTGAATCTGATGCGTGGAGCCTTGATTTTCATCAAAGTTCTATGACTATTAGGGGGTGTTTTTCCCTTTTTTCCAAAATCAGGCAAATTTTCTCAGACGCGCAATTTTTGATGGGTATGACTAAACTTGATGAAACTTGTATATTTGAAATCAGCATAAAAATATGATTTTTTTTTATGTATCTTTTGGTATCAAAATTCCGTTTTTTAGAGTTTAGGTTACTATTGAGTCGGGTCGCTGCTTATTTACAGTTCGTTACCACGAACTGTGTGAACATGCCCGGGATAAATTAACGTCACATCTGTGGATAAAATCAAAACTGTGGATACAATCCAATATTTCTGCATGCTGTCCAATTACTTCGCGGTTATTAATAAATATTTAGTTTTACGCTTATGTTTTTAAGATAATTTTAATTGTATACTGAAAGTTACTAATGTCACAACTGGTTTAAGACTATGAAAACTTTAAAGATTCGTTTAGTGCTGTCAGGCTACATGCTCATTTTTGACTTTTTTTTTGAAATTTGGATTTGGGTAGACAAACATAATTGACAAAGACAAGGTATACTACAAAAAAATTCAAAACCGCAAAAAAGTACCATTCCCGGTTTAGCAGGGTGCCCTTCTGCCATAGGGCACCCCTTTCACCGTGGAAATACATTAATAATAGACAAATAATTTTCATAAAACCTTGTTTTCAATCAACTATACATCATCCTCCATCCTCCCAACCTTCCCTCAACCCGAAGACAAACCTAGGAGGAGTAGAAACCTGTGCCCTTACAATATCATTAGGCACGCCATTCTAAACCTTCTTTTATAACAAACAAATAAACTACTAAAACCTTTTTAATATCCATTTGGCTACTCAAAAATCAAACAAAAACCAACAAAAATAATTAATATGATTTATCATAATACTAACATCAATTCCTCAATTTTTTTTAAATCAAAAGATGTGACAATGGTATGGATTGAGTATTAAGTATAGAATTAAAAAGCAACTGTTGACCGCTAGTAGAAATGCTCTTGGCTAGGGGCTCTTAGCGCCGACATCAAATTTATTACTGTCATAGATTTTAAACATGCTGCGAATATGACTATCGTTCTTCTCTTGTACATTTATAACTTCATGGAATAAATATAATTTTCTTGAAACCTTATAGAATCATCTTCCGGTCATTATTATGAATACCAGTTTGTTACACCAACAAAAATAAATTTTATTATTTTTAATAATCGTCTGTTTATTTGGTATTTGTGATTGCTTTTATGATTTTTTTTTTAGCGGTCATTCAAATTAATTTTTACAATTGGGAGTTTTGTAATGCTGGCTTCGCTTTCCATTGATATTCTCGAATCGTATATTGTTTGCCTTAAGGACATGACTTAATGCAAATATCCCTTCTACTGAATCCATAACATGCTAGTGCGAAATTTCATTAAAGAAGAAAAAAACAGAAAGACAGGCATTTACGTAGACTATTTTTCTGGGGGGGGGGGGGATGAGTGAAACAAATTCGAAAATATTACCGAAAATGAAAAATTGGTACTTACATGTTATAGTGATCGCACTTTGTTCTTGATCTGTAATGAAACCGGTTTTCTGTGTCCACTCAGAGATAATCAGCTTAGCCTGAGCGAGATAAAATACTATGCAAGTATATTTTAATTAAATATTTATTATATAGAGGTGGTTAGGTATTTAATATAATGCGTTCTGGGCGGCCTCCTTTCACTAATTTTTTGTTGTATTTACCATAATTTTGTTACTAAAGTATTACATTTTTATCATATTTTGGTATCTTCCATTAGGATTAACCTAACTTCACTTCTTTGGTGTGGTCGTTATGACACGTAAGTACCGGAAAATTAAACGGCAAACCTGACATCTTAAAAACTCTGAATTCTTGGGAGGAGCTCACGGAATATAGATGTGAGGGACTGCTAAGCTTAAAAATCGATCAAACCAGTAAGTATGTGTCGTACGTAATTGAGGAGCCACATGTCTCGTGCGAGAAGACGTGGTGGAAAAATTGGTTCTCAAATATGTATTTACCAGGGAGTGAACAATCCGCATCTTGATGATCTCAACTATGTATTTATCTGCTATAACGTTCGATTTAAGCATAAAGGTGTGTTCTGTGTTCTTAAAACCTACATAAAAGCCGTATCTAGGGGGCGACTTGAGTTTGATTCCCCCTCCCCCCGAAATTTTTGCTCGACTCGTAAAAACCTAACAAAAATCTTTATAAACAAATTTTTGATGCGTTCTTTAAGTTTTTTTATTGAAAAGCATCCCCCCTCCGAACAAAAATCCTGGATATGCCTTTGTTGGATAATTAAGACCATAACTGCAATTTCTGTTTGCGCCGTTTGCGGCTCATAATACCAGGTTTAGATCTTTTTTCTTGCTCGATTCATTTTTGATACTGGGCCAGGGAAGTTAACACTGTTTTAGGTTAGGAGGTGAGGAAGAGGAATCAAATTATATGGGAAGCCGTTATAAAGCCATCTAAGCCATTATAAAGCTATATAACTTTAGGTGGTTATAGAAAAATATCATGATTTTGTAGGAGAAACCGGACAGAGCACCCAATCCGGCACACATGTCTCTATGCTGACTTGTTCAAATGGGACTAACTTTGAATCTATTTGCGCATACGCCCATTTTTTATTCTTATTTTGACATTTGAAGATATAAACTATTCGGATTTTCGGCGCTAAATTTGTGAATAGTTCATCAGATGTTGCTAGCCTTGTTTTTAGATCGACAGTACTCAGGGTTCGTCAATCGATAATACTCAACCCAATTCACACGTTGGGGAAGGACGAGAAATTTTATTTTATTTTTTTTTTTAATTGAAGAAATAGAAAAAATGGTATTCTCTAAAATTTAGATAGGGGCAATACTGTCAGAATAGTTTTGGAAATTATTGAATCGCGTTCCGTAGCAATATTTCTAGTGTAGCAGATACCTATCATGGAAATCCTCTTTTCCCTGCGGTGGTTTACATTGATGATAGTAATAGAGAATCTTCGCATTTAAATAATGATCAATTATATTTGCATTATTCAGTAACATACAGAATTTGAAATGCATAGCTGCATAATCAATTATTTTTGAATGCATAAGTTACAACTTGTAAGCACACGAAACTATTTAGATGATATTAACTTCCTAATCAGATGTACTGACGTACTATTAGCCTAGTTATACTATTTGTTGTGAGGCTACAGAGTCTTTCCAAGGCCTCCGAGTCCCTTGAATCTGAGTAGACATTTTTTCTATTGATATGGGAGCCATAGTTATATAGGTTTTGCCGCTGGGGACTTGTTCTTAGAGAACTTGATAAATGGATTCCTTTTCAGGTTTCATCCCTTAAAATTATCGGTTCTTGTGCACTTTATGGTACACACCATGGGCGTAGGGGGGGGCAGCTGCCCCCCCCCCCCTTAGACCTTCAAATTTACATTAAATATGGCTGAAAAAGCAGATGGTTTGGAAAAAGCAGTTGATAAAACTCCATCACACTATCGACTGCCCCCCCCCTTCCCTAGACAATATGCTGCCTACGCCCATGGTACACACCGCTATATATTAGGCCTGTTTTTTCACTCATCAATGTGCTAAGATCTTACATCTTTTGTCAGAAAACGCTTAAAAGTGAAATCTTTGAACAAAGATCTTACATCTTTGGTCGTTTTTGTGCAAACGTCTTTCATCATTCTGCTCTGATCAGCGGTCTGAGAACAATGATGAGTAGATCATCAAAGTTGTCTCATCATTGTTCTGTATGGCAAAACAGTGGCGGTCTTCACACTTTTTGCTAACATCAGTGAGCTGTAAGATCTTAGTAGAAAGATAAGATAAAAAACGATAATCTTTGCAGAAAGATGTAAGATCTTAGATGTAAGATCTTAGTGCTAAAAAACGGGCATCAAGGAGGCACACTTGTGCCTCTATAAAGAGGCGACCCACCACAATGTTAAGCGATTTCAGGTCCTAGAGGTCGCAGAGAGACGGCGGTAATCGCATTTTGTAGCCCAAGCTCAAACTAAGAAACTTGCAAAATTTCATCCTCCTCCGACTTTATCTTCATGGGGTAAACTGGGCCGGAAGTTTGGACCCTCCCACCACAGCCCCCCTTTAACGTTGTCTGATCGGGCTGAAATTTGGAGGATAATCTTTCCTGGGGCCTGGGAGCTTATCCTCGAAATTTCAGCTCAATCCGATCACTCCTTCCCTGTTTTCAAAAAACCAAATATAGCCACTTAAAATTCATTTCTTTTTTTTTTCTTAGCCACGCCTACAGGCCACAGTTGGCAACGGATCCGGTTGAATGAGGACTCATTCGAAGCAGAATTCGACCTGTTAGGGCCTTTTGATATTTTCAGACCGAAAAAATTATCCCCCGAATTTACATTTACGAAAAACCTTGTTTTCCTATATTAGCCCATGTTAATTTTTCCGACCACAACCCCCCTTTAACGTTGTCTGATCGGGCTGAAATTTGGAGGATAATCTTTCCTGGGGCCTGGGAGCTTATCCTCGAAATTTCAGCTCAATCTGATCACTCCTTCCCTGTTTTCCAAAAGCCAAATATCAAGTTTTTTGGGAATTTGCTTACGTCGAAAATAGCTTCCATATACTAAAAAACAATTACTGTTGTGTCTGTATAGTCTAGCGGTTACACTCCAGACTTTCAGGCGGAAAACCCGGGTTCGATTCACCATCAGAGCAATTTTTTTAATACTGAATTCAAACTTTAAAAAGAAACCCAGTTTCTTTTTTAAATTATTTGAAAAAAATTACGTTTTCTAAAGAGTTAAAGAGGCTGAGTTACAAGGAGCAATAATAAGTAATAAACTGTACAAAAACGTGCAGAAATTATTTGAAAAAAACTACGTTTTCTAAAGAGTTAAAGAGGCTGAGTTACAAGGTCGAACCTTAAAACGTACAGGGATTAGGAGGCACAGTTGGGGGGCTGCCGCCCCCCAAACCCCCCGCTTTCGCAGCCTTTAAATAAAAAAAAAGTTTTTTAAACTGAAAGTAAGGAGCGACATTAAATCTTAAAACGAACAGAAATTATTCCGTATATGAAAGAGGCTGTGCCCTCCTCAACGCCTCGCTCTTTACGCTAAAGTTTGACTTTCTCACAACTCTTTTTTTTAAACAATAAAAACTTTAGCGTAAAGAGCGAGGCGTTGAGGAGGGCACAGCCTCTTTCATATACGGAATAATTTCTGTTCGTTTTAAGATTTAATGTCGCTCCTTACTTTCAGTTTAAAAAACTTTTTTTTTATTTAAAGGCTGCGAAAGCGGGGGTTTGGGGGGCGGCAGCCCCCCAACTGTGCCTCCTAATCCCGCTACGTTTTAAGGTTCGACCTTGTAACTCAGCCTCTTTAACTCTTTAGAAAACGTAGTTTTTTTTCAAATAATATTGTACAAGGAACTACTAATGGATACCCGTCAAACGGGTATTTGCAATAGAGAAATGGAATGCAAAGCATGGTTTTCATTGCGTTTACAATATTTAAACTGTTTTTTTTTTTTTATTTTGGGTGGGGGGGGGTACTTAGGTTAGTTTAGGTATTTAATATATGCTATACTTTACCCCCTCCCCACCCCACCCCCTAATGTGCAAATAATTAGCCCAAACTTGTTTCGAAACTATTATATATTCATCCTATTTTATTATATTTCATTAGCATTAACCAAGCTTGACTTAGTGGTGTGTACCATATAATGCACAAGTAGCAAATTATCTATATGAATATAGAAGTTTACTTGAAATTAAAACATGCGTAGATTAAAGTGCCAAAACTTTAGCCCAAGATGAGGTTAATTTCTGGCAGAAAACCTGATCCTAGAATTTCTTGTATTTTCTACAGAATTCACAAATTATGTGTTGCTTCCCAGTTTTACTCCCAAAAGAATTTACTCCGACAGCAAAATTAAATCATATGTACGTTCTTGGCTCCGCCCTTTATAAATACAAACATCAGACCCCCCCCCCCTTTCCTGATAAAATGTTGGAAATTTCCACTGCAAGTTTCCTTGAAGTCATTTCAGCCATGACTGCCTAGCATTGATCAAACTGTTCGTTGTAACAAACAGTAAAAAGCGACTCGGCTTAATAGTAACCGAAAATCTAAAAAAGAAAAACTCTTAAAAAGTTTAGTTCCCCATTAAAAGCTACGAGGCTGCGAAAAATGTTGGTACTTATCGGTTATACAATAAACACTCAGGAATTTGTGACGCGCTCATAAGACAAACACTTGTCAAGCAACTTCTTTAACAAGACAATTCCATTGGCTCGCTAGTCGAACAGCGGTTCCTCACTCTTTGAACAATATTTCTGAATGGAATTTTTGGGGTTGAGGGGCAAAAAAAAGGTACCTAGTTAGGCTAGTTTAGGTCACGTATTTAATATACTGCGCTCTGGGGGGCCCCTCTCCATAATTCTTTGTGGTAGTTTTTCATAATTTGATACTACAGCATTATATTTTCATCATATTTTGTTTTATTTCATTAGCATTAACCAAACTTCACTTTTCGAGTGTTTATTATATAACCGATATCTGATAAGTACCAAAATTTTCCGATGTTCGTAAAAGGAGAAAAAAAAGAGTACGTTATTTTGATGAAAATTAATTTGTTAAATTCAGCATATCAGAGAACCCTGTTGGAAACGTTTTATGATCCTACCTACAGAAATTGCGGAACTTCGCACTTCTTTTCGAGAAGGCAGCGCGCGTATACTTGTTTTTTTTTTTCTGAAACTATCGTATTGAACCAATAATCATACAAGATAGGGAACTGGTTTTGTTCGAACGGAAATTAAAAAGTTATTGTTGAACTCAATTTCTCTATAACTGTTTACGGTATGAAGTTTTTGTCAAAACATTCAAGAAAAAACAAACTAATATATGGTAAATTCTTTGATAGAGCCAGATATTCATAAAATGCAGTTGTGTGGGCGTAAATAAATACTAGTTTTTCTAACCATCTTTGCTTTACAAAATCGTTATAGAGAAGCGGAGTTCGACCATAACCTCATCTAAAGAGGAAACTTCTATTCAAAAAGAGATTAGGGATCACAATCTTCGATAATGACCACGAAAAAAACTATAAAATCCGTTTAAATTGAGATAAGATAATTCTCAATTTTGAAAGACACTAAAAAAAATAATAAAATAAACGCTGAATTTAAACTTTTCGTCAATATAAAACAAGGAAGTATTTATGTCAAATTTTTATACTTGTATATAGAAAGTATTAAAAATTAATATTTACGAATTGGCACATAGAGCTGATGTACTATAGCTATGAATAGTATCGTTTAATTTTTTAATTTAGTTTAATTAAACATATTAAATTATTTTGTTTTAATTTAATTTATTTTTTTGTTTGGACTGGATGGTCTATTTTTCTCTTTTACATATTAACAGTTTTTTTTTTGTTTTTTTTTGTTTAATGAAGACTATAAGAAAAGCTGCTTGGCCCTTACGTTTCAGAACGGTGTGATTTGGGGAAAACGTAATTCGATCTAGCATTTAATTTGCAGAAAAAAAGTTTGAAAATCGCTAGCATGATGCAAAAAATTTGGTACTCCCCGTACTATATCTTACATAAGAGTGTAAATCTATTTGCTGATGATAAGCTTATATTATTGCTCAAAAATAGTCAGCAAAATCCTACGAACGGCTTCTAAACCTCATAGAGGTAATCAGTTTTTCGAAACAAGTTAGTTATTCTTTTTTGTTTCCCCAGAAATGCTTTTAAAATCGTCTACGATTTGTAAAGTCGCTTCGATTTTTCGTAAAAATGCAGTAGTATGTGGGAACTAAGGATGATACGTCTTAATAGAGCCAAAATTGTGGACAGCTAGATGATGTCCTCCAGCATATTAAAAGATAGAGATTGGAATTTTAAGCTACTTATAGTACAACTTATTGCAACTACGTACCTCCATCAATCTTATCTACGCGCTGAAATTTCAAACCTGTTTTTCTCGAATTTTGACCTTTCGATACGCACTTGTTTCGATTTTTTTCTACAATAAAATTCAAAGAAGGGTTTAAAAGTTTTATTGTCTCGAATGTGTGAATATCCGATACAGAACGTCAATAGCTGTCGTTCACAGTTTATAGAATTATCCAGTATGATCATTCTCTATCTCACCCATTATAAAAACCCGGACCGGGGTGCGATTGCTCCGGAGAACGTTTTTGCAGATATAAACATAAGCGGCATCAGATCTTTTCATGGGTAGACAAGTCAGACTGTGATCTAATCGGAAACAAGTGGAAACCCGCTATTACGAATAATGCACTTTGTTGGAAACAATCGGAAACATCGATCCCGTTAATGCAGAAATAAGTGGGAGGAGCTTTTTATTCGCGCCGAGAACGAAGACCAGAAATGATCTGCGATAAGCTTACTGGTATATTCTGTCTACTGTGCTGTCGTTAGACCGGCATAGTTTTCTCGTTCGTTTATAGTTGCTAGATTTTTTGCTTTTGACCAGACCGTGTAAATTTGGCTCGTTCTTTTTTGCGTTTGTTTTCTTTTTTCTATCTTTGTTTAAGATCAGTGTATGTCAAATAGCCCGCTATGAAATTCTATACTATGTACGGTGATCTCCAGACGCGGTTTTAGGGGGGAGGGGGCACTTGCCCCGGACGAAGAAATTTTAGGGGCACAAAATTTCAAATGAATAATTTAATGGTTATTATCATTTTGTAATTTTTGAAATTTTATTTTTGTTAAAATAAAGTAAACGGTGCAGTTGGCAGTAAGTTTAAGTAAATTGAATCCGAAATTTTCATTTTTCCCATATCTTCATCACCATTCCGAGCGAGATAATTAATAATTTTGCAGAAACTAAAGTAAGAAAAGTTATATCTAAATAAATAGAAAATTTTATTAATAAATACAAATTAATGAAATTTGACGTTAAAATTTTTAAGAGACAGAGAGGGGGGGGGGGGTAATCAAGATTTTTCCCTGGGCGCAAGAGAGGCCAGAACTGCCGCTAGTGATCTCTCCGGAAATATGAAATTATTTGTTGCTGAACAGCGGTGTCGCTGCCATATTTAAAGCCTTGATTACAGCTAAAAAAAATAATATCGTTACAAAACAAGTTTTATGCTTGTTTTCGCTTTAGGCCTATACGAGAAATATACTTCATTCAATGCCAGGCCATATTACTTAAAATTGCCACGCGTTCATAAAACGAGGACTTGTTAACTCAGAACTTCTCGGATCAGTAACCGAAATTACTTGATAAAACTATTTATTCGAATGTTCGCTATATTTTCATCTTTCGCATTTTGTTTTGATTGAAGTCTTAGTCATGTTAGGAATTATTGAGTTTCTCCAGAATTTTAAGGCCCAAAAAATGTTTTGAGGCGAGCTTGAGGCAGCAGCAAAGGGGATGAAGTTTGGATAAAATGTGCAATAATTTTTGCGTGTCACCAAAATGGGACGTTGAGTGTGTCCTTTGGCGACGCCTTGATTTGGATGCTACACTCGTAGATTCAAGGGAGCTTATATTGTGGTATAGCCAAGGCCGTATTCATTGGGGGTTAGAGGGCTTGACCCCCCCGTCGCGAAATATTTGTCCGGCTCGTAAAAACGTAACAAAAATGAATATAAACAAATTTTCGTTACGTTTTTGAAGTTTTTTCGTACCCCCCCCCCCCCCAAAAAAAAAAAACAATCCTGGATACGACCCTGGGTATAGCCTATACAGTATCTATGAGCGACAGGTGCTACGTTGCTCCTATCCCTCCCTGCTAAAGTTTTGAACATATCACTTGCATTGTTTCTTCAATGTTACGATAGAAGATTATTTAATTACACATTATTGTCAACAAAAATCAAAATTACGCACTATCACAACGCCAATTATGTATCCCGTTTGTAATTTCTCGAGTTAGACTTTGGCCAACTTTCAGGACTAAAATATGCTATTGACCAATGTGAATTAAGATTTAAGAAAACAATTGTGCTTTACTCAAAACAAAATATTTTTAACTTTTTAAATTTAATACAATTAATAAAATAAATAAAGTTACTCAGACTTCCAGGAATGATTTTTACTAAATATGATACAATCAGTCTACTTTCGATAGGGGTTTTCAATAATCTTAGTTAATATGGTGATTTTTTCTTCCTTTAACCTATTTATTGTTATTATTGCCCTTTTGACAAATAAAATCTACACTGTTCAAAATACACATAATTCACAATGAAATACAAATAATATTCAAGTTGTTTAAAAGATTTTGAGAGGGAGGAAGGAACCGATAGCAACATTCTTATTTGTAAGCCTTGTGATATAATTACTTTGTTGTGTAGGTTACTAGGTGCTACCTGTGACATATAAAAACACACTGCTCGTAACACAAAATCGTTGGCAGTAAAACGCAAATGACGTCTTGGTTTATCGAAAGCTTAGACGCTTGCTTTACTCCTGTGCGTAGTAATATCTGTTCGTCCAGGGCGTAATTTGCTGTGGGGAAGGGGGCAGCTGCCCCTCCCAGAAATCGGTTTGCCCCTCCTCCCCAGATCCCAGTTTCCTTCCCCCAGCTGAAATTTAGTTGGACCACAAATCTTGTCAAAACTAAGATTAGGATGCCTAATTCAAGCATCCACAGACACGGGTCAGTTTTCTTTAGTATATCTTTACCGTTATGCTACTATATGGCTCATTTTTCAGTTCTGTCTGTCATATTCACTTGATTTGGGAGAATTGGATCCAACTTTGCCTCCCCCTCCCCAGGATTTTGACGAAATTGCGCCACTACTGTTCGTATTAAGTTTAAGTTGATTATTAATTTTAAATTATGGGTCTCATTTAGGCCTATTCATTGGTAGTGATTTTTGCTAGTTTTAAGTTTAAATTATTATTGACTTTGAAACTATAATTGAAATTATTATGTGAATTTATTTCTGATCGTCTTCGGTTTTGGTAGGCCTATAGGTTTTTGCTTTACTTTGAAAATTTTCCCTTTTGATTTTTTTTTAAATTTATATTAGCCTACTATATGTCCCACAATCAGTTTGCTTTCATTAGTTCTGATAAATAAAAGTGACACTGTTGAAAGAACCTAACGTTTTTGATGAAACACAAATGCCACTATCAGTCTATTTAGTGGGTTTGGCAAGGAGGGGGCTCGAAAGGGAGGGGGGGTGAAAAGGAGCAGCACCCATATCTGTAAGCCTTCATTAGCTTTATGATGTTTTTTGTGCTGTTACA
This sequence comes from Artemia sinica, assembly GCA_027921565.1. Lineage (NCBI taxonomy): Eukaryota > Metazoa > Arthropoda > Branchiopoda > Anostraca > Artemiidae > Artemia > Artemia sinica. The sequence continues at coordinate 63,668,976 of CM051265.1, forward strand.
CATACTACAGGATGTACAATCGTTATCAGTAAGCATAAATGACGCTATTATCAGTAAGCATAAATGACGCTGAGGTTCATAAATGACGCTATAGCCTCAGAAGGTTTAGAAGGCAGTAGTCTTCATATGTGTCAATCGAGGAGGAAGTGGAGGGGTCATTTGCCATCAATATTTATTGCACGCCCTACCTCCTATAATCTGGAAAATGCCGTTTTGGAGTCGTGCCGAGCTAAACACAACAGCAATAATAACTAGTGTATCATTTTGAGGTGGTTTACTCTGATGACTTTTTATTTGTAGAACTTGTAACTACAAGTTATAGTGAACAATACGGTACTGTTTTGCTAAACGGGCTCTTTTATTTAGTGTATATTGAATGTCAAACTGGAGACGTGACGAAAAACCCGTTTTTACGGGATGATTCAAGACACTGCTATAGAGAAATAAAATGTATAGCGTGGTTTTAATTGCGTGTAAGATATTAAAAGTGTTTTTTTTTTTGGGGGGGGGGAGGTACCTAGATTAGGTTACGTATTTAATATATGCTACGCTTTGCCCCCCCCACCCCTTAATATGCAAATATATAGCCAAAATTTGTTTCTAAACTATTATATATTCATCATATTTTATTTTATTTCATTAGCATTAACCAAACTTATTTTATTTCATTAGCAATAGCCAAACTAGCACTATATAAAAGAGTCTGTTTAGTACAACAGTACCAACAATACAAACCAATAATGAGTTTGTATCTTGAACCGAAAATGAAATCTCGACTGGCTTTGTATAGCCTCAGGCTGTAGATTTCGTCCGTTACTGTCAGAGTACAACTCAGACGAGCAAGTTGAAAAAGGGAAGATACGCACAGTTTATTGTTCCGAAAATTCTATTAGGAAGCACTGAAAAATCATTTAACGATTTGGACATGTCAGGTTCGCAATTTCGGTATTTCTGGACCGAGACCGTATCCAGAAGGATTTAGAGGTTTGAACCCTCCCCCTGAAATGTTTGTCTGACTCGTAAAGACGCAACAAAAACGAATAGGCTATAAACACATTTTCTGATGCGTTTTTTGAAGTTTTTTCTGTACCTCCTCCCTCCCCGAAAAAGATTCTTTTGAAGAAACCGGTTCTCCAGTGGGTCAATGGACGAACAACTTAAACTAGGCGCTATAAAAGATAAGTACCGTTGTTTTTACCTGAATTTCCAAGACTAATTTACTAGCCTAATTGGTACTTTCCCATTATATGGGCACTTCGGCTATAGATAGTCGAATGAACGCAGTGATGGGGACTCGTAAAGCGGGTAATTGTTATCTAAATTGATCGAAGAGCGTGGTTTCTCATTGAATTTACAATATTTAAACTGTTGTTTTTGGGGTTTAGGGGGGGATACCCAGGTTAGGTTAGGTTACGTATTTAATATATGCAATGCTTTACCCCCCACTCCCCCCCCCCTAATGTGCAAATATATAGCCCAAATTTGTTTATAAACTATTATATATATATATATATATATATATATATATATATATATATATATATTATATATATATATATATATATATATATATATATATATATGCATCCTATTATATATATATATATATATATATATAATATATATATATATATATATATATATATATATATATATATATATATATATATATATATATATATATATATATATATATATATATATATATATAATATATATATATATATATATATATATATATATATATATATATATATATATATATATATATATTATATATATATATATATATATCTATATATATATATATATATATATATATATATATATATATATAGATATATATATATATATATATATATATATATATATATATATATATATATATATATATATATATATATATATATATATATATATATATATATATATATATATATATATATATATATATATATATATATATATATATATACATCCTATTTTATTTCATTAGCATTAACCAAACTTGACTTTTTAGAAGCGCCCATATAATGGGAAAGTACCGCCTAATTTCCTTGTTTTTCAGAGAAACAGTCTTATTACCTACATTTACAATCAAATTCACAAGTTGGAGAAATATTTACCCTGACCAATACCTCCCCCCCCCCTGGATACGCTCCTGTCCCTAGCCAAAGCTAACGGCTCTAGCACAATCAACATCTTTAGTTTTATTCTGTCAAACTTTTGGAAGATTACCCAACCTTGTCTGTATCATTTCATATAGTAAACAAATTTAAATTAAAATTGCTTTCGTAAATATTTAGCATATCTCTTTATGGTTTGTATATGTTTTGGATTTATCACCGACCATGCCTTTTAGCCAATAATGTCAATCCTGGCGTGGGAACTCATTACATAGCGCATAATACAATAATGTATTCTATTGATATTGACATATGTACCTTTATATCATTGTGTGTTTTAGGCGCATCCCTTTATATCCCTAGATATCCTAGAAATAATCCAGTGTGTAAATATTTTATTTTTTCTGAAAAAAGCAAAGCATCTTCCATACATTGACATTCACTTAGGGCAATAGACAAGTTCAAACAGCTATCAGGTCACTGTGATTGCTCCCCTCTCCGTATATTTACCTAATGGGATTTACACCAACCGTATATTTACCCACTGTTGAAATAGAATATGGTCGCTCCTAGCAGACATATATGGAGGAATTTTTGCGGAGGGGGGGGGGCAATAATAATCCTTTATTTCTTATTTTAAAAAGAAGAGCCCAGAAACTTGGGATAATTTAGGATGTCAGGGCGGGAGACGGGCCCTGTCCCCCCCCCTCTGTCTGCGTTCCTAACTCCTAGCATTCCTTAATTAACTCCTAGCTTTCCATAATTTGCAACAGCATATCTGCTTTCATTCCCACTACTGCTCCCTATTATTTATCGTAATATCCAATATTTCTAATTTTGTGCTTAAAAAAAAAACAGTTTCATTAAGGCAGTTTAAATTAAAAAAAAAAGAGTTCCAAAACAGGTTGGAGAGGCGATATTTGGGTCAGTTTGGTTTTCAGCCAATAATCATTGTCCCTTCCTGAAATCAAGCGTCGGACTAGGCAAGTTATTTTGCAGGCGTTTTGTTGCAGCAGATAAGTCATATGGTTTTATCTTAAGTACTGCCGCTTGCTGATCAAATTAACTTCGTGCAAAATGCAGGGGCGTAATTTTCTACAGGACAGGGGGGCAACTGCTCCCTCCAGACCCAAGTTTGCCTCCCCCAGACCTCATTTTACCCCCCTAGACCTCAGTTTGCCCCCCTCTACAGCTGAAATTTAGTTTCTGCAAAAAAATATTGTCAAAATTAAGATAGCCCTGCATAATTCAAGTATCCAGAGAAACAGGTTAGTTTTCTTTAGTATATCTTTGATGGTAATATATGACCCATTTTTCAATTTTCACTGTCATTTTCACTTGATTTGGGAAAACTGGCTCCAACTTTACCCCCCCCCCCCCCCCAGGATTTTGACGAAACTACGCCACTGGCAAAATGTTGTACCACTCCACAAGAGATTCTACAAACTCATAGTCAGAATACAATGCATAAAAAATACATCTTCCTAAACCATTCTCGCTTCTATGATTTCCGAGAATTTCTCTAGTTTGGCCCTGCTGATTTGTTGTAGACTTCGTCTTAAGTGCTGCAGCTAGCCGCTCAAACTAATTTCGTGGAAGATATTATACCACACCATAAACTCTACTCTATTTCAAATTGCAATGAATTCTAAATGTATCTTCCCAAAACCAACGTTGCTTCTTACTTTTTTTGAGTATTTCTCTAATTTTGTTGATCCGTTTTTGCAATAGATGAGTCAAATGGCTTTGTCTTAAGTGTTGTAGCTTGCTGGTCAGATTACCTTCGTGTAGCATGTCATACCACACTGCAAAAGAAGCTACCAACTTAAACTTTCCAATTTGCTCCGCGAATCCCTCAGCTTCAGATGTTGAAACATTGCGGGAATTTCCAAGTAACTCTTTATATTCTAATGTCCATGAGAGCGTCATGTTCTTAACTTAGTTGATACCAAAGTGGTAGCAATGCATCGACTCTGATTTCCCATCTTGTGTCATCTACAGGTTTGAGTGTGAGGACAAGCAAACGGCATACGAGTTCTTCCCGATTGGACAAAAAAGAATGTATAGAAACCAAGGGCGCATCCAGGAATTTTCTTCTGGGGGGGGGGCTGGGTTACAATAAATAACTTTAAAAAAACGCATCACAAATTTTTCCATGCAGTTTTATTAGGTTTTTACGATTCGGACAAATATTTTTTCGGGGGAGGGGGGGCAGGGGAGCAACTGCCCTCTCCAGACCCCAGTTGGCCTCCTCCCCAGCTGTTAGTTTCTGCAAAAAGTAATGTCAAAACTAAGATAAGCCTGCATAATTCAAGAATCCAGACAAACAGGTCAGTTTCCTTTAGTATATTGTTGCGTTTATGGTACTATATGGCTCATTTTTCATTTTTCACTGTCATTTTCGCTTAATCTGAGAACATTGGCTCGACTTCCCCCCCCCCCCCTTCCAGATTTTGATAGAAACTCCGGACTTGAAAGAAACACCAGGAAAAATAAAGTAATAGCTGCTGAACAGCACTTAGCAGTATCATTTTCAACTAAATTTAATGAGTGGGAGCTGCATGGTGCGTAAAAGGCTCTTAGGTTTAGGCACTAAAACCATTAGTTGCTAAAATTTTATAGGCTAATTATTAGTCATTAATATTTAGACACTTAAGAGCCGTAAAAACGTGGGAAACATATAAGTATGGCTGAAATCTTACCGGATTTACTGGAGATTAACAGATTTATAGGTTAAATATTAGAAATTTATATTCGATCACTAACATGGCACTAGAAGAGAGTAGTATAAACATTTAACTTTTGACGACAGCCCTCCTCCGGATTCCAACGACATGCCCTGTGACGTCACGACAGCCCTGGCAAGATTCCCGCAACATGCCCTGGTAAGATTTCGACAGCATGCCCTGGCAAGATTCCTGGGTTTCCAGGTGTTCTATTATTTCTATATGATTAATCAGAGTGTGTTCGGTATAATACACAATTAGCAATAATAGGAGTCCCTTGCACCTGGGCAATGCGGTCACCTGTTTCCACCTGTCGGCTGGAAAGATTCCCACAACACACCCTCGCCTTTTGAACGGTCAGATAGGGATATAAGCATGGGATTTTACGCCTTATGTGAGGCAAGCAAACACCTGGCTCTTATTTCAGGACGGTGCACATACGTAATGACAGTGCACACATCATTGTCACATAATAATTCTTTGACATTTTATTTTTAGCCAAAACGTACAAAGGTTTTTCTTCTTTCTTTGACCTCGCTAGGACTCGAAAGGTCAATTTTCTTCCATTCGAACAATGCTCCAAGCAACAGGGCTAAACCGCTACTTCAAAAATTCTGTATCAAGAACTACATTCTAAAAATAACTTATTGCGCGATACCTGAGATTTCCCATTTTTCGAATACGCTACGCTAGATCAGCGTGTTTATTGCCAAAATTTGGCACGCACTCGAAGAATATATATCTCCAGAAACAATTGCTCTCAAAGTATTTTTTAGTAATAAATAGGAAAGGCATGCTTAAATTATGTAAACACCTAGCTAACTTAAGATTCGTCCTAAACAATAAGTTTAAAGAATTAGGGTTATCGTACATACAGTTTTTAAATAAAAACAAATTTACAACAATATTAAAAAAAAAAGAAAAAACAGTTAGAAAACACAACAAACTAAAATAAAACGTGAAAAAAGGCTTATAAATGATCGTAACATAGGCAAAAAGAACCGTGTATTATAGAAAGGCGGAGGGTCCTAGCAATCATATCCAGAGGGCGGGGTTTATATCAGTGTTAAATTTAAGCCATATAAAGAGCTTTTAATGAAAAAGCTCCGTTTCTTTGAGCTAAGACTATGAATATTTCACACCATTGTGACAATACGCCCCCACCCCTAGCGATCATTTCCAGAGGGCGTGTTAATTAGAGCAAGATTTAGCCCATATTAAGAGCTTTTAACGAAAATACATCGTTTCTTTGACTGGAATGTTAGATTTCAGTCCCCCTCTGCCGAAAAAACTCTTTTAACACCTCCACCTTAACTTTTAAGCGTAGAAAACATATTTCTCCAAGGCAATACACGTTACCCTGGGAAACTATGGATGGCATACGGCACCTTCTAGCATTCTCATTATTCCAAAGCCATTTACAGATATTTTCATAATTAATTTAAAAAAAAAACTTTCAACGAAATTAGTTTTTCAAAGAAAAGTAAAGAACTCCATTAAACCAAAAATGAGCAAAAATAAAATCAAATAATCTACCAAGCGTGAAACTACCACAAATCAGTATCGGTAAATAAATGAAACCCAAAACGAACAGAAATTACAATGAATAACCGATTCAAACTCAAAACGAGCAGAAATCAATATGAGTAGGGCATAAATCCTTATGCCTTCCCAAGGCCAGAACACAATTTGCACTTTACTGAAAAAATATAAATGTTTTTACTTTTATAACTTCAATAAAGCAAATAATATTAACATTTTGATTACTAAATATCAGTATATGTATATTAAACTGACAATGCACATTCATTTGTATTTTTTTTTCAGTGAAGTGCAAATTATGTTCTGGCCTTGGGAAGGCAAAGGGATTTTGAGCCCTACTCATGTTAATTTCTGTTCGTTTTGAGTTTTATTTATTTATCGATGCTGATTTGTGGTAGTTTAAGGCTTAGTAAATTATTTGATGTTATTTTTGCTCATTTTTTGCTTAATAGAGTTCTTTACTTTTTTTGAAAAAAACGTATCTTGTGGAAAAAGTTTTTTTTAAATTCATTTCGGTTCGTTTTATATTGACATAGTCTTTTCAGGGAAAAAGAAAATAATTCTCTAAATCTTTCGTTTTTTTAAGACTTTATAGGTTGGACTGCTATTTGTATGCTGGAGAAAAACTTTCAGCAATTTTTAACAATATACACCCTTTTAAAAATCTGGACACAAATAGTAGTGTTTAATTTAGTTTCATACCTCCTCTAGTTGACCTGAAATAGAAGATTTGGTACTATTCGCGAAAAAATCTGTTTACTTTCTTTGAGAGCTTGGATAGACTTACGCTATTTTGATTTGGTTAAATTTTAAGAGCAGAAGTAGCCCCGAAAGTTTGAACATAATACCCTCAGTCATTCTTGGGCTACTGCTGAGATGCCTTATTGGGAATTAGCATTAACACAGTGCATTTTGATTTAATCTCAAGGCAACATTAAGTCTTTAAACATAAGGACAAATGGGAGGGTGGGTGTGGGAGGGGGACTAGTTGCCCTTCAATCATTTTCGACTTTTAGAAATGCTACTAGCCCTTTCAATTTCCAATCGAATGAGCCCTTTTTGAGTTTCTACGACAGCGCTTTCTATAAACACCTTATATGCCCCAAGAGCATAGATTACAACCCTTGCATTGAGGGATGTGAGGGGGCTGTCATCCTCAAGTACCTAATTTCCAGAACTTTCAACTACGTTAAATAAAATGGTTATCTCAAAATTTTGATTGGATGTGTTTGGGGAAATGGTAGGCGTGAGAGTTGCTCTCTATTCACTTTCAACTAATAAAAAAGGCACTAGCCCTTTCAATTTCCAATCGAATGAGCCCTTTTGAAGTTTCTACGACAACGCTTTCAATAAAACCTTACATGCCCCCAGGGCATAACTTACAACCCTTGCCTGGGGGGGGTTGTCATCCTCAAAAACCTAATTTCCAGAACTTTCAACTACGTTGAAGAAAATTGCTATCTCAAAATTTGGATTGGATTTGCTTGGGGAAATGATGGGCGTGAGAGGGGGATTAGTAGCCCTCCAATCAGTTCCAACTGTTTAAAGGGACACTAGCTTTTTCAATTTCCATTCGAATGAGCCGTTTTTGAAGTTTCTACGACAACGCTTTCTATATAAACCTTATATGCCCCAGGGCATACTTTACAACCCTTGACTTGAGGATTGTGAGGGGGTTGTCATCCTCAAAGACATAATTACCTGACCTTCCAACTATGTTGAACAAAATGGCTATCTAAATTTTTGATAGGATGTGTCTGGGGAAATGGTGGGTGTGAGAGGGGGTTACTTGGCATCCAATCACTTTCGACTATTAAAAAGGGCACTAGCCGTTTCAATTTCCAGTTGAATGATTCCTTTTTGAAGTTTCTACGACAACACTTTCTATAAAAAAAAACCTTATATGCCCCCATGGCATAAATTACTACCCTTGCACTGAGGGCTGTGGGGGGAATGTCATACTACTACTACTACTACTAACAACTCACCGCAGTACCAAGCCGCCTGAGGCCAACACAGCTACGCACGCTCCTCCTCCATCCCAATCTATTCAAAGCCTCCCTTTTTACACCCGCCCACGAAGTTCCCATTTCCTTTAAATCTTTCTTTATGACGTCCTCCCACCCCAGACGGGGACGACCTGCTTTCCGTTTAGCCCTAGATGGTTGGCCTAGATGGTCTTCGGCAATCTGTCATCCTTCATCCGCACAACGTGCCCTAACCACCTCAACCTTTCGACTATTAGAAAGGGATCTTCTAATTTCCAATCGAATTGAGCCCTTTTTGAAGTTTCTACAGCATTACTATATATAAGAACCTTATATGCCCCCAGGGCATAACTTACAATCCTTGCCCAGAGGGCTCTGAGGGGGTTATCATCCTCAAAGACCTAGTTTCTAAAACTTTTAACTACGTTGAACAAAATGGCTATCTAAAAATTTTAATTGGATGTGTTTGGGGAAAAGGTGGGCGTGAGAGGGGGGTTAGTTGCCCTCAAACACTTTTTACGACTAAAAAGAGCACTAGCCCTTTGAATTTCCAATCGAATGAGTCCTTTTTTAAGTTCCCACGACAAAGCTTTCAATAAAAACCTTATATGAGCCAAGGGCATAACTTACAATCCTTACCCTGAGGGCTGTGGGGGAGTGTCATTCTCAAAGATATAATTTCCAGACCTTTAAACTTCTTTGAACAAAATGGCTATCTCAAAATTTTGATTGGATGTGTTTGGATAAATGGTCGGCGTGGAACGGATGTTAGTTGCCTTCCAATCACTTTCGACTATTAAAAAGGGCACTAGCCATTTCAATTTCCAATCAAATGAGCCCTTTTTGAAGTTTCTACGACAACGCTTTCTATAAAAAACCTTATATGCCCCCAGGGCGTAACTTACAACCCTTTTCCTGAGGGCTGTGAGGGGGATGTCATCCTCAAAGACCCAATTTTGCGGAACTTTCAACTACGTTGAACAAAAAGGCTCTCTCAAAATTTTGATTGAATGTGTTTGGGGAAAAGGTGGCCGTGAGAAGGGGGTTAATTGCCCTCCAATCACTTTCGACTATTAAAAAGGACACTAGCCCTTTGAATTTACAATCGAACGAGCCTTTTTGAAGTTTCTCCGACAACACTTTCTATAAAAACGTTATTTGCCCCCAGGGCCATAACTGATAACCTTTGCCCTGAGGGCTGTGGGGGAGTGTCCTCCTCAAAACATAATTTCTATCTGGAAATCCACTACGCTGAACAAAATGGCTATCTAAAAGTCCTGATTGGATGTGTTTGGGGAAATGGTTGGCGTGGAAGGTTTGTTAGTTGCCTTCCAATCACTATTAAAAAGGGCACAAGCCATTCCAATTTCCAATCGAATGAGCCCTTTTCGAAGTTCCTTCGACAACTCCTTCGACACGGAGTGCCCTGGTCTAAGGTCAAGAAAATAAATACATTGTGCTAACATCGTTCTTTACTTAGGCAGCGCTAATGCGCTGTCTGTGATAAAAATATGCTTTTAAGTCTATTGATTTATGTTTTAGCAATCCACCCCCAAAATGACCCCCCCCCCATGACGATTCACGCCACCGTGGCAAACTATGGACGGTACAAGACACCCTCTGGCCCCCTCTCAGCAATCCTAAGACATTTTTCAGTTTTTTATCTTGTTAAAATTATGCTTTCAATCCATTGACTCGACTTTTTCGCGAGTCTAGACTTTTATAATAAACTACAAAAGAAACCCCGCCATCGCGACGTTACACGCCTGTTCCCCTACCATTCGCGTGGCATTGAACAACATAAATTGGAATTTAATTACCAGAACGTGATAATCCAAGTAATTCATGCCCCAGAACCTCACTCTTACTTCTCTGCGGTACTTTGCGACACCTTTCATCATCATGTTAATCGTCTTCTAACGTTTGAACACCTTCAATAGATATATTTTCTATTGCTATTATTTTCCAACGATTCCCAACCCTAAGCCACACTATTACTGCTCTGTGGCACCCTCTGACATCGCATCATTTACTCCTAAGACATTTCCTGACATTTCTTGTTAAAACTTGTGCTTTCAATCCATTGATTCGAGTTTTTTCGCGAGCCTGGACTTTCATAATAACGACCAAAAGACACCCCACCACCGCGCCATTACACGCCTGCCCCCTACCATCCACGTGGCGTTGAACAGTGGAACTTGGCATTTCATTACCTGAATGTGATACTCCAAGCCATTCACGCCACAGTACCAAACTGTTACTGCTCTGCGGCACCTTGCGACACCCATCATCAACATTTTAAGCGTTTTCTAGCATTTGAGAACCCTAATTGGATATATTTTCTATTGCTATTATTTTCTAAAGATTCCAAGCCCTGTGCCACACAATTACTGCTCTGCAGCACCCTCTGACATCATATAATTAGTCTTAAGACATTTTTCAGACACTTCTTGTTAAAAATTATAATTCAATCCGGTGATTCAAGTTTTTGCAACCCAAGCCTATCATAATAACCACCACAAGATACCCCACACCACGACCGCGTTACACACACTTGCCATCCACGTGGCACCACCCCTCATCCCCCCATGACATTTTCAACCTTTTCCCATCGAAAATAAGCTTCTGATTCTAAATTTAATACTATTTTTAATTTTTGAACAAAGGGAACTCTGCATTTCATTGCTAGAGTGTGATTTTTCAAACAATTCACACCACAATGTCACATTATTACTACTCTGCGGCACCTTCTGACATCGCCCCATCGCCCCCAAGATATTTCTCAGACATTTCGTGTCAAAAATTATATTCAATCCGCTGATTTAAGTTTTTTTTTGCGAGCCAAGCCTATCATCATATCCTCCAAAACACTCCACACCACCACGCCGTTACACCTGCCCCCCTACTATCCACATGACACCAGCCCTAATCATCCCCCTGGAAATTTTCAACCTTTTCCAATCCGAAAATAAGCTTGTGAATTTAAACTAAACAGTATATTTTTTTTCGTTGAAAAGCAGAACTCGATATTTTATTTCTAGAGCGTGATACTCCAGGCAATTCACATCACGGCGCCTTTATTTGACTGTCCCCCCTATGACACCTCCTTCATAATTCTTAAGACATTTTCACACGTTTCAAGTTCAAAATTATGATTCCATCCAATGATTCAAGTTTTCACTAGCCAGGCCTATCCCAACGCTTCCCAAAACACTCATCATCATGGCATTACGCAACAGGTAAATTTAAGCCTTATTAAGAGATATTTCTAAGAGCTTTAACGAAAATGGCGCATATCTTTGAGTCGAGACTATGAATATTTCACACTATCGTACCACACTATTACAAGCACCACCGCCGACATTTGTAATGTGATTTCGTGCTTTATCCTGTCGGTGTTACCTCACTTGATTTTTCAGAGCGCATTTTGTTTTTTTTGTTTTGTTTTTTTTGTTTGAAACCTGTGACTCAAGACGTTTTTATAGTCTGGTGTCATGGTTTATCTTGTCTGTGTTACCACTATTAATATTTTCAAAGTGCATTATGGAAGTTTTTTTGTTTGAAACACATGACTCAGAATGTTTTTATGGTGTTGTTTCCTGATTTTATTTGTCTGTGTTACCTCTGTTAATATTTTCAACGTGCATTTTAGAATTTTTCTCGTTTGAAATATATGACTCAGATTTTTTTTGTAGTGTTGTATCATGGTTTATCTTGCCACTATTCACCTCATTTGATGTTTCAAAGTGCATTTTGGAAGTTTTTTCGTTTGAAACGTATGACTTCTTGTAGTGTTGTGTTGTGGTTTATCTTGTCAGTTTTACCTCTCTTGATGCTTTCAAAGTGTATTTTGGAAGTTTTTTCGTTTGAAATATGACTCAGAATTTTTTTTTGTATTGTTGTATCATGGTTTATCTTGCCACTATAACCTCATTTGATGTTTCAAAGTGCATTTTGGAAGTTTTTTTGTTTGAAACGTATGACTAGGAATGTTTTTATAGGGTTGTGTCGTCGTTTTTCATGTCAGGGCTATCTATGTTAATATTTTTTAAGCGCATTTTGGAAGTTTCTTTGTTAAACGACTGGCTCCAGATAGTTTTTAGTGTTGTGTCGTGGCTTATGGTGTCAGTGTTACCTCAGTTGATATTTTCAAAATGCATTTTGGAATTTTTTTTTCGTTTGAAACATATGACTCAGAATTTTTTATAGTGTTGAATCATGGTTTATCTTTCAACTATTACCTGATTTGATGTTTCAAATTGCATCTTGGAAGTTTTTCGTCTGAAACGTCAGAATGTTTTTATAGTGTTGCATCGTGTTATATCTTGTCTGTGTTACCTAAGTTAATATTTTCAAAGTGCATTTTGGAAGTTTTTCATCATGTATGATGATAGAAATGGAGTGTTATATCATGCTTTATCTTGCCACTATTACCTCAGTTAATGTTTCCAAAGTGTATTTTGGTAGTTTTCTCATCGAAACACATGACTCGGAATGTTTTTATAATGTTGTGCAATGGTTAATCCTGTTGGTATTACCTCTCTTGATGCTTTCAAAGAGCATTTTAGATTTTTTTTTTCGTTTGAAACGTATGACTTTAGATATTTTTTGTGGTGTCTTTTGGTTTATCGTGCCAGTGTTACCTCAGTTGATATTTTCAAAGTGTATTTTGGAAGTTTCTCGTTTGAAACGTATGACATCAGATATTTTTAGTGCTATGTCGTGGTTTATCGTATTTGTGTTACGCCAGTTGATATTTTCAAAGTGCATTTTGGAAGTTTTTTGTTTGAAACATATGACTCAGAATTTTTGTATAGTGTTGTGTCATGGTTTGTCATGTCAGTGCTACCTCAGTTGATGTTTTCAAAGTGCATTTTGGAAGTTTCTCGTTTGAAATATATGACTCCAGGTATTTTTCGTTGACGCCTTATCTAACCTAACGTGACCTAACATAGCCTGCTTCTGTTGGGTTTTGGATTTTTCTCAAACGAGAGAACTCCAAAATACAGTTTTAAAACATATTTTAAAACAACGACCCAACACTTCCAAAAACATCCTGAATCCTACCGTTCAAACGAGAAACTTCCAAAATACACTTTGAACGCTTCAAGAGATGTAACACTGACAAGATACAACATTAAAAGAAATAACATCCAGAGTCATACGTTTCAAAACGAGAAACTTCCAACATGAACTTTGAAAACATTAACAGAGGTAACACAGACAAGAAATACAGTGACACAACACTGTAAAAATATCCCGAGTCATACGTTTCAAACAAGAAACTTCTAAAATGAATTTCTAAACTATCAGCCGAGGTAAGACACATTATAAACCACGATACATCACTACAAACATCCTAGGTCATACAGTTCAACCAAAAATGTTTCAAAATGCACTTGAAACATCGGTTGAGGTAATACTGACAAGATAATCCAAGAGGTAATACTACAAAAAAACATTCTGAGTCATATATTTCAAAACTAAAAAACTTTCAAAATACACTTTGAACGCATCAAAAGAGGTGATACTGACAAGATAAACCACGACATAATATTACAAAAAACATTCTGAGTCATTCAATTCAAAGGAATAACTTCCAAAATGCACTTTAAATTATTAACTGAGATAACACAGACAAGATAAACCACGAGACAACACTATAAAAGCATCCTGAGTCTTACGTTTCAAACTAGAACACTTGCAAAATGCAGTTTGAAAACGTTGACAGAGGTAACACAGACATAATAAATCACGACACAACCCTAGGACAACATTCTGAGTTATTCATTTTAAACGGAAAAACTTCCAAAATGAACTTTAAAAATGTCAACTGAGGTAACATAGACAAGATAAACCACTACACAGGATTATAAAAATATCCTGAGTCATATGTTTCAAACGAACAAACTTGCAAAGTGGAGTTTGAAAACATAAAGAGAGGTAACAGTGACAAGATAAACCACGATACAATACTAGAAAAAATTCTTAGTCGAATGTTTCAAACGAAAAAAACTTCCAAAATGAAATTTGAAACATCAACTAAGGTAACACAGAGAAGATAAACCACGATTCAACACTACAAAATATCTTGAGTCATATGTCTCAAACGAGAAAACTTCCAAAATGCACTTTGAAAACAATAACAGAGGTAATATTGACAAGGTAAAGATCCACACAACACTACAAAAACATCCTATGCCAAATTTTTCAACCGAAAAAACTTCCAAAATGCACTTTGAAAGCATCAAGAGAAGTAATACTGACAGGATAAATCCCTACACAAAACTACAGAAATATTCTGAGTCATACATTTCAGACGAGAAAACTTCCAAAATGCACTTTGAAACATCAACAGAGATAACACCGACAAGATAAACCACGTCACAACGCTAAAAAATACCTGGAGTCATACGTTTCAAACGAGAACCTTCCAAAACGCACATTGAAAATATTAACATAGGTAACACAGACAAGATATACCACGACGCAACGCTATAAAAACATTCTGAGTCATACGTTTCGAACGAAAAAATTTCCAAATGCACTTTAAAAATATCAACTGAAGTCACACTGACACGATTAACTACGAAAGAATATCTTGAATCATACGTTTCAAACGAAAAACTCCCAAAATGCACATAAAAAGCATCAAGAGAGATAATACTGACAGGATAAACCACTACACAACACTATAAAAATATTCCAAGTCATACGTTTGAATGAAAAACTTCCAAAATGCACTTTGAAAACATCAACTGAGGTAATAATCACAAGATAAACCATGATGGAACACTACAAAAAACATTCTGAGTCATATTTTTAAAACGAAAAAATTTCCAAAAAAACACTTTGGAAATATCAACTGAGGTAACACTGACACGATAAAGCACGTCACAACACTAAAACAATGTCTGGAGTCATACGTTTGAATCGAAAAACTTCCAAAATGCAATTAGAAAGGATTAACATAGGTAGCACAGACTAGATATACCGCGACGCAACAGTATAGAATCATTCTCAGTCATACATTTCAAACAAAAAAACTTCCAAGATGCACTTTGAAACATCAAATGAGGTAATAGTGGCAAGATAAACCATGATACAACACTACAAAAAACATTCTGAGTCATATGTTAAAAACAAAAATTTTCCAAAATGCACTTTGAAAATATTAATATAGGTAAAACAGACAAGATATACTACGACGCAACACTATAAAAATGATACAACACTACAAACAACATTTTAAGTCATATGTTTCAAAAGAAAAACTTCCAAATAAACTTTGAAGCATCAAATGAGAAAATGGTGGCAATATAAACCATTATACAACACTATAAAAACATTCTGAGTCATATGTTTCAATGAAAAAACTTCTAAAATTTACTTTGAAAACATCAGCGTAGGTAACACTGATATTATAAACCATGACACAACACTATAAAAACATATTGAATCATATGTTTCAAACGAAACAACTTCCAAAATGCACTTTGAAAATATCAACTGAGGTAAAACTGACACGATAAACAGCGACACAGCACTAAAAATATCTCAAGTCATACGTTTCAACGAGAAACTTCAAAAATGCACTTTGAAAATATTAATATAAGTAACACTGACACGAAAAATGACGACAAAACACTATAATTACATTCTAAGTCATACTTTTCAAACGAAAAAACTTCCAAAATTTACTTTGAAACATCAAATGAGGTAATAGTGGCAAAATAAACCATGATACAACACTACAAAAAATATTCTGAGTTATAGGTTTCAAACGAAAAAACTTCCAAAATGCACTTTGAAAGCATCAAGAAAGGTAACACTGATAAGATAAACCACAACACAACACTACAAGAAACATTCTGAGTCATATTTCAAACGAGAAAACTACCACAATGCACTTTGAAACATCAAGTGGGGTAACACAGGAACGATAAACCATGACACAACACTACAAAAAGATTCTGAGTCATATGTTTCAAACGAGGAAACTTCTATTTTGAAAACATTGACAGAGGTAACACAGACAAGATAAAGCAGGACACAACAGTATAAAAAACATTCTGAGTCATTTGTTTTAACCGAAAAAACTTCCATAATGCAGTTTGAAAATATTAACAGCGGTTAATCTGACAAGATAAACCACGACACCACACTATGAAAACAGCTTGAGTTATAGGTTTCAAACGAAAATTACTTCCAAAATGCACTCTGAAAACTCAAGTGAGGTAACACAGACAGGATAAAGCACGATACCACACTACAAAATGTTGGCGGTGGGGCCTGTAATAGTGTGTTGCGAATGTGTGAAACATTCCTAGTATTGTCTCAAAGAAATGCGCCATTTTCGTTAAAAGCTCTTAGAAATATCTCTTAACAGGGCTTAAATTTGCCTGTTGCGTCATGCCATGATGATGTGGAATGTTTTGGAAAGCGTCATGATAGGCCTGGGTTGCCATAACTTGAATCATTGGATTGAATCATAGTTTTTAACATGAAACTTACGAATATGTCTTAGGAATGATGAAGGAGGTGTCAGAGGAGGACAGTCAAATAATGGCACTGTGATTTGAATTGCTCGGAGTATTACGCTCTAACAATAAAATACCGAGTTCCGCTTTTCAACAAAAAAATACTTTTTAGTTTAGATTCACAAGCTTATCATTTTGAATTTATCATATTGAAGCACCGGATTGAAGTATAATTTGTAACACAAAGGGTCTGAAAAATATGATGGGGTGATGGGGCGATGTCAGAGGGTGCCGCAGAGTTGTAATAATGTGTCATGGTGGTGTGAATTGCTTGCAAAATCACACTCTAGCAATGAAATACTGACTTCCCTCTGTTCAAAAAATAAAAACAGTGTTTAATTTAGAACCAGAACCTATTTTCGATGGGAAAAGATTGAAAATGACGTAGGTGGAGGGGGGTGGGGTGGAAGGTGATGAGGGGTGGCGCCACGTGAGTGGCAGGTGTGTTTAATGCCGTCGTGGTGTGGGGTGTCTTTTGGTGATTATTATGATAGGCTTGGGTCACAAAAACTTGAATCACTGGATTGAAGTATAATTTTTAACAAGAAATATCTGAAAATGTCTTAGGAATAATGATTTGATTTCAGAAAGTGCTGCAGAGCAGTAATAGTTAGGTACAGGACTGGGAATCGTTGGAAAATAATAACAATGGAAAATATATCCAATGAGGGTGTTCAAACGCTAGAAGACGCTTAAAATGTTGATGACGGGTGTCGCAAGATGCCGTAGAGCAGTAAGAGTGTTATAATGTAGCGTGAATTGCTTGGACTATCACGTTCTGGTAATGAAATGCTGAGTTCCGTGAATGGTCCCATGCCACGTGAATGGTAGGGGGCAGGCGTGTAATGTCGTCGTGGCGGGATGTCTTTTGGTCGAGGCTCGTGAAAAAATCGAGGCTCGCGAAAAACTCGAATCAATGGATGGAAAGCATAATTTTTCAAAAAGTATCTGAAAAATGTCTGAAAAAACCATAGGAATAAGGATGAGATTTCAGAGGGTGCCGTAGAGCAGTAACAGTGTGGTATAGGGAGGGGAATCGTTGCAAAATAAAAGCAATAGAAAATATATCCATTGAAGGTGGTCAAACGCTAGAAGACGCTTAAAATGTTGATGACGGGTGTTGCAAGTGCCGCAGAGCAGTAAGAATGTGGTACTGTATCGGGAGTTGCTTGGAGTATCACGTTCTGGTAATGAAATTCCAAATACCGTTGTTCAATGCCACGCAGAAGGTAGAGGGGGTAGGTGTGTAATGTCGCGATGGCGGGGTCTTTTCTAGGTTGTTATGAATGTCCAGGCTCGTGAAAAACTCGAGTCAATGGATTAACAAGAAAAAAACCCTTGTGAAATGTCTTAGGAATTCTGAGGGCGGTCCAGAGGGTGTGAATTGTAATGGGCGGCATCATGTTGAGGGTGGACTGCTAAAACATAAATCAATAGATTTAAAAGCATATTTTTATTTTGAAAATATCTGTAAATGGTTTTGGAATAATGAGAATGCTAGAAAGTGCCGTATGTCATCCATAGTTTGCCAGAGTGGCGTGTATTGCCTTGGAGTAATATGTTTTTACACTCAAAAGTTAAGGTGTAGGCGTTAAAAGATTTTTTTCGGCAGAGGGGGCCTGAAACCTAACATCCCAGTAAAAAAAACGATGCATTTTCGTTAAAAAGCTATTAAATATTGCTTAAATTTAGCTCTTATATCATGACGTCCTCTGGAAATGATTGCTAGGGGGCGTATTGTCACGATGGTGTAAAATATTCATTGCCTTGGTTAAAAAAACGGGATATTTTCTTTAAAAGCTCTTAATATGGCTTAAATTAATTCTAATATCAATCACGCCCTCTGGAAATGATTGCTAGGAGCTTCCGCCTTTCTATAATACAATGTTCTTTCTGCCTATATTACGATCCTTTAAAAATCTTTCTTTACGTTTTATTTATTTATTTTTTTTTATAACTACTTTTACTTTGTTTTAATATTGTTGTAAATTTGTTTTATTGAAAAAATTGTATGTACAATAACCCTAATCCTTCAATGTATTGTTTAGAACGAATAATAAGTTAGCTAGGTGTTTACATAATTTAAGCATGCCTTTCCCTTTTGTTACTAAAAACACCTTGAGAGCAATTGCCACTGGAGATATATATTCTCCGAGTGCTTGCCAAATTTTTGCAATAAACACGCTGTTCTACCGTATGAAAAAAGACCACACCCTGATTAATCTTATAAAAATAATATAACACCTGGAAACCCAGGAATCTTGCCAGGGCATGTTGTCAGAATCTTGCCAGGGCATGTTGCGGGAATCTTGCCAGGGCTGTCGTGACGTCACAAGGCATGTCGTGGAAATCCGGGGGAGGGCTGTCGTCAAACCTTAAATGCCTATACAACTGAATAGTAAGAATGATACTGCATGTAAATGGGAAGCACTAAACCGGGACAGTACTGTATTTTCTTTCTGAATTTGTTAATTTTCACTTCATATTTTTTTGGTAAACCGTGGAATAACACCATTTCCTGGTGTAACATTTAAAAAATTACTCGATATAATAGATTTATATTTTGTTTTAGGGCATTAACGTTTCTTGTAATGAAAATACGTTTATTTTTAAAGATAAAACCCAAATCATTCATTAAGTGTGCCTGTACTAACAACAATCTCCTATAAGTACAAAACCTGAGTTTGTATAATACTGTTACCCTTCGGATTAAACGTAAACCCCCCCCCCCCCCCCCCGGATTGCATCAACCTAGTAAAGAGCGAATCACAGACCATAGTAACCAAAAGTTAACAAACGCGTTTAGAAAAAAAAACCATCGCCAATTGCAATATGACATTGATTCAGGAATGGTAACTATTAATTTGGTCCGTCTTAAAAGTAAAAGTTTATAGCGAAAAGAAATCTATGGTGATTTCGAAAAAAACAGCCTGAAATCATAGGCAGCGGAATCGTGCTGCCTAAGTAAAGAACGATGTTGGCACAATCGTATTATTATTTTTTTTGTTGTTTTTTTTTCCATACTAGGGCACTTCGTATCGAAGGAGTTGTCGTAGAAACTTCGAAAAGGGCTCATTCGATTGGAATTTGGAGTGGCTAGTGCCCTTTTTAATAGTCAAAAGTGATTGGAGGGCAACTAGAACCCCCAACGCCCATCATTCCCCAAACACATCCAATCAGAATTTTGAGATAGCCCCTTTGTTCAGCGTAGTTGATTTCCTGATAGAAAATATGTTTTTGAGGAGGTCACTCCCCCAAGACCCTCAAGGCAAGGGTTTTAAGTTATGCCCTGGGGGCATATAAGAATGATGTTGGCACAATGTATTATTTATTATTTTTTCCTCTAGAGCAGAGCACTTTGTATCGAAGAAGTTGTCGTAGAAACTTCAAAAAGCGCTCATTAAATTGGAAATTGGAGTGGCTTGTGCCCTTCTTAATAGTCGAAAGTGATTGGAACTAACACCCCTTCCATACCCACAATTTTCCAAAACACGTCCATTCAAAATTTTGAGATAGCCATTTTGTTCAGCGTAGATATAAATTATGTTTTTGAGGAGGCCACTCCCCCACAGCCCTCAGGGCAAGGGTTATAAGTTATGCCCTGGGGGCATATAAGGTTTTTATAGAAGGCGTTGTCGTAGAAACTTCAAAAAGAGCTAATTCGATTGGAAATTGAAATGGCTAGAGCAAATCAGCATCGATAAATAAATGAAACCCAAAACGAACAGAAATTACAAAAAAATAACCGAGTCAAACTCAAAACGAGCAGAAATTAACATAAGCTTGGCTCAAAACCCCTATGCCTTCCAAGGCCAGAACAAAATTTGCACTTTACTGAAAAAATACAACTGAATGTGCATTGCCAGTTTAATATACATATACTGATATTTAGTAATTAAAACGTTAATACTATTTGATTTATTAAAGTTATGAAAGTAAAAACATCTATATTTTTTCAGTAAAGTGCAATTTTTGTTCAGGCCTTGGGAAGGTATAGGGCTTTTTAGCCCAACTTATCTTATTTTCTGCTCGTTTCGAGTTTGACTCGGTTATTTATTGTAATTTCTGTTCGTTTTGGGTTTCATTTATTTATCGATGCTGATTTGTGGTAGTTTCACGCTTGCTAGATTATTTGATTTTATTTTTGCCTATTTTTTGTTTAATGGAGTTCTTTACTTTTCTTTGAAAAACTTATTTTGTGGAAAAAGTTTTTTTAATTAATTCCTCGAAAATGGCGACAAATCAAAATGAAAAGTGTATCATTTGAAATAGCATGGTCGAAAACCTTGTTCCTGAAAATTATAGTCCCCCACCTTGAACAGCAAAGAAAATGATTTTTTTGCATGGATAGCACTGATCTGTCTTCATTTTTTTTCTTCATGGCTAGTGGGTTACCAGAACATCATAGGGAGATGTTTAATGGTTCATTTTAAAGCTATTTCTCATATCTACGTGCTTTTTATAAATTTCACCATCTACAAATGCCATATGGCATTAACATGACATTGATGATAATTCCCTATGTTTGTGAAAAAAAATATTTATTTAAGAGTCAAAAGTGAGAATATATAGACGCTTTAGTATTACTCGAAATGAAGAACAAATAAAACAATATGAACTCTGGAAATCCAGTTATTTTCTCTATACAATGGAAAATTTCAAGTTATGATACAAATTCTAATGTTAGTTTATAATCCTAATACTATCAAGATGGCTTTATTTGGAACTTGCCAAAGTTCAATCTTGTTTTAATTAAATAAAAAAAACTGATTTTCTTAACTGAAAGTAAGGAGCGACATTAAAACTTAAAACGAACAGAAAGTAGTCCGTATATGAAAGGGTCTGTCCCCTCCTCAACGCCTCGCTCTTTACGCTATGTTTTTTATTGTTTTAAAAAATAAAGTTGTGAGACAGAGTCAAACTTTACGTAAAGAGCGAGGCGTTGAGGAGGGGAAAGCCCCTTTCATATACGGAATAATTTCTGTTCGTTTTAAGTTTTAATGTCGCTCCTTACTTTCAGTTAGAAAAACTTGTTATTTTTATTTACTTTCTGAACGTTTTTGAATTAATGGTGCTTGGATTTTGGCTCACCGTACATGAATAATTAAAACGAAATTTGCATATTAATTTTACTTTTTTTGGCTAAATGGCTTTCTCGAAATTTTGTTCTGACGTAACTTACGAATTAACTTACGTAACGAACTTCTATATTCGTATGTTTTTATTACGTATATTAGAGAGTTCGCTCCCTAGTCAATGCCTCGCCCTTTACTCTAAAGTTTGAATTTTGTTCGAATCAGAAATCCCTGAATCACAAAGGCCGATTAATTAGAGTAGATAGCTCTTTTGAAAGTACGAAAAAAAACTTTAGCGTAAAGGGCGAAGTATTGACTGGTGGACGAACCCCCCTCATATACGTAATAATTTCTGTTCGTTTTAAGTTTTAATGTTGCTTCTTACTTTCTGTTGAAAAAAACTTGTTTTTTTTTATTTAATTTCTGATCGTTTTTTAAATAATGCTGGGAAATCCGGCACCGCTTCATAGAAATGTCCCTTCCCCCAAGGTAACATCCTCCATGGAAAGATCCTGCCCGGTAACTCCCTAATCTGGCCCCTCGCCCCACCAGAAAAAATTTCTCTTGAAAACGTCTGTATTCTTCCCAATAACCAATACTATATGTAAACCATGGGCAAAGTTCATAACTTGCAGCCCTTTCCCCGGGAACTACGGGGAATTAAGTCATCCTCAATGACATATTTATTAGATTTTCGACTATGCTGAACAAAATGGCTATTTAAAAATTCTGATTGGGTGACTTCGGGAAAAAAATCAGCGTGGGAGGGGGCCAAATTGCCCTTGTCACTTAAATAGGGCACTATAACTTTCAATTTCTGTTCGAATGAGCCCTCTTACGATATTCTAGGACTACTGGATCGATACGATCACCCCTAAAAAAAAAAAAAAAAAAAAAAAAAAAAAAAAAAAAAAAAAAAAAAAAAAAAAAAAAAAAAAAAAAACGTATCCGTGATGTTTATTCTCGCAAAAAATACAAGATTCCACATTTTTGCAGATATGAGCTTGAAACTTCTAGAGCGGGGTTTTCTAATACGCTGAATCTGATGGTATGATTTTCATTGAAGTTCGACTACTTTTAGGGTTTGTTTCCCCCTTTTTTCGAAAACAAGGCAAATATTCTGAGGCTAGTAACTTTTGATGGGTAAGACTAAACTTGATGAAACTTATATATTTGAAATCAGCATAAAAATCTGATTCTTTTTATGTGTCTATTGGTATCAAAATTTTGTTATTTTTAGAGTTTCCAATAGCAGCCTTTCCATAGGCTGCTATTGTTGCTTTTCTTGCCACATCATTTCCTCTACATAATTCGATATATTGACGAGGTCAGTCTTAATTTTTCTCGTCAATTCCGCCATTTCACCAACAAGACCGTATTTCAGAGCTACTTTCACGAATGTCTTCTTACCCACAGAATATGCAAAGCTCGTAGTGTCAGTGCCACTAAGGCAGTGCAGAACTCCAATGCAGTCAAGAACGTCCTTTGGAAAAGATGTAGCCAGCTCATGCACAGGGAAAATTCTGTTGGGAAATTGGAGGAATCCTTCTTGTTGTGCTCTTCTGTAGCTAACAGCGTAGAGGAGTGCTGCAAAGGTATCACCAGAATATCGGTGTCATTGGCCCGAAAGATGAAAGAAGAACTTCCATTCCTAAAGCTGGAAGTAACATGGACTGCTATACGCATGTCTGCTTCTTCTTGTGTGCTGGCAAGCTCAGGACTACTATTACTGCTACTAACAACTCACCGCAGCACCAAGCCGCCTGAGGCCAACACAGCCACGCACGCTCCTCCTCCATCCCAATCTATTCAAAGCCTCCCTTTTACACCCTCCCACGAAGTTCCCATTTCTTTTAAATCTTTCTTCATGGCGTCCTCCCACCCCAGACGAGGACGACCTGCTTTCCGTTTCGCCCTAGACAGTTGGCCGAAAAGGACAATCTTCGACAATCTGTCATCCTTCATCCGCACAACGTGCCCTAGCCACCTCAACCTTTCTTTCATTGTAGCCCTAGAGAGCGGTATTGAACCCCATTTTTCGTACAGCCTGTTGTTTGAAATACGGTCAGTCAGCCGGGTACCCAGAACAATCCTTAAGCTATTTTTCTGGAAAACATCTAGCAAATCTTCATCCGCTTTTCGGAGCGCCCATGCTACAGAGCCATATTTGACCACTGTCATCACTGTAGCTTCTAATATTTCTAATCTTGGTTTGCAGACTTATCTTCCTATTCTTCCAAACTTTTCTTTAACTGTGAAAAAAAAAACACCCTGAGCCTTGGCTATTCTACTTTTAACATCTTCACTGCTCCCACCATCTTTAATAATAATACTACCAAGGTAAGTGAAGGTGCCCACCTGATCAATCTTTTCATTACCCAAAGTCACCTTTTCATCTTCGCTTATTCCTAACCTTAGTGACTTAGTCTTCTTAACATTAATTTTCAAACCTATTCTAGCACCCTGAACTCGCAAAACCTCTAAAAGTTTATTCACTTTGTTCACACTTTCATCTAGGATGCTTAAATTGTCAGCATAAAGTCTCTTGGACTTATAAGTCCAAGAGTTCCAGGTAGGATTTTCTGGGCAATATCGCATTACGTCGACGATCAGGGAAACCTCCAGCAAGTATTATTTCAAAGTTCCTACTTTTACTTGCGAGATTGGACAAAAACTAATAAATAAAAGCCACTAAGTTAGCTTTGCACGAAGAACTTCTAAGAATTGATTGCCATGAATCACCTAGTCTGATATTGTCACCATATGTGGTACTGACCTTCAAACTCTGCTCACCCCTTCGTCTATGGCAACCACTACTGTCTTTTAAGCTCACTGGTTAGTCAGTTGGGTACTTGATTCCATAAATTCTATCATACCGGTCAGGAACCATATGCAGTCGGCATAGATTTTCCGGGAGCTGACTAAAAATCTTGCTCGTCAATCTTCTTGAAAAATCCGATAATGTCTCATTCCTTGAGGGAGTCATAGTCCTTAAGAGTAGCATAAAGTCCAGAATTAGCGAAAGCCTCGAATCGACATCAAAAACTGGCAAGGAGCAGGCCTTAGAATCTAGGCAAGACAACGCTTCTATCATGTTTATCGGATCGGATTTTTTACTATCGGAATCCATCGGATTGCACTTCGAACAATGTCGGGGAATACTGGAGGAGTTCATGCTGAAGTACTTTTTTTAGTGTGTCTGTTGATGACCCTGGATTTTTACCAACATTCAGCAGAACCTTTTTAACTGCTTCTAGTTCTTCTACAGTGCTTCTAATTTCGGTTACTATTAAGCCGGGTCGCTCCTTACTTACAGTTCGTTGCCACGAACTGTTTGATGAGAAACCACCTATAATTTAATTTTAAAAATTGGGGTGGGGTTATTTTCTCCAGTTGTTATATCTTACAGTTTACCATATAAAACGTTTGATGTAAAAATTTCAAATTCATAAAGAAAACATAGGGAACCATAAAATATTTTTGAAAACGTAACAAAAAATATTTACTTCCAGATGCACAGAAATTAAAAACAAAATTCCTACCACCTAGAAAAATTAAATTTTTTAAAGAATAAAAATAAAAGAATGAGGCAGTCAAAACATATTTTATAACTATTCTAGGACTACTTTTTATGCCACGATCGCCCCACACTTTCATTAGAAGCCGAAGTTTCTGAGTTTAGTAGGACAAAATATTTATTTAGTTTGATTGTGGGTTTGGATATAAAAAAAATCAATGTTTTTCTTTATCTTATTTTTGTACTTACGTTTTATCCCGACCACACTCAACTTCTTGATCTGAGATAATACCGGTTTCTCTGTCTGCATTCGGAGATAATTAGCTTAGCCTTAGTGAGATAAACTACAATGCAGGTATATTTTAATTAAATATTTAATATATAGAGTTGGTTAGGTTATTCTCTGTTGTAGTTTCCATAATTTTGTTGCTAAAGGATTATATTTTCATCAAATTTTGGCATATTTCATTATGATTAACCTAACTTTACTTCTTGAGTGTGGTCGGGATAACACGTAAGTACCTTTTTTCTTCAAACGTAGAACTCATTTAGGTACTTATTTAGTAGCCGGTAAACACGCAAGACAGCCACTCGAGAAAAGCAAAGATCAAATAGGCATTACCCGGTAATTCCTATGAGACGCTGAATAAACAAGGGGGTTTCTCACTCCAGGAACTATATTTACACTTTAGTTTTTTGGGGTTTAGGGGGGAAGGTACCTAGGTTAGGTTAAGTATTTAATATATGCTATGCTTTACCCCCTCCGCCTAATGTGCAAATATATAGCCCAAATTTGTTTCTAAACTATTATATTTTTTCATAATTTGTTTTATTTCATTAGCATTAACCAAACTTATATTCTCGCGTTTTTACCGACTACTAGATAAATACCCTCATTTAAAAAAATAGAACATCCTTTGCAGTTCAACCGTGCCATTTTCTATGTTAAAGCCCGGCTGGAAGAGCTCTTCGGTGAAATTCGGAACTGTTCAAGAACTACTGCAGACAACGATGGAAGCGACTACCAACCAAAAAAATTTGTACCATTACATGTAATGTTACAAAATTTGTACCATTACATGTAATGGTACAAAATTTGTACCATTACATTGTACCATTGTACCATTACATGTAATGGTACAAAGTTTGTACCATTACACATTAAAATATTTCATTTATGCTAATACAGAATAACTGAAGTATACATTGAAGTGCCCTAGGGTCGCCGTGAACCCGCTCATTTCGCAAGCATGAAGATCAATCAAATTCTTGAAAACCATCAATGTGATGGCCACCTTTGACACAATACTTTACTATCCTTCAAATTCATATAATTATATGCCGTCTTCCAGATTAGTTAAATTTATGCTGCAATCTAGCTGAAAATTTAGCTGCAATCAAGCGTATACCTATGTTTTCGAGAAAACCTTTCTGTCAATGAAGTGCCATGCTCCTAATAGTAATTCGACATCTTTGAATTATCTCCATTTTATGGATATGAAAAAGATAGGTTTTTTAAGTGAAGGAACTGGTTCGGTGACATTCTAAATTTTAGGTTACAGCTTTTTAATAGTCTTTTCGTTTTACGAGATTTTCGCCTGATAGTTATACTGAGGGTATATTCTGTTTTAGATGTCTACTGAATCCACTATTTCTTTTTGGGTATAAAAATACATTTAGATTTCAATTCAAGAAGACTCAAGACAAAAGATCCGAGGGATTGCCCACTGTGTAACGCCAGATTTGCATCTTGGAGTGTAGCTTGTACAACCGAGCGCAGCACATTTCGTCAAGCCGTGCCTCTTCTTGCCACGCAAGGCATACTTTGTGCAACGTGTGGCACACTTATCTCACAAGAGGTGTGTATCATCTGGCGTGTGCAATTTTTGAATGTGTGACACCCCTAAAAAAATACTAAACATAAAATGCGCGTTTTTATTTGTAATCAAGCCTTCTATACGAAGAAATGCGCCCCTGCCTTTAACCCTAGTGAACAAAAAACCGCTTAAGAAATATTCCTCAACGTCTAACTCACTTTTGAAAGTGTGTAAGATATACGCCATTCCTTGCTACGAAGGTTCGCTCTCTTTGCTGAAACAAATTTGAATTGCTAAACTTGGCCGACCAAAATTGAAGCAAATTCAGTTCTAACAGGCGTGTAAGACATGTCTGAAGCTCAAACTTCCTTGATTTCAATAGGAACTAGCAGGCTACATCCCCAGTTTCCTATGACAGATTTTAATAGAGACTTTTCGTTGAACGTGTTATGAAGAGGAGGCGGAAAATCTGGGGAGAGGGGGGAAATGCTCCCATGACCTTTCCGAATTGGTGCTCCTGGGCCTGATATAGGTATCCTCTTTTTTTAAGTTTACTGAGCCGTCATGTTTCTTGTAAAAAAGAAAAATAGATTTCAATTAAGAAATAGAGAAAGACGGGAAAAGATCTTGTATACAACACGTAGGTTTTCATTTATAATGAAAGCTTGTTATGAACAGGTGTACGTCATCCAAATTTTTGAGAGATGATGAGAAGACTTTATCAAAAGGTTTTTATCCATGCCCATACGGAGAATCTTTTTGGAGGGAGGGAGTGGGGCAATAATAAAAAAAATATTTCATATTTTTAATCAAAAGTGTCCAGAAGGTTGAGAAAATATAGGATGTCGGGGGGGGGGGCAGGCACTAATACCTTCAATGCCTAATCAGGCACTACTGCCTACAAAGTCTCACGATTTCCCCCATGATTTCCGTATAATTTCCATTCTTTGCTATGCATAAGAGTTTACGCCCTCCACATCTCCTAACACGATTAACATGACAATTTCTTATATTTGTTTTCTAGAAGTTGGATTTTATGTTATTTATACAATTTTGACACCAATCTCTGAATTCGTGCGTACGTGAATGATTCTGGTGCTTCAAAAATTGTCATTTTTCCTAAAATAGGCAAATTTTTGTATGGTCCATTTTCAGTTATTGTTTTGGTCGATTTATCTTCAGTATAATAATCGACAGTTTTAGCTTGACTTCTCTTGCCGAATAGTGACTAATCTTAATAAAAAATAAAGGAAAAATGACCAAAAATGGGTTTTTTAAGGCCAAACGAAAATACTGCAAAAAACAAAGCGAATATTTCGGGAGGACAACCGCCTCTCTTCTTCATCGCAAACAAAAAAAAAATACAGGTAAAACGCCAAAAAATGTGGAAAGGCAGAGAAAACCAAAACAATGCGGAAAGTAGACCCCGGCCCACCGCCGGTAAGACGTCGGTGGCGCGCCGCCGGCGCGATCAATTTTGACCGCAAACATTAATGTTTTCATCAGTCTTTCTCAAATCACAGCTTAAATTTAAAAACTTACTTTCTCTACTCATTGACAGTACACTTTCATAGGATACTCCACCTAGTAGCTACTGGCAGCAGCCAAGCTGTCATAT
The DNA here is from genome assembly GCA_027921565.1 of Artemia sinica. Classification (NCBI taxonomy): domain Eukaryota; kingdom Metazoa; phylum Arthropoda; class Branchiopoda; order Anostraca; family Artemiidae; genus Artemia; species Artemia sinica. The sequence goes on from CM051265.1 coordinate 63,697,925, forward strand.
TCTTGTAAAATCCTCTCACCTTCCTTCACACTCCCTTTTGTATTTTTTTTATAGCAGCCATATAATGTTGTATAAGATCCGCCTCTGCTTTAAATTAAAAAAAAACAAACTTTTTGTCATCCCTGCTTTCAATAAAAAAATTCAATATATTATCATTTAATTTTAATACTTCCCTTACCCCCCCCCCCCCGCTGGGTACCACCTTGATAAGATACTGTCTCTGCTTTAAATTTAAAAAATAATTAACTTTTTGGCATCCCTGCTTTAAAAAATAAATAAATTTGAGATACTTTAGACTATAAAAAAGGGCAATAGCCCTTTCAATTTCCAATCATATGGACTCTTTTTGAAGTTCCTAAGACAACGCTTTCTATGAAAACCTTATTTTTGATTGGAGAGCAACTAACCGCCGTCTGACGCCCACCATTTCCCTGAATGCATCCAATCAAAAATAAGGTTTTCATAGAAAGCGTTGTCTTAATAACTTCAAAAAGAGTCCATATGATTGGAAATTGAAAGGGCTATTGCCCTTTTTTATAGTCTAAAGTATCTCAAATTTATTTATTTTTTAAAGCAGGGATGCCAAAAAGTTAATTGTCATTTAATTTTAATACTTCCCTTACCCCCCCCCCCCCCCGCTGGGTACTACCTTGATAGGACACCGTCTCTGCTTTAAATTTAAAAAATAATTAACTTTTTGTCATCCCTGCTTTAAAAAATAAATAAATTTGAGATATTATCATTTAAATACAATACCTCCCTAACCCGCCCCCCCCCCTCTGCATATCACCTTGGTAGAATACTGTCTCTACTTTAAATTAAAAAAGTAAATTTTTGGCATCCCTGCTTTCAACAAAAAAAAAATCAAGGTACTATCATTTAAAAATAATAACGTCCTACCCCCCCCCCCCCTCTGGAAACCATCTTGATAGGATACCGTCGCTGCTTTAAGTTAAAAAATAATTAAGTTATTGACATCCCTGTTTTCCAAAAAAAATCGAGGTATTATCATTTAAATATGATAGCTCCCTACCCTCCCCCCCTCCCCTCTGGATACCACCATGATAGGATACCGTCTATGCTTTAAATTAAATAAAATTACTTAATAATTAACTAGGTCACTATATGGTTCAAATAAACATGCGAAATAACGTTAAACAGCTTAGTGTTCCTTGAAAAAAAAATTTGAGGGTATGAGTAAAGGGGTACAATGACAACGACAAAAATTTCGAAATTATTCAGATACACCTCAAATTATTGGAAAACTGAGTCATAGATTCGCCGTGGCATTCAATAAGATCCAAAGAATCCAATTAAAAGGGAGCACACACAAAAGCCAAATTAGGCCAGTAGCCTATGAGAAATTGCAAAATACCCAAGACATTGAACAAGTCCCAATGGAGGTCCTGGGTCTATCAAAATATTTCAGTGGTTTCCCAGGGAATGTGATATCATTTTCTTCCGTCTCCATTTAAATAATAAAAAAATAATTATCTTTTTGTTATCCCTGCTTTCAATTAAAAAAACTGAGGTATTATCATTTTAAAATCATAGCCCCCTATCCCCCCTATAGGCAATAACTTACTATTTTTTAATCATATTTTTGTGGTTACTTCCGTTTCAATCTTTAATTCCCCAACCTTGTATATAGCTTAGTCTATAGCTAAATTTTGTCTCAATAGAAGGGTTTTTTTTTGGGGGGGGGGCAAAAATTTTTCAGAAAGAAGATTGTATTTTCTTTAATATCAGGCGTTCAACAATTGTGTATTAAGAAGCTGTATAATAGTGAATGCGTTCTATTCAACTTAAAAATAAAATTCTTGACTTCAAATGATGTAAGAAATAGCAATTGGGAAACTGCATTCTAAATGATTTAATCTCATTTCATAAAGACGATACTTTTTTTGTTAAGATATGAAGAACTGTGTATATTGCAATTGCATCTGTCTGGTTTTTATGCAAAGTAACAAAAAAAAGAGACGAAAATTAACGAACAAGAGAGTAGTGAAGAATTATGGTATGCAAAGTAATATTTGGCAGGGAAAGTCACTAGTTATAAATCGCTTGGGGTGGCACCGTGATTGGGTGATTTTCGGGGATTCGGGGAACCAATTTTTTTTTTTTCGGGGTGACGCATAGATTTTCGAGGAAATACCCGAAAATTCGGGGATTTTGCAAGCCCTGCTTGATTTCTAATCAGGAAAATCGAAATACTAAACCATACGAGAAAGAAAAGCTCCGACTTTGCAGTTGACGCAATAAAGATTTGCCGCAAAATTAATTCCAAGTCAGCCGAACGCCGCCGCCTCTACCGGTGGCGGCGGGCCTTCGGCGCGCCGGCGATGTAGCAACTTTTCGGTGGCAGTCAACCGGGCCTCTCGTTGGCGGCGTTCAGTTGATCCGTCGGCGCGTCGCCGGGGTCTAGCGGAGAGTCAACATGAAAAACAAACCAATAAAAATCCAATAAAAGCCAAAATCAGAAGATAAATGAAATTCAATAAAAGCCAAAATTAGAAGAATTTAAAACCAAAACCTAACACCAAAGTCGAGTCACTCACTAATACAAAAAAAAAAACCAAGATTAGAAAAAAAAAACATTTTTGATCTTTTTTTCTTTATTTTTATTATGGCAGGCCAATCGGGTTTAAGAAATTATTATTTACTAATCTATTCAAAGTCTTATAATTTCTCCCATAAATTCTTATCATTTTTGTATAAATTATGGATTCCCTTTTTGAGGAGCCCCACCCCCCTGTAGTTCGAACAAGCATGACTGATATTGAACAAAATTTTTTATATTTTATGTATTTCACTTCAATTATCCAATATATATTTATTCTTTTGGTTGATTTTTCTCAAGTTTAACAGTGGGATAGTTGTAATTGGAGTTTCTTTGTTTTGACATTTCCATCGATGATTTTCAACATTGACCAATGTGATTTATTAACTTTTTGCGCTGTCCATTGAACAACAACAAGAATCAAAGTAACTAAACATAGAATCTAAGTAATGACTAATGTGCCCAAATATGTGCATATGAAATAACTCCTTAACTTGCAGGTATTATTGCTTTTTCAACTAGATTACAAATTAATTAGTTTAGTCCGAAATTTACCAAAAAAAAACAAAAAAAAACGTTACCGCTATTTTAAGTGGCATAGAGTAGCAAAGTATCGAGGGCGAGTAACCGACGAAATTTTCAAGGAAAAGGCAAGTCTGCAAATACTATTCGTAAGGGAAGACATGATTTGGAATCTGGTACTCTTAACTTAAAAAAAAAAAATCTATGCATTATCTAATCGGGAATTTATGTTCTTCGTATCTTTACATTCATTAGCTTCAATCCACGAAAATTTACGGGGGGAGGGGGCAAAATGTATTTTTTCAAAATCTAGGGAGGGGGTAAATTGTTTTTTTTAATGTTTTCTATTAAAATGCCAAAAAAGTTTTTCGATAGAAATCCCCCCAGAAAAGGTGCTTTAAAATTACAGGGAGGGGGGCAAAAAATATATGGAGTGGCACATACCCTCCCCTGCCCTCCTCAGTTGACGCTACTCTTTGCCTCCCTTCTTTCTATATTTTTAGTCTGTAAGGGAAGATGGGTGTTATAATCTTCCCGACCTTGTCGATTGCCATTTTGCCAAACTGCAATAGTTTTTTTTTAACTCAACCCTCCCCTCTTTTCATCTCATGTTCACGTCTAAGTCTATAAGAAAACACATTCTGCTTATCAACTCAATTTTCCTAAAATCAGTAATAAATTAATAAAAGTGGCGCATATATCCTCTTTTTACTACTATTCACTTACCCTTATTGAGAATCCTTATCACCCCCCGGAGAGTATTGAACGCCGCCTAGGGTGTGATAACACCCACTCTGGAAACCCAAGAATAAATCATGAGCGCTATGCCAACGATTATATACAGATTGGTTTTAATTTTAACAGACAATAGCCTAATGCTAAAACATAAACAAAACCAAGCTCTCTTCGTAAGATAACCGGTCACGTTTATAAAAAAATATTTTGGAAGCACTATATAATCTATTATAAAATAAGCACTATTATATGATAAGCACTATTATATAATAAGCACTATTATATAGTAAGCACTAATACCTATTAATTATTCTATATTAACCATTTATAGACTATTCAAAATTTTAGCCGATAGATTATTCTACACCAATTATCTATAAATTATTTTAACTTTTAGCTGACATTTATACAGAAAAATAAACAAAGTTGGTCTTTCTTCGGAAAAGAATATGTCAAGTCTACCAGAAAACATATGGAAACGTTAATTACATATATCTATAAATTAGAGTGGTGTCAATTCATGAAAATTTAGAGGGGGGAATATGTTTTTCAAAATCTAGGGGAAAAGGGCACATTTGTCATTTTTTCAATCTTTATGTTAATTCATTTTTCAATGATAATACTCCTCGAAAAGGTATCTTCAAAATCTAGGAGAGGGGGCAAATAAACCTAGGCCAAAGACCCCCTATTTCAATTGGCGGCATTGACAGATTATTCAATATTCATTTATCTATAGATTATTTTAAGTTTTTAGGGACACTTATGTCGAAGAATAAACAAAACTAGACTCTCTTTGGAGGAGAATCTTTCAAGTCTATCAGACAAAAAATATGGAAAAATTAATTATATATGTCTATAAATTACAATGGCATCAATCTATGAAAACTTAGAGGGGGGCACGATATTTTTTTTCAATATCTGGGGGAGGGACGGCAAATTTATCGTTTTTTTTTATTTTATTTTTAATGAAAATATCAATTAGTCATTTTTTAATGAAAATACTACCAAAAAAGTCATTTTCAAAATCTAGGGGAGCAAATAAAGCTAGAGCAAAATCTTGGGGGATGGGCAGTGTGACATGGGCACCAATAATTAACCAAATTGACAAATTTATTAAAAAAAAGAGTAAAAAACGGAAAAAACGGCTTTGTAAGAAGCAGCAGCTCTATTTAGAATTATGGTGCAGCTTCTGGGTATATTCTTAAGAAGGACCTAGACAGCCAACAATTTTGATCATGAGCTTCCTTCAATCGATTGACTCAAGCCTGATTGACCGTCGAGACGCCTGTATTGCGCTTGATTCAATCGATTGATGGTGATTCATAGAAAATTCAAATGGCTCAAGCCGTTGACGGGGTTGACCGACCGTCCTTTTACATTTTGATCGTCAGTCTACTGCAGCAACCATGGAAACATCTTGAACCTTGGAAATCAAAAACTCGAGTTTATTTTATTAACGATAGAATTATACGATTCGTTTAACGATACTGAGAATTTGAAGTGATTACGATCCGATAAGAAAATATTAGATATGAAAAAGTATCTTAATTATTATCACTCCATAGACTAACGACGTTTCCCAGAACATTTTTTCTGCTGAAGGACAACCAGAGTCAAGGCAAGAAAGGCCAAGTCTTTGTTAGAACGTATTTACAGATTTCACATTAAACACCTTCACACAACCAGAATCGAAAACTAAATTAAACATAAGTTTTCAGGAAGATTGAAGGGTTGATTAAAGCATCATTAAAACATACATCAAAACTTTGCTCTAGACGTTCAGGAAATTTACCATAAAATACTTTGTTCATCGTTTTTTTGCCATAGATTTTGTTGTCATTACCGACACAGTCATAGGACATTGTGTCATCGTTTTTTTTTTTCCTGCCATCCGGCTAACTGTCAGTATCTTGGTCATTAGACTGACTTGACTTGCTTAAAAGACCTCTTCGTTGGAGATTCAGAGGTCAAAGTTCAGGGGATCAGAGAGGGAAATAAAGTATTTTGTGACGAAATGAGAATTTCATAGAAAAATATACTAATTAGAAAGTATTCTTCAACGGGATCGGGATCAAAGGAAGATCTAGAGCAAAATCTTGGGGGTAATGTGACAAGGACACCAATAATTGACAAAATTGACAAATTTATTAAAAAAAAGAGTGAAAAACGGAAAAAAACAAGGAACGAGGGCGCCAGAAAAAATCTTGGGGCCCGGGGCCCCCGCTTTCTGGATATGCCAATGCTGTTACGTCTATCAGAAATAAACGGAAACATTAATTACATTTGTCTTATAAATTCCAATGGCGTAAATTTATGAAAATTTAGAGGGAACATAATGTTTTTTTTTCAATACCTAGGGGGGACGGAAAATTTGTCGTTTTTTAATGAAAATATCAATAAGTCATTTTCAATGAAAATATCCCAAATAGGTATTGGTACTTGTCTGTGAATGGAAACACACCCAAAAACGGAAGTTAAGTTAATCCTAATGAAAAATAACAAAACATGATGATAAAATAATATTTTAAAAACAAAATTATGGAAGTCTAACCTAACTTAACCAAACCTAACGTAGCCTAATCTAACCCCCACCCCTAATGTGCAAATATGTAGCCTAAGTCCAATGCATTGATAATCCATTGCTTGTTTTTGTAGCTATGAAACCGGTTTTCTGAGATGTAACCTAAGCGTGATTCTTGAATGTGTTTCCAATAACCGACAAATACCAAGGTGTTTTTTAAAATACGGGGGGGGGGAATAAATCTAAGGGGCACAGACCCCCTCCTCCAATCGACACCACTTGCAGATTATTCAATATGAATTTATCTATAGATTATTTTAAGTTTTTGCTGTCATTTATGTAAAAGAATAAACAAAACTAGGCTCTCTTTAGAAGAGAATCTGTCAAGTCTATCAGAATTTTCGAAATATTTTCAATACGTCTCAAAGATTCATAAGAACCAGAACCTAATGAATTATTAATCACCTGGACAATTCATCATCAGTCTCCAGTTGATGACTGACGTCTAGAAAATTGTATCTTTGCGGAACACATCAGACGACAGAACATACCTAACATTCATCCTTATAAGGCAGTCATGTATGCAATAACCACTAATCTTTCGTTTCAAGATAATGTACGCAAATGTTTTTGAAGTTAATAGACTCTGCCTTAGAAAGCTGTAATTTGCAGCATATTTAAGGGAAAAATTAAGTTTGTCTAAGTCTATAATCATCCAAATAATGTCAACAATTGACTCTTAAGAACTGGATTTTTTTTTTTTTTTTTTTTTTTTTTTTTTTTTTTTTTTTTGTATGACAAACAGTTTAGGACGCTCTCCGTAGTCATGAAAATCTATTCATAGATTCCCAGGTTGTTCTTGTCATATACTAATGCGTCATATTTTCCGGTATATTTTGTGCATGCAGTTTTACAAGGAATAATCGATATTCGCGTATATTCGCTATGAGGTACATTTAAACATATTTAGGTACAAGAACTGTTTTCCTCTCAAATATGAACGTCTGTATGCCATTATTTCTAAACACAGGGGTATTCTGTAATCAGATAAATGCACAAAAGGAAGCTGGCCTTCGGGTAGTACCCATCCTTAAAATATCAATATTTTCGTATATTGCCCATATAATTCGTCTATATTTTCCAAATCATATCTAATTTTGCTTTCCTTCGTCAAAGATTAGGGTTCCACAGAAGACCCTATTGGGTTCAACTAGAAAGAGTGAGCTGCAATGAACCCACATGAACCACGATGAAAAATATGAAAGACACACGGAGATATTGAAAGACTTTCATAAAATATGAAAGACACACGCGAGGTTTCTCGGAGATATTTTATTTATTTAAGGTTTATATTCCGTGTGTAAGCTGCTGCTATGAAATGTTCCCCGCGATCCTACAGTTTTAATATTTGAATGTAATACGCTCATTTTGCAACCATTCGATGGCTGGTATTCAACTTTATTCATCTACCGAATCATATTGGTAATGAAGATAGACTAGTAAGAGCAGCTTATTATCAGATGTTGAGTTATGGCTCGAAAACGTCGTGGCCATCCCAAATTAGGTCATTACTAGAAAGAGTGGGAATGCCTTACTTATGGAATGACCGTCTTGGTTCCCGTGATCTACCACCAAATTTAGTAAGCCAGGTACGATTTATCTTAGAGGGTCAAGAAATTCAGCATTGGCAAGGGCTGGTTTTAAATTCCGCTACATTGAATCATTATAATCAGGTTAAACCTAGTTTTGGAGAGGAAATTTATTTTGAATTTAATTTACCGGCTATGATTTTATGTCGATGGATTCAGCTTAGGGCGAATTGCCTTCCAATCCAGAGCAGGCAAATGGTGTTCGACAGGGGGATAGTACATCCTGATGGTCGGTATGTGTGTCCTCTTTGTAGAGATGAGGACGAAGATTTGGACCATTTTATCCGAAAGTGCCCGGTGCTCTCTGATTTAAGGGACAATTACTTTCATGGGATTGTTTTGCTGCTTCCTGGTATTTTACAAAGTAGTAATCCAACCACAATATTTCGTATTGGTGCGTACATAGAGAAGGGATTAGAAAGAATGAAAAGTTTTTTACAATTAATTATTATCAATTTTATGGAATTATATTTATTTTCTCGATAAATTACCATAAGGTATTTTTTGCTATGTATCATGTTAATGTATGTTTCGTAATTTGTTCTGTTGTGATTTCTTTATTTTTCATAAATTTTTGTGTGTATATGGCTCTTGGGCTTTGGAAATACACGATCTATCTATCTATCTATCTATCTATTTTTAAGATTTGCTTTACAATTTATATAAATTAAAAAAAAAACACGTCGAAATTGGATGAAAATCGTTGAAAAACGAAAAAAAATCTAATTTTTTGGAGAATCTTGTATCATTCTCTAATAAAGGATCTATGTAATGTCACAAATCTGCCTCGGTGAATAAACAGATCTGAAGCCAACACATGTAAATGACATAAGTATTTTGTTGAGTTTGTTTGAGTTTATATGCACATAAGTGTTGCTTATACTGCCCCCTTAATCGACTAAATTTTTCTGTAGGCCATGTTTGCCATTAGCCTAGGACCCATGGTTATTTAGGGGTGCAATGAAACTGGTTCCTTATGCATGTATGATATAGCCTATATCACGAATGTCAGGCTTTGTTTTTTTTCTTGTTTTCCTTATTATTAGGGGTCATTTTAATTATGAAACAACTAATCCAAAAAGTTCCAGTTATATCATATTTTAATCGTCAATGTTGTAGATACAATGTTATATAGGTTAATAATCACATTTCAAAATGAATGCGTATTAAAAATAAAATTACCAAGTATATGTGAGTTTTGATTCCTACTTATTTATTTATATATTTTTTTTCTTTTGTTTTTTCTTTCTCTTTGTATGTTTAGTATGTTGTATTTCTATGTAAGTTAAGTTTTGAAAAAGAACATTTTTTGTTACATTTTCTCCTTTTTTTACCGTTGAGAAAGGCTCCCGGACGTGGGGCCGAAATATTCGGAGAGTGTTTGTTTAATTAAGTGTTTATTTTGTTGTATTTATTCACTGCTTTATCAAAATTAAAACCCATTTTTCTTGCTTAATTTTTCGTAAATGGAAAAGCAGTGTGGTCTAAGAAATTATTTACGTATAGGATAATATTGTTGGAAATGGTTCTCATTACAAAAACTGGCCATTTTTATTTTATTTTATAAATCCTTATTACGAAAGTCGTGACATTATGAAAAGTTATTTACCATTAAGTGTCATAGTCTTACTCATATTTATATCTTTATTTTTTATTTTGCAAAGCACAAGGAAACTGTTGGTTATCATCTTTTGTGTGCGTGCCAAAGGCATACCAGCCCTAAGGTGTGAGACAAACACTCTTTGTTGCACACTATAAGGCTTAGTATATATCCCGTATCTTATTTAGTCCTTGACAAACCCAAGAAATATCCTTGTGAAACCCAAAATTCACAATATCCCCTGTTCTTACTTTTATAAATATTTAGAAAATTGAACCTTTTTTTTACGATAACCCTTGTTAATTTTTAACGTATTTTTGACTGCAAAAATAAACTTCTTGGCGCTACCAAAACTTAGTTAATAATATCGTGTTTAACTAGTCTGAGAGTTTTTTTTTTTTTTTAAGTTGCTGAAAAAGCCGTTGCTTTTTTTTAATTAAATTGCTGATCGTTTTTCAAACAATGCCGGGAAATCTGCCCCCCCCCCCCATAGTAAATCCCAATCCCCACAAAATTCCTCTATGGAAAGTTCCTCCCACGTAAAATGACTCGGTTATTTACTGTAATTTTTGGTCATTTTGGGTCTCATTTACTTATTGATGGTTATTTTTTGGTAGTTTTACGCTTGAAAAATTATTTGACTCAGGCAAATATAAAGTAACAAAGAACATAGCTGAACTTACAAGTTGCCCAAAAATACTTTAAAATTAGTTCTTTTAGCTGGATTCAAATATTAGGCGGAGGACTATCCGCCTTAGTCCTCCAGTATTTTTAACCTAAATTTAGCTTTATTTGTTCCCATTTACTGCAGATACTTTCCTTCAATACCTAATCTTTCACGTATCCCTGTTAATTAATAAAAACGGCTTCCAAGAAAAGTAAAAAGCCAAATTAAAATTCGGAATGAGAATAAATGAAGACGTACAACAAGACAGGCTAAACGTAACAGATACTACTATGGGTGAACAGACTAAGCCCGTAATTTATATTTTGCAGAAACTAAATAAAAAATCAACATTGAAAATTACCACGAACAGAAATTAGCACCGATAAGACTGAGTCTACCGCGCCTTTAAACACTAAAAACCCAAGTGTCAGTTACAAACGGGAAAACGAAAAAATAAGACATTTGGTTGTTCTCTTGATAGTTGTTTTAACTATATAGTCTGATTTCTGACTACTTTTAAAAGTGACAGGGGATACAAAAAACGTTTTGGAAAAGACAGAAGTTTTCAAATATCTTAATAAAAAGATAAGATACAGGAAAAAGGATTTAACTATTCGACGTAACTGTGCTGAGCTTCGAAAATGTTGACTAAAAACAATATTTGACTGGAATTGTCACATATCGTTTTTTGAATTGCTGCAGCCAATTAGTGATGGATTTTATGAGCAGGGTAGACTATTTCAAGCAAGTATGAGCAAGGCCATATCCAGGATGGGAGGGGTTAGGATGTTTGAACCCCCTCGAAATGTTTGTCCGACTTGTAAAAACATAAGAAAAATGAATACAAACAAATTTGTGATGCGTTTTTTAAAGTTTTTTTACCCCTCCCCCAAAAAAAACTTTTGTAAACCCCGCCCCCCCCCAAAAAAAAAAAATGTACCGGATACGGCCCTGAGTATGAGGGCTAAAAATGTGATCATTTGTTATAATCACATTTTTGTTTTAATATGAACAGTTGTTTCATTATAACATTATTATGCATTTAGTGTAAGACATTTTAAATTTTAGGGTACTGATCTCGACGCCATTCTAAGCAAATTTGACTGGAATCGTAACCTTTCTGGTTTTAGTGAAATAACTTTAAAACCCCGGCGGGAGTCTGCATCTCAAATTGACGATTTTTTTGAAGAAGCTGTTCTGGGCAGACCGTCATCATCATCTGGAGCAACTCTTAGCACAAACTCTTTTGGAGGTAATTTTATCCAGTGTCATCCAAGGATGCGTCCTCCGGTGTATTGCCAAACAAAAGACGAGGACGATATCTTTGCTCGTCCCTTACCTTGGGATCAAACTAACCCCATAAAGGTAGAAATAGGAACTGATACTTTAAAAGAGCCTAGTCCTGATACAATACTTAATCAAAATGTAAGCGCTATGTGTATTAAAGAAGAAATGACTTATGCTCCATCACCATCAAATTGTGATCTGATGGGATATTCCACAAGTCCGGTGCCTGAACAATCGCCGTCAACTCTTTATAGGACTCAAAGTTATTTTGATGTTGACCGCGGACGGCCTAGTGTTAAAAGAAATGTACCGCGAAGTATGAGTGAAAGCTATTCGAATCAGCAAATGGCCGTGACTTTTGCCTTTCAGCATGAACCACCCCCACCTTTATACACGCCAGTGTTGCCAAAGCTTCGAGTAGCAAGTCCTGGAGAAAGCGAATCACAAAATTCTTCGGATAGTAATCCTGTGACAGCATCCCCGCAACCTTCGAAATACAATCGTAGAAACAATCCAGAACTAGAGAAAGGCGGATTCACCACTGTCATTTTCCTGGTAAGTAGCCAAATTATTATACCTTTGCAAAATCATTTTCTCCAGAGAATGCAAAAAAAAAAAAAACTACAGTGACTTTTCGGTAAATTCGCCTTCTAATAATTAACATCTTTTGAAGATATGGTCACCTGCTCCCCCTCCCCAACTGGCTAGAAAATCTTACATCTTGTATGGTATTAATAAGTAATATCAGTGTTCATGTACTAATGTGTTTTTAATTCTTAAATTTCTTACAAATATAAAAATATCAGTCGTGGAAGCCCAAACACCCTTGAAGTTAAAATTGCAACATGTTTTCGTTTTGGTTGAAAAAATTGCTGAAGCCTAAATTTAGAACAAAATTGCCAAAGAAAACAAGATTATTTTGGCCTGCAAGGAGAATACTAAATGAGGATTTTAATTGTATCCGTATTATTATGTCGACGGCATTTTACATGATAAGATAGGATGCAAGTTTCTTAAAGTAGCAGTTTTCTAAGCCAAAAAGACAAGATTTATTTTACATCTGGGCACATGAAGTGTTTTTCAATGTCATGTTGCTCCAACCCCTCCTCCTCCTTCGGTCTCAAAACTAATTCTTGCTCCTTTAAGTGGTTGTCCAATTGTATGTATGTGCCTGCCGTACTTCCCTTGTGATCTGAGACCACATGAGGTGACCTTGTTTTAAGCTCCTTAAGTTTTTTACCTGATGAAAATACATGGACTCAAGTTTTAAATACTTGCTCGAAACTATATACTGTTTCAATATGTAATAAAAAAGGATTCTCATTATTTGGGCGCCCTCCCATAAAATTATCTGAACCTTCTCCAAAGTGAGGTACTGTGTACTGTGTATATAAAGAGGGTATACTGTCTATCAGAGGTTTGCTCCTTTTTCACCTCGGGTGATGCACCTATCCGTTCTTCCTGCCCAGGGCTGTTTCCGTTCTAACGCCTAGGCCTGCAGCCCAGCCTCTGGGCCTGCCGGGTCTACCAAGGTACCTGGAGTTTTATCCCTTCGGCTTTGCTGCTGTAGGATGTCTTCGAGGCTGAAGCAAGTTAGTTCCAGGTCTGATGTAGTTCTGACGAAGAACAGTGATAAAATATAACAATTAATTCTAAAAAGATATAGTCATAGTTCTTAAACGTTGGAAATCAATAACATCTAACGTTCCAAAAACCTTCCCTGTTTCGGGATATTTTGACAAATCAAACTTTCATTTTAAGTCTCCCTTCCCCCTATATTCTAGATTTCAATGATGGCGAAGCAGGGAATTACGCAGGGTTAAGGGACATGGGGTGCGTCAAGGGGTATCAAGTTCTATTTATTATTGCCTCCCCTTCCCCTCCAAAAAATAATTATTATTGCCCACCTGTCGAAATTTTTTTATTTATTATTGCCTCCCCTGCCCCTCCAAAAAACAATTATTATTGCCCACCTGTAAAAATTGTTAGGGTACGTGCGTGCAAGGAATTTCATATCTACTAAGTAAGTTCACCCTGGGATATTCTACCCTATATTCTACATTTCAATGACAGGGAAGCAGAGAGTAACGCAGGGGTAAGGGGCCTGGGGTCCGTACACACATGAAATCCTAGATTTGATTACATTTGTTGGCAGTTATAACACAAGTTATCAAATGTTTTTTTTTTTATTACCATCCCTCTCCAAAAAATTATTATGGCCCCTCCGCCAAAAAAAATCTGAATACCTGCCTGCAGGGAATTTCATGTCTACTAAGCAAGGTCACCCCGCGAGCTCGACAGGCTGGTTACCTATCTAGTCCATAGAAGCGACACAGGATAAATCTGTTGGCAGTGTGCCAGATTGTTGCCACCCCTAGTGATTCATCACTATTTCTAGTGATTTTTGATATTGTCTAAACAAAAAAATTACTAAATTTGCACATAAATCACTAGATTATTGAAGAAAATCACTAAAACAATTGGAAAATCACTCAAATCTAGTGATTTTTTGTCACCGAGTGGCAACCCTGGTGTGCCAGTATTGGTTTCATGTTATGCAAACTCATTATTTCGGTTTATTCGCTTTGGTAGTTGGTGGGATGTCCTCATGTTTAAAACCCTGATTTTTTTTAAGACTTTAAAAAGAACAAAACTTGCATGAGTAATCCCCTATTTCGATTGAAAATAACAACCGACAAAGAGTTCAGGTCTTACCATCTCCTATTCTCTGGGTAATAATGCACAGTGATCTTGTACGAACTCAACTTTGTGAAGAGGCAGGAGGTCCGTCAGTTAAAGACCGTTATCCTTCACACTTGATAGAATATAATCTTCCTTTCACATATTGTCAAAAGTCAAACAGATAGAAAATAGATCACATGTACCAATATGCGGACCTGACTTTTGTACCATCTTGTTCTTGTCATTCTTCTGCACTTTTAGTCGCTAAGGTGAGAGGTTTCTTAATTTGAATTAGGTACTTACGTAGGCCTATTATATCGACCACGCTCAAGAAGTGAAGTTAGGTTAATCGTAATGAAATATATCAAAATATGATGAAATACAATACTTAAGTAACAAAATAATGGAAACTACAATACAGAATCATGGAAAGCTGGCCACCCAAAACGCATTATATTAAATACCTGACATAACCAACTCTATATATTAAATATTTAATCAAAAATATACCTGCATAGTAGTTTTATATCACTCAGGCTAAGCTAATTATCTCCGAGTGCGCACAGAGAAACCAGTTTTTACAACAGATCGGGAACAAGAGTGTGATCGCTATAGTATGTGAGTACCTTAAATAATTTAGCTTTATTGGCTTTGCTCATGACACGTAAAAGCAGCAACATTTTTCTTTTCTGTTTATGCTCAGCGGATCTCATTATCAAAATTAACAAAACTTTAACCATAGCAAAACCATAAGATCAGATTTCAATCCAGTTTTATGTTGTGCCTCCATATGGAATTCCCTACCAGTTAAAATTCGGCTATGTCATTCTTATGGACAATTTAAAAAACAGCTGACCAACCACCTCTTATGCCTACACAGTTAGTTCTCTCCTCCCTCCTTTTCCCCCTCTATCTTTCCTTTTCAATTTGTTTAATTCATTTATTTTGATTGGCGTGGTAGTTTTTGGTGTTGTTTAATTTTATTTCTTTTTTTCTTCTTGTCCTTCTGTTTGATTTTAGTGCTATAATTTAATGTTATGTTTAGTCTCCCACTCTCAAAGGCCAAAGAGCCTTTGGGGGGGGGGTCTAAAGTTCTGTAATTTTCCGTGTTTCTTTTGAATGAATTGATTGATTGATTGATCAATTTGAGACGGGCAAAATTTGCGATTAAAAGTCTTTTCGTCAAATTAATCAGAAGCAAACTAATGAAATTATTTTCGTCAAATTAATGAGAAGCTGGGACTTCACTGTATATGTTATTATATGCGTTATTTACTCCTAAAACTATCACCATTAACAACTCACTATAGCATCAGGCTGCCTAAGGCCAACACAGCTGTGTCGGCCTCTCCTCCACCCAGGTCTATTCAAGGTATCACTCTTTACCCCCTCCATAGAATTTCCAATTTTTCTTAAATTCTTTCTTATGACCTCTTCCCACCTAATTCACTTTACTAATATACTTTATCTCAAATTTTGAGATAGCATTTCGTTCAACATAGTCTAGAGGTCAGCTAACTAGGCTTAATTTTTTTAT
This sequence comes from Artemia sinica, assembly GCA_027921565.1. Lineage (NCBI taxonomy): Eukaryota > Metazoa > Arthropoda > Branchiopoda > Anostraca > Artemiidae > Artemia > Artemia sinica. The sequence goes on from CM051265.1 coordinate 63,713,685, forward strand.
TACTTCTTTTATTTTATTATCCTCACGTTCGTCTCTTTTACCATTTCCTCTTTTTCTACTTCTATTACTACTAAAAGCTCATTGCATTACCAAGCCACCTGAGGTCAATATAGCTGCGCACGCTCCTCCTCTACTCCAGTCCATTCAAAGCAATCTTACTTTGAACTTCTTATTGTCTTTTTTTTCTATTTCTTCTATGTTTTGGGTGACGCAATCAACCACTACCTAACTTATTCAGACTATGTTCGATGTTTTAACTGTCTTAATTAACAGTTTTGCCCATTTTTACTTTTCTTCTTCGCATCTTTTTTTCTTAATTTAAGAGAAAGGCTGTGTAGTCAAACAAATTATTTTTTAATCCTTGGGTAAAGATTTAAAAAACCTTTACCCAATCTTTACTATAATGCTACCCAGGTGTATGGATTTAAGTTTTTATTTCTTATGCAATAACACCCACCTCGTGCGATAGTCTTCTATAGCCACTATCTACAAAATACATTTTTTTTTTTCCTAAAGAAGAATGGTCCCACTGCGTGTTCGTTTTAAACATTGGCCACAAGGTCAAGGAAGTAATGGCCGCTTATTTAATTCCCTTATGTACAGAATTCTCCTCGCCAAAATCACCATCGCATACCTCGTTTACGCATGTCAACTAAAACCTGGGCATTAATTTTGGAATCGAAGGCCCTCCTCCTGGCATCCCACTATCCTAAAATCAAAGATTCTCGTGAATAAAGGGGCTCAACCAATTTATTAGTGAGAAAATGCAATACATGAGTGCATTCTCAGCCCTTTCGGAAACGAAACTGAAAAAACAAAAAATATGTTTGGGAATAGTGCAGGGCCATATCATGGATTTTGTTCTGGGGAGGGATATTTTATTTCGGGAAGGGGGTTTACACAAAGAACTTTAAAAAACACATCCAAAATTTGCTTATATGCAATTTATTTACGTTTTTTACGATCCCCCTAGGATACGACCTTGGAATAGTATAAGAAAGCATTGCGTATAATTTATTAATATGCACAAAGTATTGCGCAGATAAGAAATCTGCATAATTTAAAAATAGGGAAAAACAGTCCTTAGAAAAAAGCAAATCTTGATAAATATTGATCCAGCAAGATCAGTTGTCTTAGAGCCACAGAAGGGGGATTTCGGCCACCCCTTCCAATTCCAGATTTTTTCTTTAGTAAGGATGGTGAAGTTTAGGATAGCCGACGCCGACAAGGATAGTAGAGATAGTCCCAATGCTGATAAAACTGCGTGTTTATTTGGCGAATATTTCCTCATTTGTAATAGTTCCAAAGTACTGACCACAGATACTTAGGAGAGTACTAATCATCGTTGCAGCAGCTGCTGCAACCTACTAAAAGGCGAACCATATCCCATAGTAATCAAAAATTGAAAAAAGGTGGTGTGAAGAAAACTGCCTAATGAGAAAAAATTGCCATCTGACCCTGGTAACTGTCATTTCGGTTAATATTGAAATTTAGGATAGTCCCAATGCTGATAAAACTGCGCTTCTATTTGGCGAATTTTTTCCTCATTTGTAATAGTTCCAAAGTACTGACCACAGATACTTAGGAGAGTACTAATCATCGTTGCAGCAGCTGCTGCAACCTACTAAAAGGCGAACCACAGCCCATGGTAATCAAAAATTGAAAAAAGGTGGTGTGAAGAAAACTGCCTAATGAGAAAAAATTGCCATCTGACCCTGGTAACTGTCATTTCGGTTAATATTGAAATTTAGGATAGTCCCAATGCTGATAAAACTGCGCTTCTATTTGGCGAATTTTTCCTCATTTGTAATAGTTCCAAAGTACTGACCACAGATACTTAGGAGAGTACTAATCATCGTTGCAGCAGCTGCTGCAACCTACTAAAAGGCGAACCACGGCCCATGGTAATCAAAAATTGAAAAAAGGTGGTGTGAAGAAAACTGCCTAATGAGAAAAAAATGCCATCTGACCCTGGTAACTGTCATTTCGGTTAATATTGAAAGTAAAAGTTTATAACGAAAAGAAATTTATTTAATTAAAAAGAAAATCCAGAAACCCCTCAAAAATGTCGTCAGATCGAAATGAAAAGCGCATTATAGTTTAGAACGACGTGGCCTCTCTGAACTATTATTTTTTTTTCTTTAAAAGGGTGCATTCATTCACATAGATTTGCAAATTTGCAAATCTATACATGTCATACATGTCATACATGTCAGGTAAAAGAAAAACGAAACTGACAGCTTAATTTTGAATTCATTTATGTCTTAATGTTGTTCCAATGTTTAAAACTGTGCAATAAATACAAGAGTCATCCTAAAAATCAGAACAAATAAGTGTACCAACTGTTTTTAAATTGACACATTTTTAAAAAATCACAATAATAAATTCTTACGGAAAAGGTGAAGAATAGTGGCTCTCCACAAGGAGACAAGCTAGAACAAAAAGAGAGACATTTTTATATAGCTAATTTTGTGGCCATTTTTATGGTTTTTCTTGCGTTTTTCGACAATTTTTTCTGCACAAATCTGCATATTAACAAATTTGTGATGCGTTTTTAAAAGTTTTTTTTTGTAACCCCCCAAAATAATACCCCCTCCCTCGAAAAAAATCTTGGCTACGGCCTTGGTAATTAGTAAAGATTTTTTTATGATACAAAATTTATGTCCAGTACCGTTTAATGGAAATGTCCCATTGCAATTTTTGCAGGTTTATCTAAAAATTTCATCAGAAACAGAAACGTGAATTCGTCTAACGACTTTTTTGTTTCTTAGGGACATTTAAAACCCCTACCCTCTCAAGAAAACGCTTTTTGGTCGAATAGTCAAGATTTTTTTAGGGCTGTAAAACTGTGGAATCAGAAAAATTAAGATAATCTTCAAGACTATTATGATTTCGAACGAATCCTTTCCTATTTGACGGATATTTTCGGAATTTTCATTTTAGCTTTAGTGGAGCTTCTACCGAGGGGAGCGACAGAAGTGGTGTTTTTAATCTAAAGTGCTATTAGTGCTCTTAGGGTATTAGGTCAAGCAACATTTTCAAAATCAATGCAATTGAAATCTGGCTTCCACCCCTCTCCCAAGAAAGAAAATTTTAGAGTCACCGTGACTGGATGTATGCTTATAATTTGTTAAATGAATTATACACTTAAAAACGTTAAACCATTCAATACAAGCAATATGGGACGTCCCCAGAGGGGAAAAGGCTTCAGGTCCCCTCCGTGAAATCTCGACTTGATCCTATGATCTCGTATATTTTTCATACAGTTTGCAATATCTTCGATTTTCATCCTCTCCCTGAAACCCACCTCTAAACAGGGACGTAATTTGCTATGGTGCAGGAGGGCAACTACCCCACAAGCCCCAGCTTGGCTCCCCCGGACCCCAGTTTGCCTTCCCTCCCAGATCCCAGTTTGTCCTCCAGCAGAAATTGAGTTTCTGCAAATATCTTTTCTAAACTAAGATAAGTCTGCATAATTCAAATATATAGAGAAATGGGTCAGTTTTCTTTAGCATATCTTTTCCTTTATGGTACTATTTGGCTCATTTTTCAGCTTTCATTGTCATTTTCACTTTATTGGGGAAATTGGCTCCAATTTTGCCCCCCCCCCCCTCCTCACCAGGATTGTGACTAAATTACGCCACTGCCTCTACCTTACTGTGGTTTGGACATCGACTTCGAATGCCCCCGCTCTTACCTGCAAAGATGATCTTTCACTTTGACCCTGTCAAAGCTGGTTGGAAGCGACCTCGCGGCCGACCAAAGAAGCGATGGTCCGACAGCTTGTCCGAGCTCCTAGCAATGGCAAATGTCAGCCCAAGTGAAGCGCAAACCCTTGCAATGGACCGAAGTGGATGGAAGAGGCAGACGTCACTCACTACGCCGAGTAGCACCCGACAGGAGACCAAAACCAAAGTCAAGTCTAAATAAGTTCCAGGAAACTTTTCCATGAATTCACTGCACAAACTTTTTTTATTTTTGGTTATTCACTATCAATAAAAACTATTCCCCTCTTATTTTATTGGCACTTTGGTTTTGCCTGTATCCGTGGGATTGTCAAATAAAAAAAGAAGATGTAAATCAATAACCTTATGAGGTTTCATCCTATTTCAAATAATTCTTTAAACTATGTGTATTTTTGTGTTCAACTAAATACAAGGCCGAATCTAGTGGGGGGGGGGGGGGGGCTAGGGGGCTTGCGCCCTCCTCCGAAATTTTTATCCAACTCGTAAAAATGTAAAAAAAAATGCAAATAAACAAATTTTTGATCCGGTTTTTAATTTTTGTAAACCTCCCCACTCCTGAACAAAATCCTGGCTACGGCCTTGACTCAATATATCTAATGTTAATTCTACATTAATATATTTTATCGTTAAGTTATTCATTTGGGGGGGGGGTAGGTTTTTGTGTTTTTTATTTTTATATCTATTTTATTGATTAAATAAAGTATTTTCAGAAATAGAACGCTTATGGGAGTGAGTTAACGCAAATAAAAGAGCAGTGTAAGTGAATAAACGGAAAAGTTCGATTTTTGTGTACGCGCCTGTGTCCATCCCTTTGAGGCAAATAACAATGTATAAAATAAACATATGCAGATATTTGATAGCATTCTAATCTTTGGTAGTTTAGTTAAATCATACGGGCTCCCCCACTGTTATATTCTGTCGAACGACATTCTTTTAGTGTTTACTGGGTCAAAGTACAATCGAGACCCTGGCCATAATTCTTCAGTAACTTACGATCTTATTGGCAGCTCATCCATGGACTCTTCCGCAGCTAATTTACCTGAGAATTTATTTGATTAGTAAATCCATCCTGCATAAACTTATGAGCCGCTATCAAAGCAAGCGTGATCCATTCAAAGCTTGGCATACGCATACTCATACCCGAACAATTACGTCATTACATTTGCATATTTAACTTCCGCCGAATATCCGACACAACAGAGACTATTTCGATTCGGGACATGAGCCAAGATATTTAACGAATTAAGATAACTGGAAAAACGTCTCTGGACATGTTTCTCTAGAAGGGCATTTGCGTATATTGACTGGCCCCATACTGGGGCTATTTGACCTAATTTTAAGGTCCAATTGTTCTTGGCTACGGAAATTTTTATTCATATATCAGTGGCACAATTTCGTCAATATCCTGGGGGGGGGGGGCAACGTTGGAGCCAGTTTTCCCAAATCAAGTGAAAATGACAGTAACAATGAAAAACGAACTATATAGTACCATAAAGGCAAAGATATACTAAAGAAAACTGACCCGTTTCTCTGAATGCTTGAATTATGCAGGCTTGGGCTATACTAGATTTGACTAGATTTTTGAAGAAACTTAATTTCAGCTGGGGGGCAAACTCGGGTCTGGAGGGGGCAGTTGCCCCCCCCTGTCCCATAGTAAATTACCCACTGCCATCTATACCTTCCTGTTCTTACTGGCACTTTATATCACAAGGAATTTATCACGTTACAGTATACTAGATCAAATTAGGCTGAATTTGAGTCCAAGTCGAATAAATAAATGCAATTCTTTCTTCAAATTCCATGATAAGTTTGAAATGTTTCTGAATTGCCAGAAAAAAATAATTAGCCAACATAGGCAGCCAACAAAATTAAAGATGGGGAATCTTTGTACTCCTTACATGGATTGGTCCACGATGGGCAATCGGTTTTCCTAATCTTATCTATAGCAGAGACAGCCCTTACGTCTCTATATAAAAGATCTTCCACACTGCAAAAGTTAAACTTTACGTTGCGTGTTAGATAACGGTATTTACGCATATTTTTCTTTATATAGAAACAGCTCCTTTCACACTTCGAGTCTGTTTTGTTTGGACGTTAGTCCACCAACACTATAGACTGCAATCACAATTATAATTCGCAGAAATTTTAAATCGAAATAAATAAATACAAATGCTTTCTAGCTCACACAAATTAAATTATTTTTTTCTATTTTTGACACGTTAACTTAAGGAAAATGTTGAAACCTTGAATTCCATCTCCATTCCACATTTTAAGTTTTTGAGTAGCTTGGTTTTGATGATTACGATGGTTTTAGCAATAATCCTGATGGCTTTATGAATTTTTACGTGAACCTAATGTGAAACAACGTGTTCAATGTGGGGCTCCCAGGGCGTCTTTAAAGCTAATAAAGTTTTCCTCAAAGCTTCATGCCATAAAGTTTCACCCGCTCACACAAGAGCATTACCTTTTTGACTTTGCAGCAATTTTTTGTAGCAAATATCTTGAATTAAACAGACTTGGGCTATAATGAGAGAAAGGTTGACATTTTTTGTACTGGCGATACCCAAGATTGTGTCCGTTTGGTTCTTTCGTTCCCTCCCCTTTGTTTATATGTTCTCTTTTAAACCTTTTTAACGCTATTTTTATCACAATCTTTTTTTGGTTTTGTTTTAGTTTTTGCCTTTTTAACTTTTTTACATTTGACGCTTTTTTTTTTACTAATGAATGGCTTTGCCATTCTCATATTGTTGTTTTTGGCATTGTTTAGCCAGTTTTTTAGTTGTTGTGCTATTTTTATGATTTTTTTATGACTCCGAAATGCGAATTCGGCCCTTTGGGGCTTGTGATAGTCATTTTTTGAAATAAATATCTTATCTTATCTCTTCTTGTGTGTCCCTTGGGCAATTTTTGGAGGTTCTGCGGATGAAGGACGACAGATTACCGAAGGTTGTCCTTTTCGGCCAACCATTTAGGGCTAAACGGAAAACAGGTCGTCCGCGGTTGGGATGGGAAAACATCATAAAGAAACATTTAAGGGACATGGAAACTTCCAGGGAGGGTGTAAAGAGGGAGGCTTTCAATAGATTGGAATGGAGGAGAAGCGTGCGTAGCTGTGTTCGCCTCAGGCGGCTTGGTGCTGCGGTGAGTTTCTAGTAGTAGTAGTAGTAGCAATCAGGTTTGGTGGCGAGAAAACCATTTTCTTAAGCAGCTTTTTCTTTATAATAAGTCAGTCTTAGATCAAAAGGTATTTTTTTAGTCTAGCCTCTATTTCTATACTGAGCAAAAGATTTTTAACGAGTGGACACTCAATTATATAGACAATATAATTTATTTACATATTTCAGGCTAGAGAAATGAGCAATTGTTCAGCTTTGAGACTATATAGTATCTATCTATTAGTTTTTCGTTGCCCATTTGAAATTTCTCAGGTCTTCTGCTATTGCAGACTAAACCTTGCTTACTTTCTTGAAAAAGTTGAACTAAGTTCAACTTTTGAGCTGCAATAAAGTCATATAAGTCATTTGAGAAAAATGGTTCATTAACTTTGTGGACAGCTTCATTTGCTATATTGACACCTTGGCAGCCGTCCGTAAGTTTGATTAAATAACAAAATAAGCTCTTTCAACTGAAAGTAAGGAGCAACATTAAAAATTAAAACGAACAGGAATTATTCTGTATATGAGGCAGGGGCTGCCCCTTCCTCAACTCTAAGTCTTTATGCTAAATTCTTAAAGATCTGCAAAAATACATCTAAGTCAAATTCAACAGCCTTTGTGTTTGAGCAGTCTTTGTTAAACAATTGTAACAAAAAGACAAACTTTAGCGTAAAGAGCGTGGGTTGAGGAATCGACGGCACCCTTTCCTCAACCCTAGGAGGCCTAGTTGCCCTCCGGTCTTTTTTCTCACTTAAAAAGGGCACTGGAACTTCTGATTTCCGTTCGAATGATCCCGTTTTCGACCTTCTAGGACCATTGGTTTGATACGGTTACCCCTTGAAAAAAAGAAGAAATACACGCATCCTTGGTCTTTCTTCTGGCAAAAATTACAAAATTCCACATTTTTGTAGAGAGGAGCTTGAAACCTTTACATTAAGATTCTCTGATATGCTGAATCTGATGGAGTGATTTTCCTTAAGATCCCTTGAGTTTTGTGGGATGTTTCCTCCATTTTCCAAAAATGTGGCAAATTTTCTCGGGCTTACAGCTTGGAGCTTTTTGGTTATCATTAACATAACTTAACTACTGCAACGTAACTTGACTTCTTATCTTAGAAAACCACGTGCGTAGTGTGAAAACCGCTTAACGTGGAGGAGCTTGAGGCTACCAAACCATTTGTGTTTCTATTTAACTGTGGTGAATTATTTTAAATAGTCTTAATAGTAAATTTTGCAATATCAATAACAAAGACATTGGGTTATAGCTTGATTTCTTAAATGTTTAGCATGCATACCTGGAAATAGTTTAGAGCCCGAAAAGAAAATCCGTCTTAGGGATCCTTCTGTAGAAGAATTGAGCCTTAAGCTACGTGTTTTACTCCTCTTTTATTAATAATTGTGTGTTGCATAATTTACAATTATGACTCTTTCTCACAACTCTGCTTTTTAAAACAATAAAAAACTTTAGCGTAAAGAGTGAGGCGTTGAGGAGGGGACAGCCCCTTTTATATACGGAATAATTTCTGTTCGGTTTAAGTTTTAATGTCGCTCCTTTTTTATTTAATTTCTCAACTTTTTAAAATTAATGCAGGTTTTGATTTTGGCTCACCGTAGATGAATAATTAAAACGAAATTTGCATATTAATTTTACTTTTTTTTGGCTAAATGGCTTTCTCGAAAGATGTTTAATTTTATTTACGAACGTTTTTATTAGTAATAAATATACCTAACTTACGAATTAACTTACGTGACGAAGTTCTATCTTCGTATATTTTTATTCCATATCTTAGGGGGGTTCGCCCCCTAGTCAATACCTCGCTCTTTACGCTAAAGTTCGAATTTTTTTCCAATTCTTTAAGAATGACCCATTAATCACAAAGGCCGTTAATTAGAATAAATAGCTCTTATGAAAGTACTAAAAAACCTTTAGCGTAAAGAGTGAGGTATTGACTAAGGGGCGAACCCAATCACATGCGTAATATTTTCTGTTCGTTTTAAGTTTTGATGTTGAAAAGTTTTCAGTTGAAAAGTTTTTCAGTTGAAAACTTGTTTTTTTTATATTTAATTTCTGATCGTTTTTTTAAATAATGCTGAGAGATCTGGCACCCCCTTCATAGCGATGTCCCTTCCCCCGTGAAAACTTCCTCCATGGAAAGATCCTCCCACTTAACACCAGATCTACCCCCTCTCCCCCACTACCAGAAAAAATCAACCTGAAAACGTCTGTATACTTCCCAATAACCAATACTATATGTAAACATTGGGCAAACTTCATAACTTGGCCCGGGGACTGTGGGGGATTAAGTCATCCTCAAAGACATAGTTCTTATATTTTTCGACCATGCTGAACAAAATGGCTATCTCAGAATTTTGATCGGGTGACTTTGGGGAAAAAAAGAGCGTGGGAGGGGGCCTAGTTGCCCTCCATTTTTTTGGTCACTTAAAAATGGCACTGGAACTTTTAATTTCCGTTTGAATGAGCCCTCCCACGATATTCTAGGACATCTGGGTGGATGCGGTCACCCCTGGGAAAAAAAACAACAAAAAAACAAACAACACACGCCTCCGCGATCTTTCTTCTGGTAAAAAATACAAAATTCCACATTTTTGAAGATAGGAGCTTAAAACCTCATTAGTAGGGTTCTCTGATACGATGAATCTGATGGCGTGATGTTCATTAAGGTTCTATGGTTTTTAGGGGGCGTTTCCACCTTTTTTTTCGAAAATAAGGCAAATTTATCAGACGCGTAACTTTTGACGGTTAAGACTAAACTTGATGAACTTCATATATTTCAAATCAGTATAAAAATCTGGTTCTTTTGATGTATCTATTGGTATCAAAATTTCTTTTTTTAGAGTTTCGGTTAGTATTGAGCCGGGTCGCTCCTTACTTACAGTATATTATATATATATATATATATATATATATATATATATATATATATATATATAATATATATATATATATATATATATATATATATATATATATATATATATATATATATATATATATATATATATATATCCTTAATATAGGATGCCTTTAGGAATGTTTATGTAGTTAATTGCTACGCGTTAGCGAAATTACAATTTTTCCCTAGCGTAGTGATTTATATTTGTAATAGTTTATATTTTGGTTTCTTATGTAAAGAAAAGTCAAACGTCAAAAAGCATACCACCTTAGCCCATAGTAACCAAAATTAAAAACGCGTTATAAAACAAGCGGGCTAGTGAGAAAAAAAATTCCATTGTCGCTGATTCAGGAATGGTAAACTATTATCTTGATTAGTCTCTTTAAATATATAGACCACATATTTCAACACAAAGACTAACGTATAATGGACGGAACAAAACCGTGAAATTGCTTGGTGGACTTATGTAGCATTTTTCGTGTCAAAAACTGCCATAGTTAAAAGCGGGAGTATTTCTGCAGAATTTCAACCCAAGAATTATCTTCTGTGGTATCTCTAATTTTAATTGCTATCAAGCTTATTGTGGTTTTAAGTACCCCCTCCAGAAAAATAAACATAGATCCCTACTAATTTATCCCTACTAAATGTCCCTACTAAATAAACATAGAAAATAAGGACCCAATAATGTCTTCATGAGAAAAGTTTATGCAAAATTGGTACCAACAGTGTTGATTGATGAAAAAAAATAACCTTGCTGTGAAGTGGTGGAAGTTGTGAAAGGTTAAGCAGATTCTTTAGAAAACGTAATACTGGTAACCAAATATGGGTCTTTCAATACAACCCTACAGTCTTTCGATATACCATTTGTTTGGTTATATCATATTTTTTAACTTCTTGAATTGGACCAAACATATCTGAACAATCTGAACATATCTGAAGCTGAATCTGTTTAAATACTTGCTATAGAGGTTTAAGTCATCTGGACTTTGATGGCATAGTATAATAAGTTTTTCTTTGGAACGTCAATATTAAACAAATTTAAAATATTTTCACAGCGCAATAGCGTTGGCTTAGTGATAAAATATGATTTTTTTTTAGAAAATAGCCAATAAGGAGCCAATATGAGCCAATAAGAAGCCAATAAAATAACCAATATAATCACAAGCCAATAAGGAGGATTTGCTTATTTTAAGCAGTAGCTTAATTGTTGTGTTTTTACTTAGCTCTGTAATATTAGGAGCAAAAGTTTTTTTTTCGAAATCTTGAAGTCAAGAAACGAATAGGGGACAACAGATGATAGGTAAGATAAGATATTAATTAAAAAAATAAAAAAAATACTAGCACAAGCCGCGAAGAGCCGAATTCGAATTTCAGAGACAATAAATAACAAGATGACAACAAAAAATATGAGAATGACAAATCATTCGTTTGTCAATGAACTAAGTTGGGAAATGTCAAAGTAGATTACAAAGACAAAAACTGGTTAATTAAAAAAAAATATATAAATATAAAAAACTTGAAAGGTACTTTAGGAAAAAAAGAAAAAGGAGGAGAACGAAACAAGCGAAGAACTGTAAAAACTGGGCCAACACCAGTACCAAATAATGAAAGATGGAAAGTAGCGAGATATTTTTTTTTTCTGTAATGAAGGGGACAAAGGTTTTTTCGTATCTGGAGGTACAGCAGCGAATTAAGTAGGATAGGAACCGGCTTAGAAAAGGCTTAGAATTAAGATAGGAACCGGCTTAGAAAAAAAACAAGGCGGGCGGAATGTGGGTTTGGAGTGTCTTTCGGGGAAAATGTTTTTCGTGCAAGGCTTTGTTAATGATTTTTTTGGGGGGTTTGTTTTTGTTTTTACAAAATGAACGCACAACGTAACTATCATTGACTCATGTGTTCTCAACCTCGATTTTTTTTTGTAGAAAAGAGTATGAAACCTTACCTTCTTTGAAAATTATTCGCAAGGTTTTTTTTTTTTGATAGATTCAAATATTTTCTGATTATTCCTGAGAGATGCCAGAGTGCCCAACTGGATAAGCATATTCAAGATGCGGGTGGACAAAAGAAGCTGGGAACGATTTGTCTCTGGTGTACTACTAAATGACGAAAACTGTTTTTTTTTGCGTCAAATGAAATTAAAGAGTGATATTAAAGCCCAATGTGAACAGAAATTATCTATACAGGGGGAGACATCATCTTCCTCAATATCCCTCTTCTTGCGATACAGTTTACCTATTGCATAACTGCAAAAGTATTATTTGCTCAAATTTTTTTTTTGAAATAAGCCTACAAATAAGCCTCTTATTCTCGTGGCATTATGAAAAAACTATTTTAGGGACGAATATGTTACCGTATGGCAGTATAAACTCTGGAACAGGAAAGTTATATATAAAGCGGTTAGATTGTTCAAAACGATTGGTTATGTCAAAATTTTCACTCGACAGTATCTTGGCTCTAATAAGATCGAAAACGTCTATGTGATCGATCTATGTTATCAATTACCTTGAGAGAGCAGACTCGGCACAATCACCCATAAGAAGAAAAACATGGTATTGGCTATTTATTGGCATAAACTAATGAAGTTTTTGTATTTGGAAACACTACGAAAAGCAAATTTGTCACCATGTATTTGCTATCCTCAAAATTTTTTCCTTTTTTGATATTTTCGGTTACTGCTGGAACGGGTAGCTTTGTATTTTTCTGGAGGGGGTACTAAAACCACAAGAAGCTTGATTGCAATTAAGAAAGGGCTCTCATTTAGAATGCATGGTATTCTTTCATGTCATTCTTCTGAAATTACAACTTTGAAAGTTTTTGTTTTTGCAAAATGAACGCACAACGTGACTACTTGTCTCAAGTGTTCTCAACCTCGATTTTTATTTTACTAGAAAGGAGTATGAAACCTTACCTTCTTTGAAAATTATTCCCGAGGCTTTTTTTTTTGATAGATTCAAATATTTTCTAATTATTCCTGAGAGATACCAAAGTGCCCAACTGGATAAGCATATTCAAGATGCGGGTGGACAAAGGAAGCCGGGAACGATTTGTCTCTAGTGTACTTCTAGATGAAGAAAACTGTTTCTTGTGTCAAATGAAAGTAAAGAGTGATATTAAAGCCTAATGTGAACAGAACTTATCCATACAGGGGAGACACCATCTTCCTCTATATCCCCCTCCTTACGATACAGTTTACCTATTGCTTAACTGCAAAAGTATTATTTGCTCAAACGTTTTTTGAAATAAGCCTATAAATAAGCCTCGTATTCTCGTGGCATTAGGATAAAAAAATATTATAGGGACGAATATGTTACCATATGACAGTTTAAACGCTGGAACAGGAAGGTTATATATAAAGCTGTTAGATTGTTCAACACGATTGGTTATGTCAAAATTTTCACTCGACAGTATTTTGGCTCTAATAAGACCGAAAACGCCTATGTGATTGAACTATGTTTTCAATTACCTTAAAAGAGTAGACTCGGCACAATCACCCCTAAGAAGAAAAATAGGGTATTGGCTGTTCATTGGCATAAACTCACCTTTGAAAATACTCGTTGCATTAAAATTAGTAGGGATCTATGTTTATTTTTCTGGAGGGGGTACTTAAAACCACAATAACCTTGATTGCAATTAAGAAAGGGCTCTCGTTTAGAATGCATGGCATTCTTACATTTCATTCTTCTGAAATTACAACTTTGAAAAGCATAGTTTTCCAGCGGATTCAAGGTGTATGATTTTTATTTACTTTTTTTTTACCGTAGCTTTTTATCCATCAAACAATGTATGTTAGCATGTTTATTTTCTTTTTTTTTTCTTTTTTGCATTTCAAAGGTCAAAATCCAATTAAAAGGAACTCCCGCTCGATATGGTTTCTATGGTTGTTCCATAAGTCTAATCTATATTTGATTTGTCACCAATCAAAGTTTGGGCATTTCGTGGAGCTTCGGGTGTTTCAAATGTGTTATGGAGCTGTCTTGCATACTAGAGAATATTGGCTTTCTAAAGGTAGCTGCTCAGAGAACATGTTTCTACCGACGACAGATTAACATTTCCGTGGCTGCACGGGAGAAATAGGTGGGGATAAAGGCTAAATATTTTTTTGAATGCCGTATTCTTTGCGTCTTATATCACTCCAGGTTTCACAAGACGTAGAAAAAGATTTGTAATTCTAGCAGGTTCGTACTAGGTTCGAGGTGTCAAAATCCTGTGAAAACGGTTTTTACTCGTGCAGATACTATGCCGTAACCTAGAGTAATGCTGTCAAACACATCAATTATACCTTTTCCCACCCCAATGCCACCCACTTTGCTCAATTTACTGACGATAAGCAAAAAACGAGCTATTTAACGCCCTCTAAGATACCTTGTTTTTCCGGTTGTTTTTTTCGAGAAGTTCACACTGCTTTTATTACACAAATTTGAGCAATATTGCAATTTTAACATCATGATCATCCGGATCAGGAAGTGGTGGATAGAATTATATATATATATATATATATATATATATATATATATTATATATATATATATATATATATATATATATATATATATATATATATATATATATATATATATATATATATATATATATATATATATATATATATATTATTTTGATTCAGAATAAAGATATTTGAGAATCCTAATTAGGCTGCACTATACTTTCAAAGATATTTTCAGTTCTTTTGTAACATTACAAAAAAAAAAAAACAAAAAAAATATTCAAGAGCATAGTTTTTGCCATCGAACGGTATCTCTTTCTTAATCATGTGGTTAAGCCCAAAGAAAATAAGCGTCTAGAAATTTTACACGGCATATGAATACAGGGAAAAACTAGCTTAAGAACATAGAGTCGATAGGAAATCTCTAAATTCACCATTGGACACCGCCAGGGGTGTTATTTTTTTTTGGGGGGGGGGGGAGGGAGGCTAACAATAATTTGGAGAAAAATATTATATAGCTTATGCCACTTGACTATCGCGATATAGACCCTTCTTGCCCTCCCCCTCCAATAAAAACAATGGAGCTACGCCCCTGGACACCGCGTGTGAAGATGGGTCCATTCTTCACTCACAATATATATTTTTTTTTAGATACTAGCTGTCAGCAGAGGACAGCGGCAATTGCACAGATCTTTTAAAAATTGGGTCAAGAAAGGGCTCAAGCGTAGAATAATTCCTCTGATATCCCTCTGCTAGGTTATACTAAATTATTTTACTATCAAAGTTTTTTTTACGATCATTTTACGTGCTATCAAAGTACGTTAATTGCTATTTGTGACGCTCCTAAGGTGTGCAGATTGCGATTGTCTCATTCATGGCTTTGGCAGTGCACAATGTCAAGCTTAACCGTAATTGTGCATATATGTGATGTTCAACTGCTTACATGTTAATCCTGAAAATAATCTTTTTATTTATTAGCTTTCTCATAATATATTTTTGTTTGTTTAGATTTAGGTCTGACAGTTATCTTATCAGTTAAGAAGATTAACATGGGGAAAAACAGAAGATGAGTGTAATACGAAAACGGTTGCTTGTGGTTTTTACAGTCAAACGTAAAATAGTATATTAATGAAACATGAACCACTTGATCGTAAGGCGTCTTTCCAACTTATATATAGAATTAAGCAGGGAGATAAACATTATCTTTACTATTGATAATATTAAGATCATTGTTTTTTATTCTCTAGCCCTACTACCTATTTTTAAAGATTTCATGGTCAAAAAACTAATAGCTACAGCCACAGTAAGGGCATTTTGGGTGAACGAATTAATTAAAAAAAAAAAAAAAAAAAAATAAACAAAAAAAAAAAAAAAAAAAAAAAAAAAAAAAAAAAAAAAAAAAAAAAAAAAAACAAGAGAATTGTAAGGGCCTTGCGACACATTATGGACACACCATAAAACTCTTTAGATCTTAGATAATATAAAGCGAAATACCCAAAGGCTCCTCCTTCATGTGTGTCTTAATTCACATTTTTAAGCATGCCGGTAAATGTGCGGAGGGGGTGCTTTTAGGATCGCACCTCCCACCCAAAATCACAAAATTTTTCATATATTTCCTTGTTTAGCTTCTTTTCATTTTTTGATTTGCGCATATCTCATTGAAAGAATATTTGATGAAATATTAGTCATTTGGTGGTCACTGGGGATTCCTACGCTATTCTCAACTAAGGCCGTATTCAGGGTGGGGGGGGGTTAGGGGTTTTGAACCCCTTCCCTAGAAATGTTGTCGGACTCATAAAAACATAACACAAATGAACATAAACAAATGATGATGTGTTTTAAATTTTTTTGTAACCCCCCCCCAAAAAAAAAAACTTTTGTACCCCCCCTCCCGAAAAAAAATCCTGGATACGACCCTGTTGTTAAGATGTGCATTATTGTAGTTGCATCACATTAGATAATTGGGCCCACCCCCTTGATTTATACAAGACCTATAAGAATATAAAATTATTTCTGATTGGTGTTTTTTCTCTGTCAAATAAAAGTATTTGTTCCTATTGAAATGTTATTAGTAGGGCAAAACGTGTTTGTCAAAATCAAGGGGGAGGTACATTCTGTCATTTTTTTTTTAATCTTTCCAATAAAAATACCAAAAAATACTTTTTTTGTGAAAATACCTCCCAGAAAGGTCTCTCTGAAAAAGGGAGGGGGAGCAAAAATCTAGGGGGTATATAACCCCCTCCCCCTAATCAGTTCCCCATTTCTTTTTTCGCTAATATAGTTTTCTACATCTACTTACATTGATCATACTCCTAGGGAGGAGAATAGAGCTTGCTTCCTGGGGACGAGGTTCAAGGTAAAAAAAAAACAACAAAATAACTCAGGTTCAGGCAAGTACTTTTAAGTTTTCTAGATAAGTTCTTTGGACTAAGTTTCCTTTCCCTGGTTGCAAGCATACCGATCTACCCACTTTAATTGTATTACCCATTATCAGCATTCCTGATTGTATGCCTATGAACGTCATTTTTCATAATAGACTCAGAGATTAAAAAAGAAAATGATAATAATAACCTGTATGTCTATTCAAAAAGAGTACGTGTTAATTATCAGCTATCGCTAGATAGATGCAGCCAGCTTTGCTATTAGCGCACCGGAGATCTATGAAGCTTAGTTTCAGGGCAATGGATTTTACTTTATCCTTAAAAGAATTTTCAGCATCTATATTGTTTGATATGCCATCATCGTCCAGAGAAGATGTATTTAAAGGACACTCTAGACGGTCAATCATTTTGATCCAAAGTTTCCGTCAATCAATTGATTAAAACATGACTGGCCCTCTAGGAACCGATTGAGTCATTCAAACTTTTTATCAATCCCCGTCAACGCTTGACTCAAGCTTCAAACAGGTTCCTAGATGGTCAATCATGCTTTAATTAATTGATTGACGGAAGCTTTTGATCAAAATGATTGACCGTCTAGGGTGTCCTTAAGAGTATATTTGGCTATCTCAGCCAAGAAACAGAGAGTCTAATTGTAAAAGAAGTATTGCGACTAGAAAAATTGTTGTCCTTTTTACTGGCTTGAAGTTTCATACAGAAGAGCCAACCAGGTGGAATTTAACTTTTGATTGGTTTTCCTGGCTTAAAATTTATTGCTGGGTGCCTTAAAACAGATAAGTTTCTTAAATGGCAGGGTTATTTGTCTTTTGGAAATAATAAATGAAATGCGCCATTGACGTAAACCAATGGAATTAGAGCCAATTTTTACGACGGAGGCATAGAGAAGTAGTCTCTCTTTTGCTGTCTTGTTGTCTCGTTGAGAGTTCAAAGCCAACCTTGTTTTCTTGGGATGAGGGCAGTTTTTTGTTTTTATAGACTAAAAATATGTTTTAAAGGAGTAGGAAAGAGGGTAATTGCCTTCCAACGTTTTCAAGGAATGACTGGAACCCATTGGAAAAGATTCATTACTGGAACAATGGAGCGAATTCAAGTCGTAGAGTATGATTTACCGATCGCTGTCTTTCTAGTCATGAGACTAAATATCGTCGGTCGGGCAAGCAAGCCCGACTGACGATATGTAGGCCGACCAAGCCCGACTCTGTGGGTAAGCAAGACGTATCTCCATAATTGTGAATTTTCAGTAGAGCAGAAATAAAGCCTCACAACTTTTTTGTTTCCCGTCCGATAACCGTAATACAAAAACGGATTGATACGCATTGGCCTTACAATTCGATCCGTTTGTGTTTTACGATTATCGGAGGGAAATAAATGTTTTGTAGATTTTTCTGCTCATCTGGAAATTTACAATTATGGAGATACGTCTTTTTGATACCCGACTGACGATATATTTCGCAAGCTAGTCCTGTATGGCTTATTGTATGTTTTTCAGCTGTTTCTCTATATTTTGCCGTATTTCATGGGCTTAGTTTGAGAACTCTGTGAATTAAGCTGAAACACACTCGTAATAAAGAAATTCTTCGTAAAAACTGCTGTAACTCAATTTTTGTTCTTTTTAATGGCTTTTAAATTTCACAAGAAAACATATTTTGTATTCTTGTTACTGCCTTGAAGTAGGGCTAGGCCTAATCATGTGACTCCTTGATCAGTCTAGTCACAGATTTAAAATGGCAGAGTAATTTATCTCTCCAGAAATGAGGAATAATGTTATTGGCGAAAGAAAATATGCCACAGAAATAAGCCAATAGATTTGAAGCACATATTTTAACACGGAAGTATAGGGTATTTAACACGGAAGTATAACACGGAATTAAACACGGAATTTAACAGGTATTTAACACGGAAGTATAGGGTATTTCTCTTAATACTCATCATTTCGTCGGACTTTACAACAATATTCAAGCTGACCACACGAATAAAGAGAACCGCATTTACCTGATAAAATAGAATTTATCACTTTGACCCAAATTTAACACTTCTACCGGACATGTCTCCGTTTCTTAGAAGCCTAAAAAGGGTATTGTAGATATTTCTAGCTCCACTGGTTTTTTCCGCATCATAGCGTAGGTGAGATTTTTCTCAAGTGGGATCAAACAGTTCGTGGTAACGAACTGTATGTAAGGAGCGACCCGGCTCAATGGTAACCGAAACTCTAGAAAACGGTATTTTGATACAAATAGATACACCAAAAGAATCAAATTTTAATGCTGATTTCAAATATATAAGTTTCATCAAGTTTAGTCCTACCCATCAAAAGTTACGCGCCTGAGAAAATTTGGCTGATTTTCGAAAAAAAGGGAAAAGACCCCCTAAAAGTTATAGAACCTTAATGAAAATCACACCATCATATTCCGAGTATCAGAGAACCCTACTTAGAGGTTTCAAGCTCCTATCTACAAAAATGTGGAATTTTGCATTTTTTGCCAGAAGAAAGATCACGGGTGCGTGTTTATTTATTTATTTTTTTTTTGTTGTTGTTTTTTTCCCTAGGGGTGATCGTATCGACCCAGTGGTCCTAGAATATCGTGGGAGGGCTCATTGGAATGGAAATTAAAAGTTCTAGTGCCCTTTTTAAGTGACCAAAAATAATGGAGGGCAACTAGGCCCCCTCCCACGCTCATTTTTTCCCAAAGTCACCCGATCAAAATTTTGAGATAGCCATTTTGTTCAGCATGTTCGAAAATATTATAAGTATGTCTTTTAGGATCACTTAATTCCCCGAAGTTCCCGGAGGGAGAGCTGAAAGTTATGAACTTTACCCAATGTTAACATATAGTTATTGGGAAGTATACAGACGTTTTCAGGGGAGATTTTTCCTGGTAGTGGGGGGGGGGGGGGGGTCGGGGGTTATGTGGGAGGATATTTCCATGAAGGAAGTTTTCATGGGGGAAGGGACATTGCTATGAAGCGGACGCCGGACTTCCCAGCATTATTTAAAAAAAGATCAGAAATTAAATATAAAAAAACAAGTTTTTCAACTGCAACAGCAGCAACATAAAAGCTTTAAACGAACATAAAATATTACATATATGATTGGGTTCACCCTCTAGTCAATACCTCGCTCTTTAAGCCAAAGATTTTTTAGTACTTTCATAAGAGCTATTTATTCTAATTAACAGCCTTTGTGATTAAGCGGCCATTTTTAAAGAATTGGAACAAAATTCGAACTTTCGCTTAAAGAGTAAGGTATTAACTAGGGGGCGAACCCCCTAATATACGTATTAAAAATATATAAATATAGAAGTTCGTTACGTAAGTTAATTCGTAAGTTACGTATATTTATTACTAATAAAAACGTTCGTAAATAAAATTAAACAAGTTTCGAGAAAGCCATTTAACCAAATAAAAATAAATTAACATGCAAATTTTGTTTTAATTATTCATGTACGATGAGCCAAGATCAAAACCTGCATTTTTTCAAAAACGTTCAAAAATTAAATAAAAAAAACAAGTTTTTTTAACTGAAAGTAAGGAGCGACATTAAAACTTAAAACGAACAGAAATTATTCCGTATATGAAAGAGGCTGTCCCCTCCTCAACGCCTCGCTCTTTACGCTAAAGTTTGACTTTCTCACAACTCTATTTTTTTTAAACAATGAAAAACTTTAGCGTAAAGAGCGAGGCGTTGAGGAGGGGACAGCCTCTTTCATATACGGAATAATATCTGTTACGTTTTAAGTTTTAATGTCGCTCCTTACTTCAGTTAAAAAAACTTGTTTTTTTTTATCGCGATAAGGACTTGTTCAATGTTAACGTAGATCGCCATAGTGATGCAATAAGGAATTTGAGATGGGGAAAGGTCAGCGCAATGTATAGTGGGTGGTTTTTAGCCAAAATACTGAGAACACTGATTCTTCCGAAGTACTGACAACACTGGTTCAACACTCAAAAGAGAGGTTATTATTTCTACCCATAAATGTACCCAAAACCTTTTGTTATTTGACGATTTTTCCATTGTAACTGAACCCCCGTGTAACTGAAACCCAAGCAACTGAACCCCTGTAACTGAACCACCGTGTAACTGAACCACCGTGCAACTGAACCCCCGTATAACCGAACCCCCGTGCAACTGAACCTCCGTGCAACTGAACCCTCGTGCTACTGAACCCTCATGCAACTGAACCCTCGTGCAACTCAACCCCCGTGCAACTCAACCCCATTTAACTAAACCCCCGTGTAACTGAACCCCCATGTAACTGAACCCTAATGCAACTGAACCCTTTTTAACTGAACCCTCGTGCAACTCAACCCCCATGCAACTCAACCCCATTTGACTGAACCCCCGTGTAACTGAACCTCCCATGTAACTGTAACTGTGTGTAACCATGTAACCATGTAACTGTGTGTTAACAGAACACAACTGATGAGCGAAAAGTGATGAAAGAGAGGGGTAATACCGAACTCTCAGCTACCATTCTTGGGAGACATCTGACAGTTTATAAGTGACCATGGAATTCCTGTGTTGTTTTAAAGTCACTTATCTATAAATAGGCAGCGTAGCGGTAGAGTGCACCTGGCGACGATAAATCACATCAGTCCAGTTTTTGTCAGGAAAAAATTACTCAGTGATAATTTATTGCTCCCGTTAGCATTATGCGCTTCTAGGTCCGGGCCTAGGGGCCTAGTGGTAAATCCAGGCCTGAGCGTGCACATATTTCCTTTTGGTGAATTGACTTTCCCTTTAAGCACTCTCTGAAAGTTCCAACTTAATACACAAATCCCTTTTTGAGATATGCCATTTTGAAAATCTGCATGCACATAGTGTCTTTTGATTTAGTTCAAGTTTCACCTCAAATACGTCATTCTGTCAAATTTTCAACTTGATACGCGTAGCCTTAATTGTGCTAGTTTAACAGTAGCAGAAGTCGTAGTAGGAGCAGTAGAAGAAATAATAGTATTGAATTAGTAGTAGTAGTAGCAGTATTAATAGCAGTAGTAGGAGATGCAGTAGTTTCAGATGCCCCAGAAGTTTCATCTTGATACGCTAAGCTGTTTCAAAAAAATTGCTGATACACCTATATCAGCAATCTGTATGTTATTGCAAGTTGCCAATTGTTAAAATTTAAGGTTTTTATAGAAGGGATGATCGTAAAAACTTTGAAGGAGGCTCATTCGATTGGAAATTGAAAGTTCAAGTTCAATTTCGAAGAATCAAAGGTAATTACAGGACAATCAGACTTTCCCTCTTAACCGACACCCCCCCCCCCCCCAAATACATCCGATCAAAATAAAAATAAACATTTTGTTCAAAATAGTCTGAAGATCAAATAACCATGCCTTTGGGGTTAAGAACCCCACCAGCAGCATCTGGGGCAAGGGCTGTAAGTTAAGCTAGTTGCTCATTGCTAACACATAAGGTTTTTGTTGAAAAAATTATGTATGAACTTTGGGGGGGGGGCTCATTCGATTGGAAATAAAAATTTCCAGTGCACTTTTTCAGAGTTAAAAGTGATCGGACGGCTTCCACCCCACCCTATTTTTCCCCCAAATACATCCGATCTAAATTATGGGACGGCCATTTTATTTAAAACAGTTTAAAGGTTAAATAACTATACCATAGTTAAATAACTATAGTTCATAACCCTATTGTGTTTTACCCAGTGTAAGTACGGTGGTTGAGTTGCACGAGGGTTCAGTTACACGAGGGTTCAGTTGCACGGTGGTTCAGTTACACGAGGGGTCAGTTGCACGATTGTTCAGTTACACGAGGATTCAGTTGCACGGTGGTTCAGTTGCACGGTGGTTCAGTTGCACGGTGTTTCAGTTGTACGGTGGTTCAGTTGCACAAGGGTTCAGTTACACGGGGGTTTAGTTACATGGGGGTTCAGTTAAATGGGGTTGAGTTGCACGGGTTTAGTTACACGAGGGTTTAGTTAAATGGGGTTCAGTTGCCCGGTGGTTCAGTTACATGAGGGTTCAGTTGCACGGGGGTTCGGTTATACGCGGGTTCAGTTGCACGGTGGTTCAGTTGCACGGTGGTTCAGTTACACGGTGGTTCAGTTACACGGTGGTTCAGTTACAGGGGTTCAGTTGCTTGGGGTTCAGTTACACGGGGGTTCAGTTACACGCACACCCGATTTTTTGCCTTGGAATGTGAATTGAATTACACATTGTTTTAGAAAGCATGTTCGTTCGTCAAATAGAATTATGACCCAACTACAAAGTAAAAATAAACTCGTAAATAATTTTGTAATGTCATTCCCTAGCTAATTGAACGTTTTCGTTCGTCATTATGGCTAATGAAAAATTATTATTCACTTAATTTTGCCAGGTAGACTGGTAGCAATTTATCTATATTCTATTTTGCAACGCAACGTCTCATTAGCAGTTTTATTACTGGTAATAGCAGAAGCATAAGCTTATTTGTATAACCTGCTCATACAAAAGACACGCAAATATACCGTTTCAGCTTTTGAAATATATTGCACAACACCCTTTGCTGTTTTCTTTTTCATGTTCTTTTTACACAACTCTTTTCTTACTTTATTACTCTTTTCTTACTGTTTTCTTATTTCTAAGAAAAAAACCATTTTCTAATTGAAATGATATTTACTAATTGAATTGTATTGCATAAACACCCTTTGCTGTTTTGCTTTTCAATCTTCTCTTTACACACTTCCTTCCTTACTTTCTTAACTTTTTCTTATTTTTAATAAGAAACATATTTTCTAATTGAAATGGTAGTTTCCAATTTCTAATTGGAATATATTGCGCAGTACAACTTGGTGTTTTCATTTTCTTTTTCTCTTTACCCGACTCTTCTCTCACTTATTACTCTATCCTTGCTCTTTATCTTTCTAATATGAAATATATTTTCTAATTGAAATGATATTTTCTAATTTCTAATTGGAATATATTGCACAGCACAACTTGCTGTTTTTCATTTCCCCCTTGCCCGTCTTTTTCTAAGTTTTCTTACTCTTTTCTTTCTCCTAATATGAAATATATTTCCTAATTGAAATAATATTTTCTTGTTTCAAATTGAAATATATTTCATAACACCCTCTGCTGTTATTCTTTTTTATCTTCTCTTTACATGACTCTTTACTTACTTTATTATCTTTTTCTCATTTCTTATAAGAAATATATTTTCTTACTCTTTTCTTCTTCCTAATAAGAAATATATTTTCTAACTGAAATAATATTTTCTTATTTATAATCGAAATATATTTCATAACACCCTTTGCTGTTTTTCTTTTTCATTTTCTCTTTAAACGACTCTTTTCTTAATCATATTCTATAATTTCTATTCTCTTTACATGGCTCTTTTCTTACTTCATTACTCTTTTCTCACTCTTTTTCTTATTTCTAATAAGGAACAAATTTTCTAATTAGTATCATATTTTCTAATTTCTACTTGAAATGTATTACATAACATAACATTTACTGTTTTCTTTTCATCTTCTCTTTACACGACTCTTTTATTACTTTGTTATTCTATCCTTGCTCTTTATCTCTCTAATAAGAAATATATTTTCTATTTGAAACGGTATTTTCTAATTTCTAAGTGAAATATATTGCACAACACAACTTGCTGTTTTGCATCTTCATTTTCCCTTTACCCGACTCTTTTCTAGCTTATTACTCTTCCTAATAAGAAATATATTTTCTAGTTGAAATAATATTTTCTTATTTTTAATTGAAATATATTTCATAACACCCTTTGCTATTATTCTTTTTCATCTTCTCTTTACATAACTTTTTTCTTACTTTTTTACCTTTTTCTCATTTCTAATAAGTAATATATTTTCTTACTCTTTTTCCTTCCTAATAAAAAATTCTCTTAAGAAATTTTCTTATTTCTAATTGAAATATATTGTACAACACCTTTTGCTGTTTATCTTTTTCATCTTTTTTTTACAAGATTCTTTTCTTACTTTATTACTCTTCTCTTACTCTTTTTCTTATTTCTAATAAGAAACATATTTTCTAATTGTTATCATATTTCCTAATTTCTAATTAAAATGCATTACATAACACCCTTTGTCGTTTTTCTTTTTCATCTTCTCTTTACACGACTCTTTTCTTAGTTAGTTACTCTATCCTTGCTCTTTATCTTTCTAATAAGAAATTTATTTTCTAATTGAAACGGTATTTTCTAATTTCTAATTGGGATATATTACAAAACACAAATTGCTGTTTTTCATTTTCATTTTTCCGACTCTTTCCGTACTTATTACTCTTCCTACTAAGAAATATATATTCTAATTGAAATGATATTTTCTTATTACTAATTGAAATATATTTCATAACACCCTTTGCTGTTATTCTTTTTCATCTTCTCTTTACATGACTCTTTTCTTATTTTATTACCCTTTCCTCATTTTTAATAAGGAATATATTTTCTTACTCTTTTTTTCCTCCTAATAAGAAATTTATTTTGTAACTGAAATAATATTTTCTTATTTTTAATTGAAATATATTTCATAACACCCTTTGCTGTTTTTCTTTTTCATTTTCTCTTTGCATGACTCTTTTATTACTTTATTACCCTTTTCTTATGCACAATGAGAAATATATTTTCTAATTGAAATAAATTTTCTTGTTTCTAACTGGAATTTACTGTACAACACCCTTTGCTGTTTTTATTTTTCATCTTCTCTTTACACGCCTCCTGCCTTACTTTATTAACTTTTTCTTATTTTTTATCAGTAATTTATTTTCTAATTGAAATATTATTTTCTTATTTATGATTGAAATATATTGTACAACACCCTTTGTTGTTTTTCTTTTTCATCTTCTCTTTGCACGACTCTTTTCTTACTGTATTACCCTTTTCTTATTTCTAATAAGAAATATATTTTCTCACTCTTTTCTTCCTTCTAATAAGAAATATATTTTCGAATTGAAACACAATTTCCTTATTTATAATTGAAATATATTTCGCATCCCCCTTTGCTCTGTTTATTTTTAATTTTATTTTTAGACGACTCTTTTCTTAGTTTATTGCCCTTTTCTTATTTCTAATAAGAAATATATTTTCTAATTGACATAAAATTCTCTTGTTTCTAATTGGAATATATCACACAACACCCTTTGTTGATTTTATATTTTATCTTATCTTACACGAATCTTGTCTTACCTTATTAACTTTTTCTTATTTCTAATAATAAATATTTTGTAATTGAAGTAATACTTTTTTTTATTTCTAGTTGAAATATATTGTGTAACACCCTTTGCTGTTTTTCTTTTTCATCTTCTGTTTACACGACTCTTTTCTTAGCTTATTACCCTTCTCTTTTCTTATTCTTTTTCTTATCTCTAATAAGAAATATATTTTCTAATTGAAGCAATATTTTATTTTCTAATTAGAACCAGTTGCACAACACCCCTTGCCGTTTTCTTTTTCATCTTATCTTTAAACGACGCGTTTCTTACTTTATTACTCTTTTTGTACTCCTTTTCTTATCTCCTTTAAGAAATATATTTTCTAATTGAGATAATATTTTCTAATTTCTAATTGGAATATATTGCACAACGCCCCTTGTTGTTTTTCTTTTTCATTTTCTCTTTACACGACTCTCTTTTATGCTGTAACTGATATGAATTTTGAAGCTGTCGAGTTCCCATTTTGTGAATATGAGGCAAAGAGAATTCACATAAGAATAAGTCGCGTTTGGTTGTTAGTTTTCCAAAGAATTCGTTAGGTTCATAGAATTCCCTATATTGGGGTAAGGTCTTCTTTTTGTAAATAAATAAAAACAATTTTTCAGTAAAAAGTAAAGCGCGGTGTTAAAACTTAAATTGATAAGCATGGTATTATTGATTTTATAAGTTTATACAATAACTATCTTATTGGCGCCACAATAGATGACATATGGCACCATAAAAGGCACTTCTTATTATCATCTCCAGAGTATAAGGCTAGGAATCATACAGGAACCAAGGCCCATAGAAATGAAAAAAAAAGAGTTTTAAGAAACTCATAAGAAGTAAAAGTAAAGAGCAATAGATTGCAGGATTTACATTTTAGTGAACCACTTCTTGACTTTCTAAGATCACTTGTCCTATACGATGAGGCTGGGATTAGATATAGTGGGCATATCGCTTTAACTAGATCTACTCTATTGTAGAGGATTGGTAAAATGTTACGGAACAGACCTTTAAAATGGAGGCAATTGAAAACGAAAATCAAAGCAGGTTTAGATTTAATGCACCAATCATGTGGTGAGAATCATCTGATCTTTTGTCAATCATCAGAACCAATCATCTGATCTTTTGTTTTAATGCGCTTGAGCGTGAAGAATCACTAAAGGACATCTTAGAAAAAAAAAGAAGTCAAATTGGCTTCCAAAACAGAACGGTGTGCCACTTATTTACTGTGTAAAACAAAATAAACACGTAGCCAGTGTCCAACGACAAAAGCTTGTATGTCCAGGGGAAATATTCATAAGACTATAAAGGCAACGGTAGGTTCGACAACAGTGCAAAATGATCTCCCCGCTTCCAAAAACAATTGCTTGACATTGAAAAAACACTAATTCTCAACAATTTTTTTTTCACCAATCAAAAAGGTTTTAGCTGAGTTTTTGAAATTTTAGTAACATGGTAGGTTTTGGATAGAGACTGAACAAGGGTCTGCTCAAATGCGATTTTTTTTGCGGCAAAATCGATATGAGCTTCCTGTAGACACTAAAACCAGACCGTAAATAAAGAGCAAAAAAAAACTTTTGTATTAAAATATACTTGTCTTTTCCAGGTTGTTCCAAAGTCTACACAAAAAGTTCTCATCTTAAAGCACACCAAAGAATTCACACAGGTAAGGCTATTTAAAAAAAAAAAAAATGCATACTACTAATTAATAACATTGGTTTAGTTATTCCTCAAATTATTAACATACTGTAGATTAATAACGTAAATAAATTAGTAGGTGTCATATTATTAGCTACAATCTAGTTTAGTAAGAAGCATAAACAAATAAAATAATAATAAAAAAAAACGTGGTAGCATTATTACTAAAGATGGTAGATACAAGAAAGATGTAAAAAATAGAATTCCAGAAACGTGTGGTGTTTTCTGTGGCTGAAAATAGGTGTAGAAAGATAATAAGACAAGCTTTGTGCCTAAAATTTGTATACTATAAGCCGTGGTAATGAATCTGGTCAAGTATAGCCCTGAAATCTGGGCATTTCAAAGGTTAAGAAGATATGCTAGGTGTTTTTTCCAGTGGAATTGACTCGATCCTTATAAAATAAACTATTATGTAATAAAAATACATATTAAAAAGGGCTTATGCTACAATATAATTATATATTAAATGAACGGGCTAAAATAGAATAAGATGGTTAGGTAAGATGGTTAGATTAGGTCAAGATAAAGATGAAATGTTACTAAAAACCATTCTCTTTGGCAAGCCAGAAGAGCAAAAAAAAAAAACTAAAACAGGAAGTTCTCCAGTCAAGTGGGAAGAGGTCTGACTGAGAAATTTTCTTGCCCAATTGTGGACTGTTTCCCCTAATCCATTCAAGTATAGAATCAAAATGGCCAGATGGGGCGCCTTTGTGCGATTTTGGCGCTTTTTTGAGGCGTTTGCGCATTGATTTTTCAAATCAGCTCATTTTTTGGGTGGGGGGAATCGATCATTTGGAGCATTTTTATTTTGAAAATAGAGCTTTTGGCACATTTTCTCTTTTATGGTGATATAGCTTTAAGTCAAACATCTGGCAACACTGTATAGAACACGTCTCTTTATGATTTGGCCAAATCCACTGAAAATAATTCTCTCTTCTGGACTCATTTTTGAGAAAAAGCCTTAGATACATCCAGGGCCGTATCCAGGATTTTTTTCCGGATCTAAAAAACGCATAAAAATTTGTTTATAACCATTTTTGTTACGTTTTTACGAGTCAGGCAAATATTTCGAGGGGGGTTCAAACCCCCTAAACCCTCACTTAAGGCTCCTGCCGAGGGTTCGGCGAGGGTTCATGCTTAAAAATATACTTTTCGATGCAATTTGTGAATTTTGTGGCAACACCCTCCCTGAAACACCTATTAATCCCTTAATAGTTGGTATGCAATAATACAATAAAATAAATTAACTCTCGGAATGAATTGACTCGGTGAAGCTGTGCTGCCGCTTGAAAGTTTTATACATAATTGTTACATGCTCCCGATTAGATTTATGAAATTTTATCAATAATCTAGGGTTTTGATTAAAACCCGAGGGATGAAACAAAGACTAATACAAAATTTTGCATTTTTAGATAAAGGGCCGTAAGAACTGCGACAAGAGGTTCTCAGACACGATGAATATGATGGTATAGTTTTCATCAAGATGGCTGTCCTTTTAGAAGGACATTTTCCTCTTTTCCAAAAGTGGACAATTTTTTTTACTCCAATTGGTTTTAACTACTAGTACTGCTACTACTAAAAACTCACCGCAGCACCAAGCCGCCTGAGGCTTTTAACGAGTAATTTAAACTTCAAAAACTCTTCACAATTCATTTATTTCTACACTCTTGCCAATTTTTATGAAGTATAAATATTCTCATACTTTTTAATCAACTGGAAGGTTATAATATGCTGGGTATTTGATCAACCTGTCATCTTAAAAGGATCCAATCGTATCTCCCCGTCGCAATTCTATTCTTCTTACCTCTTCTAGGGTTTTATGCTAGACAAAACCTTTCACAATATTTCAAATAAAAGGGGAAAGGACATAACCCTGCTACACACCAGAATTCATTAGGAACCAACCGACTAGTCTGTTATCTACTTTACTGATCCTTCATTGATTCCAAGGAGAGCGTCAATGACTATAACATCCTTAATTAGAGGTTTATGCAAAGGAAGGGCTTTAATAGTTTCTTGTCTACCCACTGAGTCAAAAGCCCACTCATAATAAGTAGGTAGAGTCACGAATGCAATGGCTTCTGAAAATCTGAAAGATGTTTCGATCACGCTAAATATGCTAATAGCTTTGATTATTTAACAATCTACTTTTCTGAATCAGCTAAATTCGTCGAACAATATATACAGTTCTTAAGTACTACAGCATCAGCAACATAGAGATTAGTACCTTCGGTACTACAGGTTCGAGATAAAAGTTAGTCATAATTTACTACTAATTGAGGCTGGAATTATTCACCTGTCCTCGTATTTTGAAAACGAAGATTTGTTGATATTTTTATACAGAGACATTATTATCGTCTGAGGCTCGGACGTTCTCGGGACATTCCAGGTTCTCAATCTATCTTAAGAGTTAATTGAACTAACATCATCATTGATAATTAATCTGCCATGCTCGAAGACTCGAGCCATTGCATGAACTCGTGCAATGTTTTCTGCTCATCACTAGATTTTTG
Organism: Artemia sinica; assembly: GCA_027921565.1. Lineage (NCBI taxonomy): Eukaryota > Metazoa > Arthropoda > Branchiopoda > Anostraca > Artemiidae > Artemia > Artemia sinica. Next base: position 63,743,704 of record CM051265.1, read on the forward strand.
AAATTTAAAAGTGAAATCGTACCTATTTCTTGTTATTTTAGCAATGTTTTCTTTGCTGTATCCAATTTAATGTTTCTCTGACAAACGAATAAAAGTAGTTTATAATATAATAAATATTATAAAAATTATATTAAAATATTAAATAAAAATTATAATAAAAATATTACTTTTTCTGACAGAATTTCTGGAAGTACTCCTCCACCACAAATGTTATTCCTAACTTCTATAATATTTTCTAACTTCTTCATTAATAACTTATATAACATTTTGTGTGTGATTGTCCAGCACCACAATGCGGACTCATTTATTATAGTCTCTCTTTATTTTTGAGGGGTTTATCACGCTCTTTCACCGGGTACATCTCTCGAAGTTCCAATTCTTCCACCACCCAGGATACACTTTACCGCGCCAAATCTTTCCCAGCCGCTCAGGGAACAATTTTTACGATCTGTGGCATTTTTCTATATAATTTACGTTAAATAATTGGTTCTTATCGGTTAGCTGGAACACACGCGACAAGAACCGCATGTAGAATCTCAAAAATCCTAATGAAAAACAGGTTTCGTTTGCCTAGTGAGGTATTGCTCACTCCATGAAAAATATATACTCTTTAGTTTTTTGGGGTTGAAGGGGCAAAAAAAGGTACCTAGGTTAGGTTACGTATTTAATATATGCTCTTCTTTACCCCCCCCCCTTAATGTGCAAATATATAGCCCAAATTTGTTTCTATACCATTATATTTTCATCGTATTTTGTTTTATTTCGTTAACATTAACCAAACTTCACTTCTCGCGTGTGTTCCAGCTAACCGATAAGTACCAAATAATTTTTCTAACTTTAATAGAATCTATATTTATTTTTTAACTTTAAACTAAAATTGCTTATGAAAGGGAACAATTCCCGAACTTATCCACTAGAGGTATCCATGTCGTATATTGACCAATCAAACAGTTCGTAGTAACGAACTGTAAGTAAGGAGAGACCCGGCTCAATGGTAACCGAAACTCTAAAAAACGGAATATTGATACCAATAGATACATCAAAAGAATCAGATTTTAATGCTAATTTTAAATATTTAAGTTTCATCAAGTTTAGTTACATCGTTAATTACTACCCATAGAAAGTTACGCGCCTGAGAAAATTTGGCTAATTTTATAAAAAAGGGAGGGGGAAACCCCCTAAAAGTTATAGACCCTTAATGAAAATCACACCATAATATTCAGCGTATCAGAGAACCCTAATGTAGAGGTTTCAAGCACCTATCTACAAAAATGTAGAATTTTGCATTTTTTGCCAGAAGAAAGATCACGGATGCGTGTTTTTTTATTTATTTATTTATTTTTTTTTTTTTTTTTTTTTTTTTTTGTTTCCAGGGGTGATCGTATCGACCTAGTGGTCTTAGAATATCGCGGGAGGGCTCATTGGAACGGAAATTAAAAGTTCTAGTGCCCTTTTTAAGTGACCAAAAAATGGAGGGCAACTAGGCCCCCTCCCACGCTCATTTTTTACTAAAGTCACCCGATCAAAATTTTGAGATAGCCATTTTGTTCAGCATGGTCGAAAATTTGATAACTATGTCTTTTAGGATGACTTAATCCCCCGAAGTCCCCGGGGGAGGGCTGAAAGTTATGAACTTTACCCAATGTTAGCATATAGTATTGGTTATTGGGAAGTATGCAGACGTTTTCAGGGAGATTTTTTCTAATAGATGGGGGTGGGTGGGTCGGGGATTATATGGGAGGATCTTTCCATGAAGGAAGTTTTCATGGAGGAAGGGACATTGCTATGAAGGGGGCGCCGGATTTCCCAGCATTATTAAAGAAAAAGATCAAAAATTAAATAAAAACAAAACAAGTTTTTCAACTGAAAGTAAGGAGCAACATCAAAACTTAAAACGAATAGAAAATATTACGTATATGATTGGGTTCACCCCCTAGTCAATACCTCGCTCTTTAAGCCGAAGATTTTTTAGTTCTTTCATAAGAGCTATTTATTCTAATTAACGGCCTTTGTGATTAAGGGGTCATTTTTAAAAAAATGGAACAAAATTCGAACTTTAGCTTAAAGAGCAAGGTATTGACTAGGGGGCGAACCCCCTAATATACGTATTGAAAATCTATGAATATAAAAGTCCGTTACGTAAGTTAATTTGTAAGTTACGTATATTTATTACTAATAAAAACGTTCGTAAATAAAATTAAACAAGTTTCGAGAAAGCCATTTAACCAAATAAAAGTAAAATTAATATGCAATTTTTTTTTAATTATTCATGTACGGTGTGCAAAAATCAAAACCTGCATTAATTCAAAACGTTCAAAAATTAAACAAAAAAAACAAGTTTTTTTTTTTACTGAAAGTAAGGAACGACGTTAAAACTTAAAACGAACAGAAATTATTCCGTATATGAAAGGGGCTGTCCCCTCCTCAACACCTCGCTCTTTACGCTAAAGTTTGACATTCTCACAACTCAAAACTTTAGCGTAAAGAGCGAGGCGTTGAGGAGGGGACAGCCCCTTTCATGTACGGAATTATTTCTGTTCGTTTTAAGTTTTAACGTCGTTCCTTACTTTCAATTAAAATTAACTTGTTTTTTTTATTTAATAGCGAGAAGGAACTAATGTTCCTTGCAATATCTACCCTCAACTAATCTGTTTTACCGCTGTAAATAATGCCATCTACTTTTCAGGTGAGAAGCCTTATCAATGTCACTGGCCCGAATGCCAATGGAGATTTGCGAGATCTGATGAACTAACACGACACTATAGGAAACACACAGGGGCTAAACCATTCCGATGCAAAGTCTGTGACAGGTCTTTCGCTCGATCCGACCATCTTGCACTTCACATGAAAAGACATATGCCAAAAGCTGCAAAACAACAGCCGACGTAGCGATATTAGATCGTATTATTTATCAGGATTTTTTTTTTCATGTCTTATCTCCTTAAATGAGTTCTTCTTCTTGCATTCGAACAATGGTAAATACATTCAATAAAGGTCAAGGCTATGACAGTGATCTTAGGATAAATGCCAACAAAGAGTATTAAATCATTAAAAACTAAACGCTAAAATCTTTTCACTTGCTATTAGTTCCAGTTCCGCTATTACTAGGGATAGTTTCTCTTTTAAAGACAGTTTTTTTGTCCCTATTCCCTTTAATTTATAGTCCCATTTCGTACCAATGTGATAAGATATAAAATATATTGGATGTCACGTCTTTCGGAAGTCGCAGGACCAAAGAAGATATAATGACACAGCATATGACTTATGGATCTCTGAGTCAGGGTATTCAAAGTAGAAGATGTGCACACCCCTTGGGGTGCGAGAGTGGGTTTCTGCTGATAATTCTAGCAAGCTAATCTATACGATTTCCTATTTTGCTTGCGAATATAAAGTTATGTTCCAGCAAAAATCTTGTTAACTATTCTAAAGTGGTGCACAGCAGTACTCCAAAATTCCAGGGTCTTATGAGACTTACGACACGAGTGAAGTCTGGAACTTGTCTAAATATGCAAATATAATGAGAAGCAAAAATACTGGATCCTTTTAATGAATATTAATAAATACAATTTTGTGGTTAGCCTACGTTAAAATGGCTAGGGCACGTTCTGCGGAAATTCTCAAAATATATAAATAAAATGACAAGCAAAAATACTGGATCCTTTAAAAAATTAGTAATAAACATAATTTCATGGATAACTTAGGCTGGGTTAATGTAGATAAAGGACGCCGTTATTGTGTAATATAAATTCTAAGCTTATCGCTTATCTCTAATAATAAGAGAAAGGTTGAGATGGCTAGGGCACGTTCTGTGGAACTTCTCTAAATATACAAGTATAACGAGAAGTAAAAATGCTGGATCCTTTAAAAAATTATTAATAAATACAATTTTGTGGTTAACTTAGGCCGGATTAATGTAGATAATGGACGCTGTTGTTGTGTAATATAACTACTAATCTCATCTTTAGCCTTATCGCTTATCTCTAATAATGAGATAAAGGTCGAGATGGCTAGGGCACGCTCTGTGTAACTTGTCTAAATACATAAATGTAATGAGAAACAAAAATACTGGATCCTTTCAAAAATTATTAATAAATACAATTTCAAGTTAACTGTGGCCGAGTTGGTGTAGGTTTTCTGCCTTAATTTATTTTAACTCTTTTTTAAAATAAGATTTTTGTAAAATTCTTCTTAGTTTTTTATATTGATTGATGTATGAAAAATACTATGGGAGCTGATGAGGCATCTGACAACGGATTTCTTTTCATATACTGCTGTTGTATGATTAAAGGTAAATCCGATAAAGTTTGTCTGTCAAATTTAATATTTTAACCAATTGTTCCAATTGGTGTTCTAACATCTATACCAGAAAGTTCAAGGCGGCCATGTCTTGACAGGAATCAATCAAGAAGTGACAATTTTAGCGAAAAACTTATAACCAAAGTTAACTATTATAAACAGCATTTTTATTTTTGGAGTTGTGTTCGTCGCATTTAACTTTGGACATCTCAATAGGGGACTACTGATTACTAGATTTTAAAATCGTTAGATCTTTGATGGTCCTTACATGATTTCAATTGGTTTTTGATCATTTTTGATCTTTAAACTGAAAGATTTTTAAGACAAGTCGAATTTATTCCATAGACTTTGGTTGTGTAATCCATAATCCAGAGATTATTTCCATGGAATTGGGGATATGCGTAAATTTAGGCAAATTTCCTGATGTTCCCTTCAGAACGGAAAAAAAAGTTGGGGATGGGGTACCGATGGGGGATAGAAATGGGAAAGAGTTGGGGATGGAGGATTGAAAATCGGATGAGGTAATTAAAAATGCAGAATATACCACTTTTTGTCAAAATCTCTTTGGTTTGAGAAATTTTATTTTTACAAAAACTTTGTCAAAATTTCTGTCCTAATTCTGACTCAAAATATTAACCTTAACGTTTTCAATCGATTGATTCAAGCTCCTTCCTAATATTTTATTTGGGTTTCAAGATAGTAAGAGGCTTGTATTTTTCCTCAATGGTTTCCAGTGGTTTGCAAAATCCGTTTTACATCACTTTCTCAAATTCAGAAATAGTTAGAGTCTTCTACTTTTTTTTTTTATCTTCGTCTTTTGCTTCGGTAGGACCAAAAGTTATCTGTTTTTAGCGCCCCTTTAAAATTTTTGTTTTTTAACATACCCTCTTCTGAATTACACATCCAATCGGCCTTTTAAATTATTTTTTTTCGCCCGAACTAAGATAGAACTGGAACTAATCTGAACAATAGAAATTAACATGCTTATTAAACTTATAATTATCTAGGATTCAAAACCATGAAATTAAAAATAATGTTTGAACCCGTCAAACAATATATAAGATAAATTAATAGTAGTAGCTCTATCCACGTGATCGCAATTAAACCTTAATTTTAGAACTTTAAAAATGCAACCTTTAATTGTACGTATTTTAATATACTTTAATATTATATAACTTTGTATTTTTGAACGAGACAAGTTACGAGTATGATACCTGTTTGTTTATCGCCTGCCAAGAGTAAATGCAGCAGGGCTCCTATCCATATGGTATGCTGGTATTAATTGTACCGTATGGTGTAAGGTGCTGTATGGTGTGCCGGTGTACCTACCAATTTCTCCAGGGGCCGGTATTTTGAAGCAGGGAAAATTAAAAAAAGGAGGGGATTGAACGAAATTGTATAAACTTTTAGACATTGAGGTAAAAGATTTAGCCAAAATACCTTTCTACCCCCCCCCCCCTTATGCGTGCACCTAGATCATCTTAATTTAAATTGCGAGGTGGTCAAATGTTGTTTTTGAATATTTTTTTTATTTCGGACGGCCGATCTTTTTTGTACATCGGTAATATATATATATATATATACATATATATATATATATATATATATATATATATATATATATATATATATATATATATATATATATTATATATATATATATATATATATATATATATATATATATAATATATATATATATATATATATATATATATATATATATATATATATATGTATATATATATATATATATGTATATATATATATATATATATATATATATATATATATATATATATATATATATATATATATATATATATATATATATATATATATATATATATATATATATATATATATATATATATAATTATATAGGGTATATATATATATATATATATATATATATATATATATATATATATATATATATATATATATATATATATATATATATATATATATATATATATATATATATATATATATATATATATATATATATATATAATTATATAGGGTATATTATTATTAATTCCTGAAAATTCTATTCAAATTAGTAAACGCATTTTTTATTACTTGTTTGAATAGAAGAATAAACTTTTCGAACATAACAATTATTATAATAAAACGGAATAATAACTGTGGAACAGCTATCTTTATAGTAGGAACATTGCAAAGTACCCTCTTTGATCTATGGTTGTGATTCAGTTAAGATTTATGTCAAGATTATTAGCTGAATGGTAACTTTGCTAATGGAAGATGTGATGGAATTCAAATAGTGATGTTAAAGATATATTATGGACAAGTTTGATTGTTGAAATTGTTAATAGTCTGTTAAAGAGCCTAGAGAAGTTTTTTGTTTATAGGAGTTGTAATTTCTAGTGAAACTGATCTTGTTAGTGCCATATTTGTGTTAGTGTGCCAAAATGTTTGTTACATTTTGTTTCGAATTAATTTATAAGACGTTTCCTATAATAAAGAGTATAAACCATTTCTTTATAGCCATGAATTAGGGAAAGCGATTATTTTTACCTTTTTACTATCTCCCTCTTTTTTTTGGTAAATTAGAGCCAACCTAACCTTAAGAGGAGGAGCGGAAAGGGTTGAAGTTCAAAACATAAAAAAAGGAAGATAACTGCAATGAAAGAATACTAGCTTTTGGTGAATATAAAGCACTGAGGGGAAAAAAATTCTGGTAAAGCTGTAGTATAGTATATTTGAGTCACAAAAACCCACAGGGCCACGACCACAAAAAAAGAACAACATACAAATACAATTAAAAGAGCATTGTTTTAAACTAAAGAGCATATATCAAGAGCAAAAGAGCAAATATTAACTAAAGACCATTGGAAGCTGATCAGAGAGAAAACTATGAGTTTTTAACTTGGACACATGGGTGTGTGCAAGGAGGACCCGGGCTCGACTCCTCTCCATAAATTCAAATATTTTTCAATTTCTAGAAACTTCTCGATTAAATTATCAAATAAAAAGAAATCATTATTGCATCCCCTCCGCAGTATTTTTTTTTATTATTGCCCCTTCACCCCGAAGAAACTTCTGCGTGCATACCTTCGCGCAGATTATAAAAATTGAGAGCTATATTTTGTAATGTTGTCTCCCTCCGAAAAAACATTCTGCGCACAAGACTGCATGGGCATCATGGAAATTGAAAGCCATTATACTGGGGATAGTGAACTGTTACCTAGCAGAATCTGATAAAAAAAAACTCAGTTTAGCCTATTAAACTTTTGATTTCTTTTAAAAGTCAGGCTTATTTGTATTATTACCTTTGTTTTATTGATTTGTTTTTGCTACAGGCCTACACGCTTTTACTTTTTTTATTAAATAAAAAAAAACAACAAGTTTTTTCAACTGAAAATAAGGAGCAACATTAACAGTTAAAACGAACAGAAATTATTACGTATATGAGGGGGTTCGCCCCCTAGTCAATACCTTGCTCTTTACGCTAAAGTTCGAATTTTGTTCGAATCACAAACCCCTGAATCACAAAGGTCGTTTAATTGAATAGATAGCTCTTTTGAAAGTACTAAAAAAAACTTTAGCGTAAAGAGCGAGGTATTGACTAGGGGACGAAGGCGAACCCCTTCATATACGTAATAATTTCTGTTCGTTTTAAGTTTTAATGTTGGTCCTAAATTTCAGTTGAAAAAACTTGTTTTTTTATTTAATTTCTGATCGTTTTTTAAATAATGCTGGGAAATCCGGCGCACCCTTCATAGAAATGTCCCTCCCCCCATAAAAAAATCATCCATGGAAATATCCTTCCACGTACTTTACCCCCCCCCCCCCCCCCTTAGTATGCAAATCTACAGCCCAAAATTTTCCAAAGTAACGAAAAAACTGGTGTGTTCTCCAATTTTACACAGCTTAAACTAGAATGAGTGGCGCACATTACAAAAGTACCAAAATTCGTTCCCCCCACGGAAATAAAAAAACAATCAAATAAAATTCTCAAATTTGGAAAGCCTTAATTTCCATGGGGGTATTTTCTTGGGGGGGGGGGTATTTTCCGCGGTTTTTTCTGGGCGATTATCTTATGGGGGTATTTTCCGGGGGGGAGGCTAATCGCCGGGGAGGTAAACGCCTAGAACCGCCCAATACATCGGAAAAGGAGAGTTAGTCCTTTTTTATAAGTTGAATATAGTTATAGACCAACCAGACGCTGTGGGGTAAACACCGAGTCCTGAATAATTGTTATACAATTATCAATAAATTTTCATCAGGGTATGTATTGCCTAGAGAAATCAAGAAGCACATACTAATGAATAAAGTAATCAGTAACAAAACAAAGAATAAATCCGATACCACCCTCAGAATATATTTCTCTGAAAACAACTGGCCAATCCCTGCCCTGAGAAAATTAAAAACTGCAAACTTACATTTTTGAAAGTTAATTCAAGCTGTAATCTCAACTACAAGAAGTGTATCCATTAAGGATAAAAGTAAAGCTCCTCCTCTTGTCCTTTTAGAGGCCCCCTTACCCCTGATAGAAATCTCATAGATCCATTTTATTCAAAGTAGTCCCAATGTCTAATAGCCATGACTCCAGGGATGCAATGCCCCCACAGCACCCTGGGGCAAGGAATATAAATTATGCAATTTTCCTATTTTTACCTACAGGATTAATTATTGGGAAAGGGGGGAACGTTTGATCATGAGTGTTTCCAAAAAGGCTAAGGGTACTGTGGAGTAATATTGAGGGGTCTACTGAGCTAAATCAAAAGAAACTATATGTGTCAAAGTTATGAAAAAGGTGTATCTGCAATATCTTGAACAGGTAAGGGTATAAACTCGAAACTTTCAGATCCACTACTAATGCTACTATGGGATTAAAATGCGACTGGATGCGACTAACTTTGCAGGAGCGAATGAAGCCATTAAGTTGAAATTTATAAGGCATTTTGAAAAGTGCTTGGAGGACAAAGGAACCCCACTATCCTTTTTAACCCTATACAGGCCAATATAGGAATTCGTTTTGCAAAACATCATAAAGGCTACCTTATGATATGTGACCTTTAGGGCTTAGACTTGAAAAAAAAATTGTTTATTGGCATTTTTTTTTACAAATCGCTGATTCTACCTCATGTGGCTAAAATACAACATTAACCTCTTAGATAAACTAAAATAGGGAATTTTAACTTTGTGTGAAAGGCCGTGAAGCAGTTGTTTTTGGCCGTAAGGCACAAAGTCACGTCACACTTTTTACACTCGAAGGTTATATAGTCTGATTTGCACTCTTTACAGCAGCTCTGTTTCTCAGATTTTCTCGGCCAGTGACTGACTCCATCTGATTGAGCGGATATTGCTGGCCTAATTCTGTTGCGGCTACGAACTGGACTTGGACAAGCTTTTGCGTCTGCAGAAGGTTTCCCATGGTTATGTTACGGCGTCACACGAGCTGCCGCATACAACCCTGCAGCTACTTCAGACCGAAAGGCTCGCAAAATCATCTGTTTGTATGTTCTTGAACTCAAAAGTCTGATGTTTGATCGAAAAAGCAGTCAGCTGTTACAAATGGCAGTATCAACAAACCACCGTAAGATTCTCATATACAATTTCCGCGTACGAAAATGGGTCCGAAAATTCTCTGCCGGCATATATGCTAAATCCTTTCTGGTGGGGGGGGGGTCAAACACAGTACCCCTCACTCTACCCTGGAAAGTTTCGTACAACTCGTAAAAAAACTCGTACAACTCGTTTAAATAAAGTTTTCAAGTTTTGAAATAAATGCCAGAAATAGACATTGCTGATTCGTCCTTTTGATAACCTGCTTGTACTTCTGTACTTTGATTTAGCCCAAAATGCCCCTCAAGAGGCCCTTAAAGTTCTACTTTAATACCATTAGCCTTAGTGGTAGTAGTACTAATAGTTGTGGTAGTAGTAGTACTAGTACTACTACTGCTAGCTGGATTGTTATACACATGCTGCACTTTTATTAGATCAACTTACTGAAAGCTTAAACTTAATACTCTAAGCTGTTCTTAAGATACTGCTGATGTATCCTTTCGACAGCCTGCATGCTGTCACATACTCTATTATGTACACATACTACATACTCTAGTATGTACACATACTCTATTTCAATTTTGTTTACACCCCTCAATATTCCTGACTATTTTTCCTTAATACCTTTCGCCTTAATAGAAGTATTATTAGCAGAAGAACAAGTAGTAGTAGTAGTATGTAAATAGTATCTTTTAGTTGGTTCGACATCCACCCCAACATGCCCTAACAGTTTCGAATTAATTATCTAATCTGTTTCTGGGGTAAAGTTTCAAACCTTAAAAACCTGTATCGACATAAAGTGTTTCGATTTAATTCTAGATTGTCTTCAAAATTCCCTGAGAGTCGTACAAACAGTAATAGTCACAGTAGTAACGATTGTTGTGACATTAGTATTAGTAGATCCAGTTGTAGTAATAGTAGTATGGACATAAAACCTTTGGTAAGTTTAACATCCTCCTGTACATGCTTTGAAATTTTCAACTTAATACAATAGACGGTTCTTAGAATATTCCTAATGCGCCATTTTGAAAACCTGCACACAGGAAGTATGTTTTGATTTAGTCCAACATCCCCCTAAACATTCCCTGAAAGCTTCATTATCATACTCTTTGTCTCAGTAGAAGTAGTTTTAATAGTAGTTGTAACAGCAAAAGTAGTAGCAGTAGGCAAAGTGTGTTTTTTGAGTTGTTCCCTCTCAACAGACTTGAAAGTTTTGATTTTTTACTTTAACCTATTAACGACCAATGTTCCCATTTGGGAACAGACAGGTATGAATTTTTTCCTGGTTGTATAGTCAGTAGAAGAGTGAATTTTTGCTCACCATTGTTTTTCCCGATGGCAAAAGTGCTAGCACAATTTTTTTCATCTCAAATATTCTAATGTAAGTATTTTTGTATTTTGTCAAAAAGGCCAATTTTTTTCGGTTTTAGTAAGGCTGGTAAGGGATGTCTTTTAGTCATCAAAATGAAAAAGGATGGTAAAGGACTTTTTTTTTAGGTAGCTCTGATCTCATTTTTCATTTCTATGGAGCGCAACGACAGAAAAGAAATAGTTTTGATAGTACTAGTTAGCGCTACTTCTTTTTGTTCCCAAATGGGAACATTGGCCAGAACCTGTCTACCTGCACCGCTGTTCGGCTATGGAGCGTTCATATTTTGTAATTTGTAAGTTCCGGATGCTGATTATAGGAGTTAGAGTGCAGTCCAGCAACTTATTTAGTGATGTTTAGAGACTTGCCCTTGGTATGATATTGATGACATGTTTCTTTCTAGATGAAGAATACAACCTATATCTCTGTAAAAGAAGCCCTTGCTGTCTTACATAAACTTTCTGATGTGGATAGTGACGGTGAAAGTATTGACGTTGTTGTGATTCCACCCAACCCAGACCCTGTTAGCAACGAGGAGCAAGGGGACGAGGACGATCTTCAAAACCTGGAGGGTTTCCCACCCGATGTCGCTGGTACTTTGGAAGTAAGAGGTAGCAGGTTTAAATACTAGGGAAGATGGAAGTAGTCTTTCTAGTTCAGAGGAAGACGTTCCTTTAAGCCTGATGACAAAGAAATGGGGAAGAAAGCCTGTAAATAATACGACTGCAAAAGCCCATGTCTCTGCTCCTAAATGGAAGAAAAATCAAAAGGCAGGACTTATTGATCATGAGCATATCCAAAAACTAGACAACGAGCAGGTGGAACTCCTAGGAAAATCTGAATTTGCAATTTTTTTGTGAATTTTATGACGGAGATATCCGAGCACACATAATTCATGAAACAAGGCGGTATACGACACAGCGAAATGACCCATCATTTACAATTGATTTCAACGACTTGGACTCTTTCGGGGCCATCATGTTTCTACCAGTATACCATAAGTTGCTAAGTGAAAGATTATACTGGTCCAGATCAGATGATGTTTGTATTCCCATGGTCGGAAAAGCGATGAGCAGAAGTAAATTCGAAAAAATTAAGAACTATTGGCACTTTGCAGATAATGCGAATCTGAATGCGGCTGACAAAATGGCCAAAGTCAGGCCTTCGATTGATCTGTTAAATAAGAAAATTAAAAAATTTAGGACTTTTTGTTCTAAGCTATCAGTGAATGAGCAAATGATACCCTTTTTCGGGAGGCATAGTTGCAAGATGTTCATACGAGGCAAACCAATAAGATTTGGATATAAGGCTTGGATACTTGCATGTAGTCATGGCCTTCCCTTTCATATTCAGATGTACTGCGGAAAAACTACCGAACAAAACTATTGGTCCGCTTGGTCCACGAATTGTGACATCTTCGTTGTCTATAGTAAAAACACCAGCCCATCATGGCCTCTTTTTTGACAATTTCTTTACTAGTTATGACCTATTTGTTGACCTTCACCATTTTGGATTCCGTGCTACAGGAATTGTGCGAGAAAACCGACTAAAAGGGGGTAACTTAGAAGACTCAAAAAAGTTAGAAAACCGAGAGAGAGGCTATTGTGACTACAAATCGACAGGATCAATCTTGGCAGTAAAATGGAACGACAGCAAGGCCGTTTGTGCTGCGACTAATCATAATTCTATTGAACCCTTACGCCCAGCTAAGAGGTTTTCATCTGCAGAGAACAAGAATATAACCGTCGTCCAACCGAGGCTCATCAGAAATTATAACCAAGGCATGGATGTTGTGGATTTTCTTGATAATCCGCTGTCAGCTTATCGACCAATTCTACGTGGAAAATGGTTGTATTGGGTTATTGGACAAAACCTTCTGTGTAAACTACTTGTTTCTTCCTGAAAGTTTTATCGTTATCTTCACGAGGATGATGAAAACGGAAAAATCAGCCAGCTTGATTTCATTAGAAAGGTTGTCCAGGGACTCTTAAACAATGAAACATTCCACGTACCGAGTTTCACCCAGGCTTCTCTGGCACTTGAAGATTTTCCCCAAAAATATGCGAGCCACTCTCTCGTCACAACAATCAAGCAGGGACGTTGTGTTGTTTGCAAGAAAAATACACGATTAGAGTGTAAAGAGATAATACTATTAGTCTCAATAATAGCAGTAATAGCAGTAGCAGTAGTAGTAGTAGTAGTAGTAGTAGTAGAGCAGTAGCATAGATTTTGCTGTTTGCTGGTACACCCTTTTGACAATATAGATGCTCATATTGTGCTTTAACTTACTTCAAAACGTCCTAAATATATCCTGAAAGCTTCACCTTAATACCCAATTTCAGTTGAGGCAATAGCTGTTGTACCAGTAGCAGTAATAGCATTAATAGCAGTGTGCACATAAGACCTTTTGTTTTTTCAATATCCCTCTCAACACACGCTGAAGTTTCCCCTTAATGGTGGCCGGTGTTTTCCTTCCTGACAATTAACCCCCCTCCCCCCGGAAAATACCCCCACGGAAAATACACCCCAGAACAATCCCCCCCCACCCGCCAAGGAAAATATCCCCCGCGGAAAATACCTTTCCGGAAAATACCCTTCCCAGAAAATACTCCCCCGTGGAAAATAAGGCTTTCGAAATTTGAGAATTTTATTTGAATTTTTTTTCTTTTTAATTTCCTTAGGGGGAAGGAATTTTGTGCTGAACTAACTAGCTATTCTAGTTCCATGCACAACTGAAGCATTTATGAAATATTTATCTTCTTTGAAATTCATGTCGATTCTAAATATATAATACTCATAAAGTTTAATAATACCAGTCAACAGTTACGAGCCTGAGAAAATTTCCCTGATTTTGAAAAAGGGGGAAGAAAAACCCTAAACGTTAAAGAATCTTAACGATAATCAAAACATCAGATTAAGTGTATCACAGAACCTGACCGTGATGGTCGGTCAGGGAAATAAATTGTGGTGGCAACCCTGTATGTAAGCATCCAGAATTCCGCACTTCTTTTGTAAAAATTTTCACAAATTCGTATTATAAAAATTACTCTCGGTATAAATTAGATTTTATAAAAGTAAAAATTAGAATACATTTTATGAACTTCTTCACTGTTTATATAACCATTTAAAATTCGTTAAAGTTGTAATATAAAAACAGAAGTTAATATAGTTTTAAACATTTCTTTATAGAAAAATGATTATTAATACATGTATCAAATTGAATTGCACTGAAGAACTGTTCTAGTCTGACTAATTTTACAATTTTTGAAAGTTGAGGAGACTTAAAGGTGGTTAATTCCGCTCGCTGGACTCAGCTAAAATATTTACAGAAATAGGTTTGTTTTAATAAACACCGAATTATGTTTCAATTCATAATGCCTGTTGAGACTTGCAAACGCTTCTACGGCGCATGCCAAAAATTATCGCTGTTTTCTCTATTATTTGAAACCATCTTAGTAAAAAAGGATCTATCAGAAAGATAATGCTAAAGAGTCAATATTTTTTTATTTTTAGAAATGAATGTAAAGAACAACATTTAAACAAACAGGAATTACCACAAATACGGGTAGTTTTGTTGTTCCTCAAACTTCTCTCTCTTTTCCGAAACTATCTTAGTAAAAAAAGAATCTATCGGAAAGATAGAGTTAAAGAACCAATTATTTTTTGAAATGAAAGCAAAGAGCAACACTAAAACATAAAACGAACAAAAATTATTCCGAATATGAGAGAAACCTGCCCCTTTTCTTTATGCTAAATAATTTTATGATAAAATGTACTGCTAAATAATGTTAATATACAACTATAAAATTGCTTTAGAATTTGACTGGTTGCTGAAATTAAGAATTTGACTGGCTGCTGGTTTACTGAAATTAAGAAAAAACAAAGGGTATACATGAATTTGAAAGAATGAAATTAGAGTTTAAAAACAGCAGAAATTGCTAGGAATGAAAAGATGAAACCTAAAAAAATAGAAAATACAAAGGATAATGAAGCCAAATTTAAAACAAACAGAAATTACATTAAAGTCGGTTAGTGCTGTTAACCCTCAAACAGTGGCGTAATTTCGTCAAAATCCTGAGGGGGGCAAAGAATCGACAGCTAAACGTATTATAATTTTATCAGATATCTGTAAACTTACTTTAGAATTTGACTAATTAATCTGGTTTGCTTGCAACAATTCTCCCTGTTAATTACTTTTTAATTAAAATCTAGAAAACAAAGTGTCTGTATGAATTTCAAACAGTGAAATCAGAGTTTAAAAAGAGCAGAAATACTACAAATGAAAAAAAAATTAAACCTATAACAAACTGAGATTAGAATCGATAATAAAGCCAAATTTTAAAAAATACTGTAAATACGGGCAGTGCCCGTACTACTCCTAATTTTTTTCTCCCTTTTTCTGAAGCCGTCTTAGTAATAAAGTAGACCATCTGAAAGATGGACTTAAAAAGTCAATTATTTTCAATTATTTAGAATCGCTTTCGTTAATCTTTTAATCTCAATTGGTACAGATCTGTTTCTTAAGGAGAATGCAAAAACTTTTTATGCGCTAACAAATTATGAAGATTTGATAAAATAAAAGACTCCTGAATCATAGCGGGGGGGGGGCAAGAATTTGGTCAAGGGGATCTGCACTAGGCCACAATGGGTACAATGTACTCAAGGACACAAAATTGGACCCCATGGAGTAATTCCGGAGTGCATTTCTTGTGCAGGTTAACCTTTGACTGTTTTATGCAAGGGTGTATCCAGGATTTGTTTGGGGTTGGGGTGGGGGTTATTTGGGTACTTATGCATTATATCTTACCCACCGCTATAGACTGTACAAGGACATACTATAGGAAACAAGTTAAACGGTTATTTGTAATGGATAAATGGATCGCAAAGCGTGATTTCTTATTGCGTTTACAATATTTAAACTGTTGTTTTTTGCGGTTTAGGGGGGAATAAAGGTACCTAGGTTAGATTAAATTACGTGTTTAATATCGAAGCTAGTAATACTTTCCATCCTGGACACGGCCTTGGTTCTAGGAATCATTCTAAAAATGTTTATTGGATAGATTTGTCCGAATATACTATTTTAATTACATAGTATTTTCACACAATCAATGATCGAAGGTTTAGGTTTCACCTCTATCACTCTTCCCCCTCCCCCCAAAATACAGCACATTTTCCTTATTAAACATTAGCCGTAATTTATTTAGTCCTCATTCACATTCCTTATTTTTCGACTAACTTATATCCGATATCCTAAACTTGGCACAACTCTAAAGTGTCCTGTTTACGTGACTATTCTCACATGTTGGTAGAAATATCAGAGGTTTGAGAGAAAACTGGGCAATACAGGAGATTGTAAGATAAGTTGTCTCAATTTGAGGGAGGTGTAATTCTGGATTACCCTCCGAGATATTAGGAAATTGATACCCCAACCCCACTTCGTTAGTGCCTGGTACAACCCCTTCAGTTTTGCGAAGTTTAGGCTGTAAATTAAGTAAATATATTTTGGTAATATAAAGGGAATGTTTTATGCAAAGATAAAATTCACAGTGTGATTTCAGTAAAGAGTACACTTCTAGGTATGGCAAAATAGATTTTTTTGGATTTTCATTAGCAATCAAGCCTGAATAAAAATAACAAACAGCTTGAACGCTTCAAAAATAGAATTAAGATGCTAAAAATTCAAATAAACAAAAGACCGGAATGACAAAATATAGATTAGAGAGCATTAATCCAAGTGCAAAACAAGCTCACACATGGTTTAGAAGTGTTCTTACTCTGCATACGCATGAGTGGAGTTATAGAGTCGACTCTCCAACCCCGAAACTCCTCATGGTTCGTTTTTTTTATATAACCCGCCCTTTTTACCTTTAATTATTAATTCCCGCCTCCAATATAAATTCTCGTATGTGCGCCGAAAGCCGTACCCCTCCCACCCAACCTTAAAGAAAGATGCCTATTAAGGGCATAATTCAAGAATAACTCGTATGGCATCGATGACACCCATGGCCATTCTTTCTTTACTTTTTTATTTTATTTTTTCCTTTGCTAGAACATTCTTATTCCTTTGCGACATCAATCTCTGTCTTTGCACGCTAAAGGATGCTGAGACATTTTTCTTTGTTTTTTTTTAATGACAAGTGTTTTGTCATGTAGATAAGTTTAACTTATTTACAGAAAAAATTACTCTAAGGCCTTAGAGAAATATTCAAAAAAAACTATTCAAATCTACGATAGGATATAAAAAAGTCAAATACTAGACAATTTTATTAACAGTCGCAATTGTTGTAGTATTAAAAGTAGCATTAGGAGGAGTACGCATATAGCAACCTTTCCATTTTTAAACATCCTCCTCAACACGCGCTGAAAGTTTCAACTTAATGCCGGAAATACTTCCTGGGGTATTACTAATTTCATTCTGTGCAACATTGTCTCAAGATTTTCACCCTAGTACCTGAAATTTCGCCTGAAAAGTTCACCCTAGTGTCCTTAGCCTTAATAGCAGCAGTAGTAGTAGTACCAGTAGCAGTAGTAGTATTAGTAGCAGTAGTAGTAGTAGTAGTAGTAGTAGTAGTAGTAGTAGTAGTAGTAGTAGTAGAATTAGAAGTATTAACATGCAAATATTGCCTTTTGGTTAGTTCAACATCCCCCTAAACAAGCCCTTTAAGTTTCAACTTCATGCTCCAATTCGTTCCTAAGATATTGCTGATATGTCCTTTTGACAATTTGCATGCACACAGGGTATTTTGGTTCAGTTCGAATTCCCCTTCAATATTCCCTAAAATTTTCACCTTGATACCCTCAGCCTTAGTTGTAGTAGTAGTCACAGTAGTAGTAGGAGTATTATTATTGGTAGTAGGATTAGTATTAGTAGTAGCAGCAGTAGAAGTAGTGCTATTAGTAGTAGTTGCATGCACATATTGTCTTTTGGTGACTTGAGTATCCAACTCATCAATACCTGGAAGTTGAACTTCAACTTGTTATTATGAGTCATTGCTAAGACACTGCCTTTTGACGATCTTTATGCATTACATAATTCAACTTTCTGCCCAGTATTTCTTAAAGTTTTTGCTTCAATATTCTCAGCCTTAGCAGTAGTCGTTACATAAGCAGTAGTTGTTGTAGTAGCAGTAGCTGTTGAATATATTTTGTTTGTTATATTATCTTTTCTTTGTACTCCGCAGCGTCGGTCTTTATAATGGGGTAATAAATAAGTGATTAAGAGTAGTAGAAGTAGTAGTAGTCGTACTAGTAGTAGTAGTAGTAGTAGTAGTTGTAGTAGTAGCAGTTGTAGCAGTAGTAGTAGTAATAGTAGTAGTAGTAGCGGTAGTAGTAGTAGTAGTAGTAGCAGTAGCAGTAGTAGTTGTAGTAGTAGTCGTAGTAGTAGTAGTGGTAGTAGCCGTAGTAGTTGTATTAGTAGGAGTAATAGTCGGAGTAGCAGTAGTAGTAGTAGTAGTAGTAGCAGCAGTAGTAGTAGTAGAAGCAGTAATAGTCTTAATCGCAGTAGAAGTAGTAGTAGTAGCATTTGTAGTAGTAGTAATAGTAGTAGGGTTAACATGAAAATAACACGTTAATAATATGAGAATAACATGATATATTAGTTGGTGGGGGGAATTTACCCCCCCCCCCCCCGGTGATTACCTTTCGGACCCCACCCCCCAACCGGAAAATAGCCACCCTCCCGTGAAAAATATCACCCCCCCCCCTCCCCGCGGAAACTACCCCCCGGAAAATAAAAAAAAGGTTTTATGTTCAGTCAGGACACCGTTGGTAGATAATGTAAAAATTGGGTTTGGATCGTCTATGAGCCCCCCAAAGATATAAACTCATGCTGTCATTTTTTCTTTGTTAATGCAATAAGTCGACTGTTGTCTCAAGGCGTTCAGAAAGGGGAAGGTAACTATTGTCCCATGTGTCTTTCCCCATTTAGAACCGAACGAACATTCAAAGATCTTATGAAATATTGCAAACTTCATGGCAATCAAAGGGTAGAAACGCCGACAGGAGACAAAGCCACTTTACAATTTAAAATTTCCTAAATTCCCTTTTGCAGATTGATATAGTGGCTTTCTATTGTGAAGCGACGCTGTTGGAGGTTTCTGACCCATCAAGGCCAAATATAGTCAAGGAACACAAACTTATAGCGTGTTCCTATGCCCATGCCCGACGAGATTCCAATAACAAAATGCAGTTGGAAGAGTTTTTTGCGACTATGGATGAGAAGGGTAGCATGGAGAAATTACTTGTGCGGCTAATAAAAACAGCAAATAAGTCTATTTTGCGATTGGGTCACACCAACTACGCCATGTCATTATCAGATAAGGGGCAACGTGCCATAAAAAAGGGGACAGGTTGTTGGGTTTGTAGGGGTGCTCTTGCCACGAAAGGTGCGGTTCAAGACCATGATCACCATATTGATCCCAATTCAACAGCAGCTCTTTCTTCCGGTTTTTATACACAATTCCAACTACGACCTGAAGTAAGTGCTACCAGCAATGGCACAACTTCAAAGAAATTGAGCTATGGATAATGCTTGGGTGGTAAACAGCTTTTCCTACAAAATAATATCTAAATCAGCGGAAACGTTGCTTGTTTTGGAATTTATGTGGAGATATGTTGAAGACGGCGTCGTGTACAAGAATAAAATTCACTTTTTAGGTTCTTTCTTTTTTTCCCAAATCTTTGAGTGAAATGATTAAAGTGCAGAAAAACGATGATGGCTTTAACGCTTTTCCCCTTCTCAAGCAACAATTTCCAAATGATTTTTATGATTTTTTAACGGTCAGGGACGTGTATCCTTATGATTATTATAACTTCATGTCGAGATTCGTCGAGGAGCCTAATCCCTCAATCGAGTCGTTTTACGACAGTCTGCACGATCGTAGGTGTACTCCTGATGAATACAGCTTTGCCAAAAAAGTGTGGGCAGAGGGACGGTTTAAAAATGGTTTCACTACCGCAAGTTGTATTTGTCAAGTGATATACTCACTTTTTTGGACATTTTGTGGAAAAATACGAACAAAATTTACGAAAAATTTAATCTTGATATAGGGTATTATTTTAGCTTTCCTCATCTGGTAATGAACCTAATCCTAAAGATTAGTGGGGAAAAAATCGGTCTCATCCCTGACATTGATCAGCATCTATTTATCGAGAGGTGAATAAGGGGCGGGTACGTTTTTCATGGGTACCGTATCTTGGAAACTAATCCAACTGGAGAGAAGACGGGGACAAAGTCGGATGCAGTGTTCCTTGATATGAATTCCCTATGCCCGTCGGCTATGTCTCATTACGCTCTAGCCTGCAGTGACTATAAATGGTGCAATGACCCCCAAGTCCTTGATTTCCCCAACATTGGCAGTGTTGAGGACAACGGGCTGGTTGGATGTTTTTTTTTTTAAATTGACGGGGAGATACCAGTGGAGCATCATGATTCGGTACAGGATTTTTTTATGAATTAATATACTCGTGTCTAGGGACTCTTTGAATCCTCACAATAGACGTTTGGTCAAGGAGGAGGGGATAAATTGGACACCATCAAAATAAAACTTATTGCCGACCTCCTGCCGAAGAAAAATATTGCCGTACATTATGTGGCGTTAAAATGGATGTGCGACAACGGTTTCAATGTCACAAAGATTCATAGAGACCTCCAATTTAGTAAAAAAATTTATTTGTAAAGTTTGTTCACACTTTTTTCAAGAAACGTTCTGAAGCGAAGCAAAGGTCGAAAAGGAAATCTATAAACTTATTTTAAATTCGGCCTTTGGCAAAATGTGTGAAAGTACTCGCAATAGGAGTTGTTGTGAAGTTGTGACCGATCCCGAACAATGTGCTCAAATTATTGTCAATCCAAACTAAACTTCCTTTACAATCATTGGCCCGGACATGATCCTTTTTGAATAGAAGAAAATAAACATTGTCCTAAATAAAAATATTGCTGCTGGCAGTGCCATCTTGGAAATTTCTAAAAAGCTCATTTTAAAATTCTACTACAATGTGGCTAGGGTACAGTGGTCGGGGGAGGGACAAGTAGAGGTCTGCTATGGGGACACAATTTCTCTAATTTTAAAAGTAAAAACTGAAAACTTAATCGATGATTTGGCATACGGTGAAATCTTCAGTTCTCTGATGGATTATACCAACTGGGACGGGAGGTCAATCCGAAACTTGCGAGACGTTGGGTCCCAAATTAACTTTTATATTTAAAATCAGAAACGGGAAGAAACATGATTTCCCATGGTATGTGTGTAAGTCCGAAGGTGTACTGTATACTGACACACAACGAGGAAATCAAAAAAAAGTTGCAAGGGAGTACCTATGCACTATTAGGAAAAGAATTTTGACATGGTCATTTATAGGAATTGTATTGTTAAAAATACATTTCCACGAGCAAAACTGTTGGCAATTTGCTCACTAAACTATATGAATTTTTCGGTAAATATTGAGAAGATTGCCATGAGTACCATTTCCGACAAGGTTTATGTTTGTAGAGATGGTGTAAGTACCCCATTGGGCACTAATTAACTTCCGACCTAGACGAGCGTGTCCGTCATAGGAAAAGTCTCGCTGTGAGTAAACTTCCATAAAACAAATTCCTCAGAACCTTGAGAGGCCTCGCAGCCCGGGGTGGCAGCATATGGCAGTCCAGCTGGCTGCAATTGGGGGGGGGGGACACCGCCACCACCGGTGTCTTAATGAGTTAGAGCAGATTATTTTTGTTTATTTTTTTGTTGTAAATATACAAGTTGTTGTTATTGTATAGTATTTGTTTTATTAAAGAGTTTTCTTCCATGCACAAGTTTGTTTTACTGTTGTTAAATATTTGAATATAAATATATTTAATATAGTAAACTATTGGATTTTAACTCAGTTGTTGAAGTTCAATTAAATAGGATCGCAAGCACACAAACAGAGAAATTCTTAGATTACGTACAACTTTATAACACCTTTCAGAGCTTTTTATGTGGGCCATCAATGAGTGGGAAAACAACACTTTTGATGAAACTAATTCAGAATCGTCAAAAAATGTTGTCAACATCAAACGTCAATAAAAAATATATGCTATTGCTACAGTGTTTGGCAAGAGTCATATGATGGGATAAGGGCAATTGGACCTCAAGTTAAATTTATTAAGGGATTGGATTCAGTATTCCCTTCATTGGAAACAAATTCTTGGCTTATTATTGGTGATTTGGTCAAATTGATAGAGCAATGGTCTGAGGAAATGATTCAATTTTTCACAGAACGTTCTCATCATGAAAACATTTCCGTTACCATTGTTCTACACAATCTTTTCCATCAGGGTAAATGTATACAAACTCTTGTATTGAACTGTACTCATTACATTGTGTACAAAGTTGTTCGTGATTCAAGCTCCCTTATAACTTTAAACAAACAAATTTATCTGGGTCAGCCTAAATTCCTGCTTTCAGCTTACAATCAGGCAACAAGAAAACCATATAGATACATTGTAATTGAACTTAAAATATATGAACTAATCAAAATACTCCTAAAGAACTACGCGTTGTTAGTAATATTTTTGATCGTGAAATAACTGTATATCTGCCGGTTGGCGACAGGAAAAGATATTAGTTGAAACTATGACGTTGAAGAAGTTACATCACAATAGATACTTGTTCTCTGTTTTGAGTAGTTCAAAACAGTGTCTTAGGAAGGCCATACTGAACAATGTAAATCAAGAAATTGTTAAACTCATTTCCGAACTGTGTTTAAATTTAACTGCAGGCAATGTTAAACTACCAGATGCTATTAAGAAGCAGACTAGAGAACATCAATCCATTGTTCGTGTACTGTCCAAGAGAAAAACCAGGCAAAAACGGAAAAGATAACATTTAGTTCAGTCGGGGGAAGGTTTTATCCCAGTTTTATTGCCAATAATTGCTGGTCTTGTTAGCAATCTTCTTCTTCCATCATCATTACAGGAAAGTATGGCTAAAACATATAAATGGACTGCAATCATATCGGACATATCAAAAATGTTAGATTTATTAACTGTTTTCTATCGGGAGCGGGGTAAATGACTGTTAAATTATTTGAATAAAAGCAGTGATGTCAAAATTTATGCTGCAAGTAATCAAATCACTCTAGGTAGCCCTACTTACAATCTCATTGATCTAATAACTGATTTTGTCTCAAGTGACACGAAAACTGTATCCATTGACACAAATCTTCTGAAATATTTAAACACATCGAACTTTCCCAAAGCACTTATGTTTATCAGAAATTTTTTAAAGAATTGATATCAGTAAATAATGATGATGATTAAAATTCTGAAAAGGATGAGCTTAAAACGCTAATGTAAACAAGTACACGCAAATCAATCTAAAACAGTGATGATGATGATTAAACTTTAAAGGGTAAGAAAAAACGTCTTTCCATCGCCGCCGCCAGTATGCAATAGGGTAGTGGAAGAGGAAGTACACATTTACACGCGAAATGGATGAAACTCTGAAGCGTATCTATCCAAATGATGGTGAGAATGGAACACTTAGTGCCTCCAGTACACTTGCTTGTGGCTCTAATGTTCAACAGAGTGTAGCAAATAAATATCTTCAAATAAACAGAGCTATAATCTTCATCGAAATCGTAGATTTTGCAGAAATGGATGTCGAAAAACAAAGGCTTTCTACCCACTGCAAATCATGCAAGCAGATCTCTTCACTCTAGATGGGATACAAAGGCGTCACAATACACCCTACAAATATATTCTTCTTTCAATCAGTGTCTATAGTCGTTATGCATATGCTACTCGATTGCGGACAAAGAGAGGTGTTGAAGTTAATCAGGCTATAGAAAGTATTCTTGAACAAGATTGCTATAGAAAAATTCAAACGGACCAGGGCAGTGAATTTTTTAATCCACATGTAGAATAGGTATTATTGAAATATAATACAATGCTTTATTAAAGTCACAGTCCTATAAAGGCTGCATTGACCGAACGATTCATAAGAACTATTCGACTTTTAATTTCAAGATATTGTACATTGAAAAATACAGCTGCTTTTATTTATGAATTAGATAAAATAATGTAAATTTATAATCTACGACTTCATCGATCATTGTCCAACGTTAGCAATCAGGGAGTTCATCGAGGTGATCATAATGCACTTGATACTTTTGTTAAAAAATATTCCAATGAAAAAGTTGTGAAGAAAAATTCAATGTTTGTGATACTGTTGGAATTAATAGAGCAACTAATATTTTTGAAAAGGGTAATTACTTATGGTCCACTGAACTTTTTAAAGTGTCAAAAATCCTAGACACTAAACCCATAACTTATCGTCTATGAGAAACCAAAGATGAAGAGATTCTCGGTGGTTTTTATGACTATGAATTACAAAAAGTTAAAAATAATAGTGAAATCTATCAAATTGAAAAAATATTAAAGAGTCCTACGCACAAGAGCAGGAAAAAGTTGCTTGCTCGTTGGCTAGGATATAACTCTGATTTTGATTCTTGAGTTGGCATTGAAGACATAAACAATGCCCAATGATTTCTAAGTGGCATTCAATTCCAATGTATCCGATCCACTCTATGATAACTTGAATAAAACAAGTAATTTTTGGACTAAACTCTCCCCTGCCATCAAATTGGAATGCAGATATGAATTTGCTCTCGTGGATTGTATTATCAAAAATACAGATGAGGTTCTAAGAAAGGAGACGTCTTATGAGATTAAAATAAGGCCCTTTGACTTCAGTGATGATGGTGCGGTAGCAACTTTTGACTCTAATAATTATCCTATTGCTACCATACCCTACAGGGAATACAACAATGAGCTGTGTCGAGTTATAAACAAAAAAATTGCAAGTAGAAAAAAGGTGGTTTCACTTTCAACTAATCGAAAAAACAAAAGATAATTTATATTACCAATTCATTTGAAAATGAAAGAAATTTCCTCAATTAGAATTTACGTGAGGTTCTCGTTTTTAACGATCGTATTATTAAATCAGAAAATTTCAGTGGCAAGGACCTAGTTATCTATGCAGACTATGCACCTAGTTTCTCCTCGGACAGTTCCATATTTATTTACAGTTCATTTGTCGAGCCGTCGAGAATTGGTAATTCAAATGTTCCCCTTCTACGTGTTCTAGAGAGAAAAGGTACTGAAAACAATGTTCACCACTACAATATAAGACATCCCCAGTATGTTTCCGTAAACACTTCATATTTGGAACTCTGTCAGTTAACACTAAGAAGTGAACTCGGAGATCTTTTAGCTAAAACAAAGGGTTTGTGTGTCATTAGATGTAATTTTGGTCCGTTGCTTAAGATGAACAATGGAAGAATTTCATTTGTCTGTCCTGACACTGATTGTTATGTTGGTGCTCTGAGTCCTCGTCAAATAGGTCATGGATGGGACTATTACAAGGAGCTTACTAAAATTTCAGGCTGTGGTCTTGGTTGTTGGTTTTTTAGGCTAATTTGTTCTGCACTACCCCTCGCCAGAAAATATATTGTACCTGCTGCATTAAATTTTGCTGCCTCAACACTACAGGACTGGGGCTCGGGTAAACATTTCAACGAGAGTCTTAAGGAAATTATTAGATCTTCAGCAAGAGCTGTTGGCCAACAATTAAAATCTCAACAAAATGGGAAGGGATTAAAAACGGTGCGTGATCGCCATTCACTCATCAGTCTCTACCCAGGTGGGAAGCGAAAGACATCAACAACGACTTTGAAGAAAAAAAGAAGAGTAATTATAAGAAGGAAAAGATTGCTAGATCAAAGAAGGATTTCTACTCTTAAGATGACATATCTCCCCCACACGAATTTTGAGACGAATTTTGGCATTTGTGATGGGTCTACTTAGCTAAATCAAAAGAAACTATATGTGCTAAAGCTATAAAAAAAGGTGCATCTGCAATATTTTGAACAGGTAAGAGTATAAACTCAAAACTTTCAGGGCCACTAATAATACTACTATTGTGGATTCAAATGCGACTGGTTGCGACTAACTTTGCGGGAGCGAATGAAGCCATTAAGTTGAAATTTATAAGGCATTTTGAAAAGTGCTTGGAGGACAAAGGGCTCCTATTGTCCTTTTTACCCTATACAGGCCAATATAGGAATTCGTTTTGCAAAAATCAGAAAGGCTACCTTATGATACGTGACCTTTAGGGATTAGACTTAAAAAAATCGTTTATTGGCATTTTTTTTTACAAATCCCTGATTCTACCTCATGTGGTTAAAATACAACATTAACCTCTAAGACAAACTAAAATAATGAAATTTAACTTTGTTTGAAAGACCTTGAAGCAGTTGTTTTTGGCCGTAAGGCACAAAGCCACGTCTCACTTTTTACACTCTTTTACACTTCTGAAGGTTATATAACCTGATTTGCACTCCTTACAACAGCTCTGTTTCTCAGATTTTCTCGGCCAGCGATTGAATCCCTCTGATTGAGCGGATATTGCTGGCCTAATTCTGTTGCTACTAAGAACTGGACTTGGACTAGCTTCTGCGTCTGCAGAAGGTCTCCCACGTTTATGTTACAGCATCACACGAGCTGCCGCATACAACTCTGCGGCAACTTCAGACCGGAAGGCACGCAAAATCATCTGTTTGTCTGTTCTTGAACTCAAAAGTCTGACGTCTGATCGAAAAAGCAGTCAGCTGTCACAAATGGCCGTATCAACAAACCACCGTAAGATTCTCATATATATTTTCCTCGTACGAAAGTGGGTTCAAAAATTCTCTGTCAGCATGTCTGCTAAGTCCTTTCTGGTGGGGGGGGGGGTCGAACACGGTACTTCTCACTCAACCCCGAAAATGTTTGTACAACTCGTAAAAAAATAACAAAAATGAGTATACACAAGTTTTCGATGTGTTTTTTTTTTAAATTAAGTTTTTAAGTTTTGAAATAAATGCCAGAAATAGACATTGCTGATTCGTCCTTTTGATAACCTGCTTGTACTTTTTGTGCTTTGATTTAAACCAGAATGCCCCTCAACAGGCCCTTAAAGTTCTACTTTAATACCATTAGCCTTAGTGGTAGTAGTACTAACAGTTGTGGTAGTAGTAGTACTAGTACTACTACTGCTAGCTGGATTATTATACACATAATGCACTTTTACCAACAATTTGCACTTTTAGACCAACTTACTGAAAGCTTAAACTTAATACTCTAAGCCGTTCTTAAGATACTGCTGATGTATCCTTTCGACAGCCTGCATGCTGTCACATACTCTATTATGTACACATACTACATACTCTAGAATGTACACATACTCTATTTCAATTTTATTTACACCCCTCAATATTCCTGACTATTTTTCCTTAATACCTTTAGCCTTAATAGAAGTATTATTAGCAGAAGAACAAGTAGTAGTAGTAGTATGTAAATAGTATCTTTTAGTTGGTTCGACATCCACCCCAACATGCCCTAACAGTTTCGAATTAATTATCTAATCTGTTTCTGGGGTAAAGTTTCAAACCTTAAAAACCTGTATCGACATAAAGTGTTTCGATTTAATTCTAGATTGTCTTCAAAATTCCCTGAGAGTCGTACAAACAGTAATAGTCACAGTAGTAACGATTGTTGTGACATTAGTATTAGTAGATCCAGTTGTAGTAATAGTAGTATGGACATAAAACCTTTGGTTAGTTTAACATCCTCCTGTACATGCCTTGAAATTTTCAACTTAACACAATAGACAGTTCTTAGAATATTCCTAATACGCCATTTTGACAACCTACACACAGGAAGTATGTTTTGATTTAGTTCAACCTCCCCCTAAACATTCCCTGAAAGCTTCATTATCATACTCTTTGTCTCAGTAGAAGTAGTTGTAATAGTAGTAGTAATAGCAAAAGTAGTAGCAGTAGGCAAAGTGTGTCTTTTGAGTTGTTCCTTCTCAACAGGCTTGAAAGTTTTGATTTTTTACTTTAACCTATTAAAGACTAATGTTCCCATTTGGGAATAGACAAGTCTGAATTACTTTTCTGGTTGTATAGACAGTAGAAGAGTGAATTTTCGCTCACCATTGTTTTTCCCGATGCCAAAAGTGTTAACACAATTTTTTCATCTCCAATATTCTAATGTAAGTATTTTTATATTTTGTCAAAAAAGGCCAATTTTTTCCATTTTAGTAAGTCTGGTAAGGGATGTGTTTTAGTCATAAAAAAAGAGGATTGTAAAGGACTTTTTTTTAGGTAGCTCTGATCTCATTTTTCATTTCTATGGAGCGCAACGACAGAAAAGAAATAGTTTTGATAGTACTAGTTAGCGCTACTTCTTTTTGTTCCCAAATGGGAACATTGGTCAGAACCTGTCTACCTGCACCACTGAACGGCTTTGGGGCGTTCATATTTTGTAATTTATAAGTTCCGGATGCTGATTATAGGAGTTAAAGTGCAGTCCAGCAACTTATATAGTGATGTTTAGAGACTTGCCCTTGGTATGATATTGATGACATGTTTCTTTCTAGATGAAGAATACAACCTATCTCTCTGTAAAAGAAGCCCTTGCTGTCTTACATAAACTTTCTGACGTGGAGAGTGACGGTGAAAGTATTAACGTTGCTGTGATTCCGCCGAACCCAGGCCCCTTTTAGTGACGAGGGGCAATGGGACGAGGACGATCTTAAAAACCTGGAGGGTTTCCCACCCGATGTCGCTGGTGCTTTGGATGTAAGAGGTAGCAGGTTCAAACACTAGGGAAGATGGAACTAGTCTTTCTAGTTCAGAGGAAGACGTTCTTTTAAGCCTGATGACAAGAAAAAGGGGAAGAAAGCCTGTAAATAAAACGACTGCAAAAGTCCATGTCTCTGCTCCTAAATGGGAGAAAAATCAAAAGCCAGGACTTATCGATCATCAGCATATCCCAAAAATAGACAATGAGCAGGTGGAACTCCTAGGAAAATCTTAATTTGAAATTCTTTGTGAATTTTATGACGGAGATATCAGAGCACACATAATTCATGAAACAAGGTGGTATGCGACACAACATGTTATATTCCTAAGGTCGGAAAAGCGATGAGCAGAAGTAAATTCTAAAAAATTAATAACTATTGGCACTTTGCAGATAATGCGAATCTGAATGCGGCTGACAAAATGGTCAAGTCAAGCCTTTGATTGATCTGGTAAATAAGAAAATTCCAAAAATTTGGGACTTTTTGTTCTAAGCTATCAGTGGATGAGCAAATGATACCCTTTTTCTGGAGGCATAGTTGCAAGATATTCATACGAGGCAAACAAATAAGATTTCAATATAAGGCTTGGATACTTGCATGTAGTCATGACTTTCCCTTTCATATTTAGATGTACTGTGGAAAAACTACCGAGCAAACTATTGGCCCACTTGGTTTACGAGTTGTGACATCTTTGTTGTCTGTAGTAAAAACACCAGCCCATCATGGGCTCTTTTTTTTTATAATTTCTTTACTAGTTATGACCTATTTGTTGACCCTCGCCATTTTGGATTCCGTGCTACAGGAATTGTGCGAGAAAACCGACTAAAAGGGGGTAACTTAGAAGACTCAAAAAAGTTAGAAAACCGAGAGAGAGGCTACTATGACTACATGTTCCCTGAAAGTTTCACTTTAATACCATTAGTCTCAATAATAGCAGTAATAGCAGTAGCAGTAGTAGTAGTAGTAGTAGCAGAGCAGTAGCATAGATTTTGTTGTTTGCTGGTACACCCTTTTGACAATATAGATGCTCATAGTGTGCTTTAACTTACTTCAAAACGTCCTAAATATATCCCGAAAGCTTCACCTTAATACCTAATTTCAGTTGTGGCAATAGCTGTTGTACCAGTAGCAGTAGTAGCATTAATAGCAGTGTGCACATAAAACCCTTTGTTTTTTCAATATCCCTCTCAACACACGCTGAAAGTTTCCCCTTAATGGTGGCCGGTGTTTTCCTTCCCGAAAATTAACCCCCTCCCCCCGGAAAATACCCCCACGGAAAATACCCCCAGAACCCCCCCCCCCTCCGCCACCGAGGAAAACAACCCCCGCAGAAAATACCTTTCCGGAAAATACCAATCCCAGAAAATACTCCCCCGTGGAAAATAAGGCTTTCGAAATTTGAGAATTTTATTTGATTTTTTTTTTCTTTTATTTCCGTAGGGAGAAGAAATTTTGTGCTGAATTAGCTGGCTATTCTAGTTCCATGCACAACTGAAGTATTTATGAAATATTTATCTTCTTTGAAATTCATGTCGATTCCAAATATATAATACTCATAAAGTTTAATAATACCAGTCAACAGTTACGAGCCTGAGAAAATTTCCCTGATTTTGAAAAAAGGGGAAGAAAAACTATAAAAGTTAAAGAATCTTAACGATAATCAAAATATCAGATTAAGTGTATCACAGAACCTGACCGTGATGGTCGATCAGGGAAATAAATTATGATGGCAACCCTGTGTGTAAGCATCAAGAATTCCGCAATTCTTTTGTAAAAATTATCACAAATCCGTACTATAAAAAATTACTCTCGGTTTAAATTAGATTTTATAAAAGTAAAAATTGAAATACATTTTATGAACTTCCACATTGTTTATATAATCATTTACAATTTGTTAAAGTTGTTATATGAAAACAGAAGCTAATATAGTTTTAGACATTTCTTTATAGAAAAATGATAATTAATACATGTATCAAATCGAAGATCACTGAAGAATTATCCTAATAAAAATAAGTTTACAATTTTTGAAAGCTGAGGAGACTTGCAGGTAGTTAATTCCGCTTGCAGGAGCAGGACTCATCTGAAATATTTACCCAAATAGGTTCGCCTTAATAAGTACCGAATTACGTTTGAAGTCGCAATTCCTGTTGAGACTTCAAAACGCTTCTACAGCGCATGCCTAAAATTATCGCTGTTTTCAAGGCAATAAAAACGCTATCACTGTTTTCCTGTTTGACAATAGCCTAGAATAAAATGAAGGCCTCAGAGACCAGAAGATTCGAGATAAAACTGAATAAAACACACAATTGTTAAAAATTATACTTGAACGGGTAAAGTATTGTCTTTAAATTATAAATAAATAAAAAGAGTTCATCACAAGCATCAAGCGTGTCACACATAACTATAAAAAGACGATGACTTGGGATAGAAACATATATCGCGCTATAGCTAAAATAAGAGACCCAAACAGTGTTTGTCTGCCACTGAAACAGCTGCGTTTTCGAAAATTAGGACGTATTTAGGTCTTATGTCAGATTCCATCCGGTTTTTGAAACATGTTTGCATGTCATGGCTGATGTTCTGGCTGAATTTTTGTGCATTTTTCCTTAATAAGTGACAACATGGAATTTGACAACATGAAGGTTGTCAAAATGGAATGATTCAGATGTACTGCGGAAAAACTACCGAGCAAAACTATTGGCCCGCTTGGTTCACGAATTGTGACATCTTTGTTGTCTGTAGTAAAAACACCAGCCCATCATGGGCTCTTTTTTTTGATAATTTCTTTACTAGTTATGACCTATTTGTTGACCCTCGCCATCTTGGATTCCGTGCTAAAGGAACTGTGTGAGAAAACCGACTAAAAGGGTGTAACTTAGAAGACTCAAAAAAGTTAGAAAAGCGAGAGAGAGGCTACTATGACTACAAATTGACAGGATCAATCTTGGCAGTAAAATGGAACGACAGCAAGACCGTTTGTGCTGCCACTAATTATAATTCAATTGAGCCCCTACCTCCAGCTATGAGGTTTTCATCTGCAGAGGAGAAGGATATAACCGTCGGGCAAACGAGGTTCATCAGAAATTATAACCAAGGCATGGATGGTGTGGATCTTCTTGATAATCTGCTGTCAGCTTATCGGCCAATTCTACGTGGAAAAAAGTGGTATTGGGTTATTGGACCAAACCTTCTGTGTACACTACTTGTTTCTTCCTGGAAGTTTTATCGTCAACTTCATGAGGATGATGAAAACGGAAGAATCAGCCAGCTTGATTTCATTAGAAAGGTTGTCCAGGGACTTTTAAACAATGAAACATTCCACGTACCGAGGTCCAACCGAGGCAGCTCTGGCACTTGAAGATTTTCCCCAAAAATATGCGAGCCACTCTCTCGTCACAACAATCAAGCAGGGACGTTGTTTTATTTGCAAGAAAAATACACGATTTGAGTGTTGAGTTCGTCTTCATCTTCATGAATTTTTTTAAGAATTTCATGCTTAATTCTGTTTTCACTTACTTATCTTTAAAATAAATGAAGTAGAATCCGTAATTCTTTATCCCATTCCCGCCCAATGTTCCCAAATGGGAACATGTTGCTGCTGCTGTTGGGATTGATGTTAATTTTTTTTCTGTACTAAAACCTAAGCTAGACTCCCAGTAGTTGATTCTGTAAAGCTCTTAAAGAAATTTCATCTGCATCTTGCCTTGGGCGTTAATGGGTTAAGTAGTTCTTCTGAAATGGCTATGGTGACCGGAATTCAAAAAAAGGTTTTAATTTAACTGAAACTTCTCCTACATGTTCCCTGAAAGTTTCACTGTAATACCATTAGTCTCAATAATAGCAGTAATAGCAGTAGCAGTAGTAGTAGTAGTAGTAGTAGTAGTAGAGCAGTAGCATAGATTTTTCTGTTTGCTGGTACACCCTTTTGACAATATAGATGCTCATAGTGTGCTTTGACTTACTTCAAAACCCCCTAAATATATCCCGAAAGCTTCACCTTAATACCTAATTTCTGTTGTGGCAATAACTGTTGTACCAGTAGCAGTAGTAGCATTAATAGCAGTATGCACATAAAACCTTTTGTTTTTTCAATATCCCTCTCAACACACGCTTAAAGTTTCCCCTTAATGGTGGCCGGTGTTTTCCTTCCCGAAAATTAACCCCCCTCCCCCTGGAAAATACCCCCACGGAAAATAGTCCCAGACACCCCCCCCCCCGCCGAGGAAAATACCCCCCGCAAAAAATACCTTTCCGGAAAATACCCCTCCCAGAAAATACTCCCCCGTGGAAAATAAGGCTTTCGAAATTTGAGAATTTGATTTGATTTTTTTTTTTTTTTATTTCCGTAGGGAGAAGGAATTTTGTGCTGAATTAGCTGGCTATTCTAGTTACATTCACAATTGAAGCATTTGTGAAATATTTATCTTCTTTGAAGTTCATGTCGATACTAAATATACAATGCTCATAAAGTTTAATAATACCAGTCAACAGTTACGAGCCTGAGAAAATTTCCCTGATTTTGAAAAAGGGGGAAGAAAAACTCTAAAAGTTAAAGAATCTTAACGATAATCAAAACATCAGATTAAGTGTATCACAGAACCTGACCGTGATGGTCGATCAGGGAAATAAATTATGATGGCAACCCTGTGTGTAAGCATCCCGAATTCTGCAATTCTTTTGTAAAATTTTCACAAATCCGTACTATAAAAAATTACTCTCGGTTAAAATTAGATTTTATAAAAGTAAAAACTGGAATAAATTTTATGAACTTCCACATTGTTTATATAATCATTTAAAATTCGTTAAAGTTATTATATAAAAACAGAAGTTAATATAGTTTTAGACATTTCTTTATAGAAAAATGATAATTAATGCATGTATTAAATCGAAGACCATTGAAGAACTGTTCAGTGCTTCCACTTTTCGATTTCAATTTTACATATTTTTATATCAATTTTCCCTCAAATTCCCTATGTTTAGGTCTGATTTCTCCCTATTTTTCTCCCTAGAAAGAAGGGATATTTTGCTTTACATTTCCACACAATCTACATGATTGCATGATTTGATGCTGTACAGCGCAGCATCCAATTGTTATTTTTTTTTACCTCAGATAATGATATATATAACATCTTTTTCACTAACTAGAACTCATAAGAAAGTTTAATTAAGCGTCATCTCCAGCTCTTCATCGCACTTGGCGTTTGCCTTCGTCTTGAAGCCAGTGACAGCTTTCGGTATGCTGACAGTTGGTAAAGTTTTATCTTCGTTTTCAAGCAGTAATTGACTTGAACAGGTGAGACCAGTGTGACATTCTCGAGACCATTTTTGATGTCTGTTTTGATTAATTTCAGGTGACTAAACAAACGCTCAGTGGTTACATTGCTATAAGTTAAAGAGAAGATCAGTGATATGCGCTTCCGCAATTCCGGATACTTGATTTGGCCAGTGCGAGTCTCCAGACTAAATATCTTTATTCAGTACCGCTAAACTGACAGGTTTTCACCTTAGGCATCAGCCAAATGAAGCTCAGTGACATTAGTCATTGCCTGTGACCTCCATCCTACGTCCATTTTCTGGAGGCAACACTTTTATAACAGGAAATCTCACAAACAGTGGCCTTAGAGATTTTGGTTTCAAATTTTTTGCATTCCTTGGTTGAACCATAGCGTCTTCAAAGGGTCTTGGGCGTGCTTGATTATGACTAAATAGTTGTTTCAACAAGACTGGTAAAAGAGATCAATATTATCACTTGGCCCTTGAGCATCTAAGAGTTCTTGCATTGAATTGGTTGCAGCTATTTCCACATATGTCTGGTTTAAAGGCAGGTGCTCCCTTGAAAGGTAAGGATCCAGTATGGTAAATACAGCAACACTGCGAATATAGTCCAGTTTCATGAATTTAGATGCAACATCATCTTTGTTGAATTTGTTGGAGAGGCCCAGAGAGTAGTCCATGAATACAAGGTATGGCTTTGTCAACTTGATTTGTAATGTTGACAAGATAAAGTCATTGGTTTCAGTTGGGTCGTCAAACGTGGTTTCTATGAAATACTGAGTAATACCAACCCGATGCTCAATAAGCCTGTTTATGCAGGCCCGAAGGAACAACCAACGGGTTTATCCTGGTGCAAGAAATGAGAGTGCTTTGGATTGAAAGAACTCCTGAAATTCAGCATACTTATCTTGTACGGAAGCGCTTCTGGAAAAGTGGGCATAGGTATTTCGCGCCAAGTCTTCTAGTGTCTTGGGAAGTGACAAGCATGCATAGAATGAACATAAGTGAATAAGATAGCGTGAGCATTTCACATTCAATATACGGGACACCATGGATCTCATTAGTGTTGAAGCAGATCTATTGGCTCCAAACCTGACATTAGTAGTATTTAAAGAAAATCCAACAATATTTTGCTAGGGAATCGAGTTTTCTTTCAATGAGTTGTTTGGTGAAGTTAGTAAGACCCTCAGCCAATCCATCACTAAATTTATTTTAGTGAGGGTAAAGTTCAGGGGATAAAGTTCATTTCCGACGCAAATGCATGTTAAATTTTGATTCAAGATGCAATTCTGACTATAGAGGTAAGTTTATTTCTTAGCTACCTAAATAATCCGTTAATATAAACCTTGCACACAATTGCTACATAGCCTAACCAATACTCCCTTATATCGGTAGTTTACACCAATCAAAGCCATTGCATAAAAAATAAAATACATGCTAGGCTACTTAAATAATGTTCCAGGGTTCAGTTTTTTGAGATTCCGGCAGTTACAGCACCGTAAGCCAGTTTCGTTCCTTAAGCTTTTTTAAAAACCGAGCAAATGCTATCTTTGACAATTTTTCAGCCTTTTGTTTGAAAAAACAAAATTTTCCTTAAAATCCTTACTTTACCCCAGATTTCCTTTTGTCCCTAGATTCAAAATAAGTGTCCCTAAAAGAAGTGATTTCTCCCTAAAATAGGGTAATATCCATAGAAGTGGAAGCCCTGGAACTGTTCTAATCTGACTAATTTACAATTTTTGAAAGCTGAGGAGACTTGCAGGTGGTTAATTCCGCTTGCAGGAGCATGACTCAGCTGAAATATTTACACAAATAGGTTTGCCTTAATAAATTTCCGAATTATGTTTGAATTCGCAATACCTGTTGAGTCTTCAAAACGCTTCTACAGCGCATGCCTAAAATTATCGCTGTTTTCAAGGCAATAAAAACGCTATCACTGTTTTCCTGTTTGACAATAGCCTAGAATAAATTGAAGGCCTCAGAGCCCAGAAGATTCGAGATAAAACTGAATAAGCACATGAATAAAACACACAATTGTTAAAAATCATACTTGAACGGGTAAAGTATTGTCTTTAAATTATAAATAAATAAAAAGAGTTCAACACAAGCATCAAGCGTGTCACACATAACTATAAAAAGACGAACACTTGGGATAGAAACATATATCGCGCTATAGCTAAAATAAGAGACCCAAACAGTGTTTGTCTGCCACTGAAACAGCTGCGTTTTCGAAAATTAGGACGTATTTAGATCTTATGTCGGGTTCCATCCGGTTTTTGAAACATGTTTGCATGTCATGGCTGATGTTCTGGCTGAATTTTTGTGCATTGTGCCTTAATAAGTGACAATATGGAATTTGACAACATGAAGGTTGTCAAAATGGAATGATTCAAATGTACTGCGGAAAAACTACCGAGAAAAACTATTGGCCCGCTTGGTTCACGAATTGCGACATCTTTGTTGTCTGTACTAAAAACACCAGCCCATCATGGCCTCTTTTTTGACAATTTCTTTACTAGTTATGACTTATTTGTTGACCATCGCCATCTTGGATTCCGTGCTACAGGAACTGTTCGAGAAAATCGACTAAAAGGGTGTAACTTAGAAGCCTCAAAAAAGTTAGAAAACCGAGAGAGAGGTTACTATGACTACAAATCGACAGGATCAATCTTGGCAGTAAAATGGAACGACAGCAAGGCCGTTTGTGCTGCGACTAATCATAATTCTATTGAACCCCTACACCCAGCTAAGAGGTTTTCATCTGCAGAGAACAAGAATATAACCGTCGGCCAACCGAGGCTCATCAGAAATTATAACCAAGGCATGGATGTTGTGGATCTTCTTGATAATCCGCTGTCAGCTTATCGGCCAATTCTACGTGGAAAAAATTTGTATTGGGTTATTGGATAAAACCTTCTGTGTACACGACTTGTTTCTCCCTGGAAGTTTTATCGTCATCTTCATGAGGATGATGAAAACAGAAAAATCAGCCAGCTTGATTTCATTAGAAAGGTGGTCCAGGGACTTTTAAACATTCCACGTACCGAGTTCCACCCAGGTGGCTCTGGCAATTTGAAGATTTTCCCCAAAAAATATCTTATAAAATCTTCATAATTTGTTAGAGCATAAAAAATTTTTGCATTCACAGGAAGTATGTTTTGATTGAGTTCAACGTCTTCCTAAACATTCACTGAAAACTTCATTATTATACTCTTTGTCTCAGTAGAAGTAGTTGTAATAGTAGTAGTAATAGTAAAAGTAGTAGCAGTAGGCAAAGTGTGTCTGGAGTTGTTTCCTATCAACAGGCTTGAATGTTTTGATTTTTTACTTTAAACCATTAACGACCAATGTTCGCATTTGGGAACAGACAAGTCTGGATTTTTTTCTGGTTGTATATTCAGTAGGAGAGTGAATTTTTGCTCACCATTGTTTTTCCCGATGGCAAAAGTGTTAACACAATTTTTTTCATCTCCAGTATTCTGATGTAAGTATTTTGGTATTTTGTCAAAAAATGCCAATTTTCTTCAGTTTTAGTAAGGCTGGTAAGGGATGTGTTTTAGCCATCAAAAACAAATAGGATAGTAAAGGACTTTTTTTGGTAGCTCTGATCTTATTTTTCATTTCTATGAGTAGAAAGGCCTTATTGACTCCCACGCCCACACCAAATATGGGCATAGAGTCCCTAGGGGAGATGGATTTCTGAGAAATTGATTACGTAATCAAAGTGTGTCAATGACCTCTGTTTTCAAGGTCGATTTGTTTGTTGTTTCTAGGTGTAATAACTCCGGGACAAAGGTTGCACATGAGCATTGAATTCTAACGGGAACAATGTTATTGATCTAGGACTCGAGGGGGAAGTGAATTTCCGAGAACTTGATTGTGTAATCGATCGTGAATGTCAAGGTGTCCAAAAATAGGAAATAGTATTTGTTGTTGTTGTTGTTTTGGGCAAGTGCATGCTCGAGGCAAATGTTAAGAGTTTCCAGGAATAGGAAACAGTTAGATCACGTGTTTCCTTCTCAGCCAATCAGCGAATCGGTTACATATTAGCGGCGGATGGAATATGAGAAAAGGATTTTTGCTATAGTTTTATTAGTCTGTGAATAGAATTCAAAGGATTGAGAACAGTTTTGACTTTACTCATTTGGATATATATTTGTGTGTTGATGATGACGAGTGGAATGTTTACCTTCTTAGAAGTTGATAGTGGAGTTGCTGGTAATAATACAAGAGCACCAAACATTGTGGTGGAAATCACGAGACGATCACGGCTTTGTCTGGAATGGGATGAAGTATATGCAAGATATGTGATATCCTTGAGCAAATTTAAAATTGAGGATCAATTATGCTTCGCTGCAAAAGTTGATATAGCACACGTGAATAGACTTCAATGTGCTTTAAGTGCATTGGTGAAACATATCGAAGACAATAAACTGTATCGCTAATTGTACATGCTCTGTATTATTGTTGTAATTATTCAATTAAATTGTTTTGAAATCGAAAATGTTCCCTTTCTTTTCTGGTTATGGGGCTAACGAATCAGGGTCAGTCTAGAGTCATCAGTCAGAGTGAAAGGATTGAAAAATGAATATATTTGAGAAAGAGAGAATTAGATCAAATCTAGTGTTTATGGAAAAACATTTGATTTTGGATGATGATTTTCTCGAGTTATCTCTTCAACGCAGGATATTCTCTCGTCAGGGAACACTTAACAATATAATGAGGAGTGATTCTCCCCCATTGGACTATGTATGAAACTTTTAAAATGTGATTCAAATGCTTATAGTCAATTTATTGATATATGATTTGGAACAAAGCAGAATCATATCGTGGATATACTTTTGAAAACATTGCCAATGGATTCAATGTAGATGGCTCCTCATTCGAAAGAGGTAACGTCACAGAGTTACTACACTCCCCATTCCCCGCACTGAATTTATCCATCGGCAGGAACGATCAGTTTCGTTTTAGCTGTGAGTGAGTCAAGTGACATTGGAAACCAAAAAATGTTCTATATATGTCCATTGTGCATGTACACTCTTGGCAGTTGGACTCAATGTGAGAATTGTACAATTATTGATGACTATAGTGAAAAGTGTAAATTATGTAATCCTTGTAAATTACATAGAGGCTATGCAGTACAAATTAAAGGATGTAATTCATGTCTTGAGGAGGTGTGTGACTCTCATCCTAGAGGGCACCTGTGCTCCAATTGTCACTATGATAAATGTGATCAGTGGGAGAATACTTACCCCGCTATGATTGGAAAGAATCCTAAACTTGATTTTAGTTTATTTCTACGAGATTGGTATCGTCGTGGATTTAAATTGTTCTGGGAAGAGGAATCTGGTCTACGTTTCAACTGTTATGGTAACAAGACAATTTGGCTTCTACGTCATCGTTGTGACGACACTGCCTACTATGACTATAAACCAAGTGATTTTTATTTGGCAGTTACCGAATGTGATTCACCATTTGAAAACACTGTATGTGATATTGCTTCAAATAGACAGATTGAAACTCGTGAATTTCATAATATGAATGCAAATAGTATCATTGACTATACAAAGAGATATGACAAGAGTGAAGTTACATTGTACTGTAGAAAATGTGACGCTGACTTTGCAGTCAATCAAGATCAATATGCAGTGAATCCAAATGATTTACCAGCATTAGTGGTTCACGACAGTTGCCTATACATCGAAGAAGAAGAAATCTAAAGTGAAGATTAAAATATATATATATATATATATATATATATATATATATATATATATATATATATATATATATATATATATATATATATATATATATATATATATATATATATATATTATATATATATATATATATTATATATATATATATGCATTTTATTAATAAACAAATTCACAAACATTTTTTAAGCACTTTACTTTTAGGGCACTGAAATCAATACTATATAGGTCTGAGAGGATATTTTCCACTAGAAAGTCGTTCAGACGAGGATTGTCGCTATAAATGTGGAGAAACTGCTTGTAAGTATAGCCACGACATCGGAACACAAAATATAGTAGTGCATGGAAACCACAGGTTTTAGTCGTTAGATCCTGCGCCCTCATCCGATTTTGAATAATAGTTTTCCCGCTGCTCTCAATATAGTTGCTG
This sequence comes from Artemia sinica, assembly GCA_027921565.1. Lineage (NCBI taxonomy): Eukaryota > Metazoa > Arthropoda > Branchiopoda > Anostraca > Artemiidae > Artemia > Artemia sinica. The sequence continues at coordinate 63,783,982 of CM051265.1, forward strand.
ATGTGAGGTGTGTAGAATGTATAGGGTAGACCAAGAGGATCAAAAAATTCAATCGTCTTCATTGTTTGAAAGATGCACAGCCAATGACCCGTTAAAACAGTCGACGGACTGCTATTAACAATAATCAAGGTATTGTTGACACTGAATTTTTCCAAGAAAGTCCGAGGGTAGACAATAGGATTTGTACTGGGACATGAAGGGGTCCATATTAAATACATTGATTATTTGACTGGTGTTCATGGCGCCAAGTCTAGTAGAACACTGCCTTCGGGAGTGATTTCCCAATAGGTTTCATATTGATTTAGTGAGATTAGTGCAATACTCTCAGCCAATGGGTCGGCAAATGTACACTCTAAACGCATACTCCCCGTACGTACTATACTCATATCCTGTGTGCCAGACAAATCCAGAACAATGATACCATGTGTTTTAGTAAACATATCTTCGGTTATACCATTTTCAAATAGTTGAGAGTCATGATCTAGGGTTTGCATGGTCAACTCATACAATGTTCTATAGGATTTATCAAAAGATAGATTGTAGAGTGGGATACCGTTTACTTTGCACACAAGAGATGAAACTCCAAACATCTCGAATTTATGTGGGCATTCAGTCCACGATCCTATTGCACTGGCGCTTTTTACAAATGCCAAAGCGAGTTTTGATGGAATTTCGCCATTGATAAAGGATGAATCGGTGAAGGTGCGTGAGCCCATAGCAATATGACGTTGATTGGTGATTGTATGAGGAACAAGTAGTTTAATATTATTTCCATTGGCTCTCAGTTTTTCCACTGCCAAAGCAACAGAACTCATGACCTGTTGTTTGCGTACATGAAGTATTGCCGAGGTGAGGGAGAGACTTACATCAGAATTGGCAGCAACTTCTTTTCTCAATATGAAATTGGATGGTGCAAGTGTCAGTTTTATATCCACTTTAACATTGGGCGGCAGCCATTGGGGTATATTAAATATTTCATGATATATTTTTCCAACTAGATGTAATTCACTAGTTGTAGCATTTTTAAGTGCATCTGTACAATCAGTATTAGTAATATATTCATATCCATTGGAGATGCCTCTCAATTCCTTGTATGACTTGGGTGTCATCAGCATGAATTGCATATAGCTTGTATAATTTGAGAGATTGTTGCTAGTGCTCACCAGCGTGCCATTGATGTAGACACTAATTTGACGAAAAGATTATGTAATATACAATTTTCATAGGATGTTCCATCGGTCCGAATTGGCATTGTATTATTGGATTTCCGGACTTTCATTTGCAAATCTATAAATGTCGAAGACATGTCCATAAAGTAGTCTTCATTGGAATAAATTTGAAAGTGGATATTATCGGAGAGGGGTTGTTGTGGATAAAATTGTTCATAGTATCCATGCTTGACACTCACATGAACATTTTCTGCATTGAATAGATTCAATAAGGTGGTGATTGAAGGTTGAGAATCCTTATGCGGCAGGTAGGACATCTTAGGAGAAGAAATCTAGTTTCGATCTAACAATTTTCTTCCTGGGGCTCCTTCTTCTGTTTACACTACGTGTTGGCTTTTTCCTTCTTTTCTTTGACAAGAGGGATGATGTCTTTCGTTTCCGACCTGAGTGGAGACTGATGAGTGATGCATTGTTTCTAGACCTTTTTAAGCCTTTACCATTTTGTTTTAGTTGCTCACCAAGGGTTCGCGCACTGGACCTAAGATTTTCCGAAGCACTTTATTTAAAATCCTTACCAGAGCCCCAATCATATAGTGTAGAGGATGCAAAATCTGTCGCAGCCGGTACAAGATATTTTCTAGCCAGTGGTAGTGAAGAGCGAAAGAGCTTAGCAAACCAACTGCCAAGACCGTAGCCAGACATTGACGAGCGACCTTTATAATAGTCCATTCCATTGCCCTGTTGTCTTGGGCCAAGAGTATTAACATAGCAGTCAATATCAGGACAAGTGAATACCACTTTTCTATTAGACATCTTGTTGAACGATGGAACGAAAATGGCATGTAATCACAGCCAAACCTTTTGAAATTGCTATGGGATCACCCAATTCGGTTCTTAGTGTTAACTGACAGAGTTCCAAATAGGAAGTGTTTACGGGAATATACTGAAGATGCTTTATATTGTAGTGGTGAATATGTTCTTGATTGGTTTTTCGTTCAAGAACTCGTAGGAGGGGAACATTTGAATTACCAACCCGAGATGTTTCCACAAATGAAGCGTAGAGAAATATACAAGTGTCTGTGGAGAAGGCAGGCGGGTAGTCAGCAAAAATGAAATTAGTGTTTCCGGCACTTTTACCATTGATTATATTGAGCTTAAATCCAATAACATCCTTAGATCTACATAGGTGAACTAATGTAGATCTTACCCTCCTCCTTTGAATAGTTGAAATGAAAAGCTCCTTTTTTACGAGCGGAAATTCTTTTATTAATAGAACGACATAAATCATTCATACAGGTGAGTTCCTCGTAGGGTAATTCAATATATGGATAATTCATCCAATTGATTTTTTGAATTTGTTCTTGATCACTTGAGGATGGCGGCCAATCATAGGGTCTAATTTTTATATCATATTTACGATCTTTTCTCAGGATGTCGTAGGTATTTTTGAGAATACAGTCGACAAGAGCCACTTCATACTTTCCATTGTCTTCGAATTTGATAGTGGGGGAGAGTTTCGTCCAAAAATCACTTGTTCTATTCAAGTCATTGTAGAGAGGATCGGAAACATTGGACATGAAAGTCACATAGAAATCATTGGGCATTGTCAATGTCTTCAGCACTGACCCAAGAATCAAATCTGAGTTGTATCCTAGCCAGCGAACAAGCAACTGTCTCTTGCCCCTACGAGTACGACTCTTTAATATCTTTTCAATTTGATAAATTTCACTAGTGTTTCTAACTTTTTGCAGTTCATATTCGTAAAAACCGCCGAGAATCTCATCATCTTTGGTGTCTCGCAGTCGATATGTCGTGGGCTCGGTGTCCAGGATTTTGGACACTTTAAAAAAGTTCAGTGCTCCATAAATAATTCCCCTTTTCAAAAATATTGGTGGTTCTATTAATTCGAACAGTATCACCAACATTGAATTTCTTCTTCACATTTTTTTTTTCTTTTTCACCATTGGAATATTGCTTTAGAAAAGCATCAAATGTATTTTCATTGTAATGAACTTCCCAAGGGCTTGAGTTGGACAGAGATCGATGAGGTCGATGGTTGTATATCTGCATGATTTTATCTAAATCATGAATAAAAGCCGATGTATTTTTCAGGCTACAATATGAAATTACTAGTCGAATCGTTCTTATTAATCGTTCAACCAATGCAGCCTTTATCGGGCTGTGACTATTATAAAGTGATGTATTATATTTCAAAAGAACCTTTTGCACATGGGGATTAACAAATTCACTGCCACGATCCGATTAAATTTTTCTATATGAATCCTGTTCAAGAATACTTTCAATGGCCTGAGCAACTTCAACACCTCTCTTTGATCGCAGTGGAATGGCATAGGCATAGCGACTAAAGACACTGATTGCCACCAGAATATATTCGTAGGGTGCATTGTGACGCTGTTGAACTGTGTCTAAAGTTAAAAGATCCGTTTGCATTATATGCAGAGGGAAAAAGGCTTTAGTTTGTCGATATTGTTTGCCGCGAAGCCTGTGATTCCGATGCAGTGTATAACTCGATTCATTCTCTAGATACTCTTTTGCTTTTTTCAATGTGGTGGTGCCGGAGACAGCTTTAGAAAGCGTTTTGGGAGAACTTAAACTTCCCGCTTCACCAATATTTTCATAGACACCTTTCAGAACTTCATCCATTTTGAACGCAAGCACGTAGTGTAATGTCCACTCCCCTTTTGCACACTGGAGGGTGAATCAATTCGTCTTCGCTTTTGACTAGCAGCCACAGGTGTTGTAAAATCATTGCTGCTGTTGCTAGTATTTTCAAATATTGAATCTTCTTCTTCTTTTTTAAATGGTGGTGTTGGTGTTGTTGGAGGACTATATTCTCTTAGTTTCTTTAGAATTTGCTTATTGCCAATAAGACTTTTGGGAAAGTTTGTTACATTTAGAAAGGTGTATAGATTATTGTCAAAGGATAATAGTCCTTTACGATTCGTCACCATATCACAAATTAAATCAACTAGATTATAACTTTTTCCCTGAATTATAATTCGTTTCCCTGTGCTATCGACTTGAACTTGATGTTCATCAGCAGTTTCCAACATGAGATAAGATAATACTCTTTTACTCTGTTCTCGATACGTCACTGGCAATAGGTTTCCAATTTTCGATACAATTGAATTCAGATCCTTCTCCTTTGATTGCACTGCTGAATCTTGAGGAGATGTTTCCTGTTGAGAAGGATCAGTGGCGGCGGCGGTGACGGTGGGTCTCTCACGATATGGTTTATGTTTGTTCACACGTCGCAATGCATCTTGAAGTAAAAGCAGTTTTTTGTCATCGGCAATATTCTCGTCATTAATAAATTTGCTTAGGTTTTCTTCAAAATGTTCGACGGGCGAGAGGACAAGTTCAAATGGTGTCAATTTATAGGGTTTAGACATTCTCTAAACCCTATTATTGGCAGTCCTGCAATTATTGGCAGTAAAAGTGTGAAAAAGCTACCGCCTGCTTGAAGAGGCCGTTTTCTTTTAAAAATTTTTCCCTTGTTTTTACAAGCCAAGGCGCGTACAGTGGAACGATGTTGCTTTGTCTGTTGTCTAACACCTTCTGGCAGTTGAACATTGCCCTCAGTTAAATTTAAACAAAGTTCAGATATTAGATTAATGAAATCATTGTCAACACCATGTTTGAGTATAGCCTTCCTAAGCAAGGCTTTTGAAGTGCTTAAAACGGAAAATAAATGCCGTTGTTCGTGTAGTTTCTTCAGTGTCATAATGGCAACTAATAGCCTTTTCTACTGTTCACCGGAAGATATACTGTAATTTTATTGTTGAAAATGTCGGTGACTACGCGTAGATCCTCGGATGTGCTCTGATTAAGATCCATCAAAATGTAACCGTAGGGCTTGCTAGTCGCCTGAGCGTACGCTGACAACAGAAATTTAGAGGCGCCGGGGTATATCTGTTTATTGAGAGTTATGAGCGAGCTAGAATCACGAACAACTCGATAGATAATATAGATAGTGCAATTCAAAGCAAGGGTTCGCATACATTTGCTCTGATGAAAAAGATTGTGTAGAACTAGGGTTATGGAAATGTGTTCATGGTGGGAGCAAACGGTGAACAGTTGTAGCATTTCCTGTGAGAACTGTTCAATGGATTGAGCCAAATCATCAATAGTCAGCCAAGAGTTCGATTCAATGCTATTGAAAACATCAAGTCCCCGTATGAATTGTATTGGTATGGTTGTGGAAATTGCTTTTATTTGATCATAGGACTCCTGCCAAATACTATAGCAATAGTAGATTTTTTTCGGCTTTTGCAAAAACATTTTATCGCAATTTTTAATTATTTTAGTTAAGAGTGTTGTTTTCCCCGACATTGAGGGCCCACACAGAAACGATCTGAAGGGTGTTTGAAATTGATACATGTTGCTGCTGCTGTTGACAACAGTTGGACTACAACTAACTGTAAATCATACGTGTCCAAGGAATAAATAGCAATAATTTTCCCATAGATCTATCTAGTACTGGTTAACAACAACAAAAAAACAATATTTCATGGCAGAATTTATTTCGGTAACATGAAAACTATATTTGTTCAACATGAAAAACGATAAAATAACACTTGTTCAACAAGAACAACATCAATATTTCATGGCAGCATTTATTTCGGCAACATGAAAACTCTATTTGTTCAACATGAACAACAACACAAGAATAACACTTTATCTTCGACAAGAACCTGACAATATTTCATGGTCATTTATTACGACAACATGAAAACTCTATTTGATCAACATGAACAATGATAAAAATGACACTTATTGTCTTTAAACACTTTTTGTCCATGAAGAGCAACACTTATTGTCTTTAAAAAAACACTTTTTGTCCATCATCAACACTTTTCTGTACAACAACAACACTTATTGTCTTTAAACACTTTTCTATACAACAACAACAAGAGCACTTGAAAACAACACTTGAAAAAAAAACACTTGAAAATTCTGAACTAGCACAGTTGAACATTACAGTGAATTTGAAAATGGGCCCCCCTCGGGGACCGCAGTGCTGAAGGCCGGCTGCGGACGGGGCCCCCCACCCCCCGGGATCGGCCGCTTGAAGGGCCCCCCCCCAACCCCCGGGAACCGCGAGGGTGAAAAAAAAACAGTACAATAGTTGTCGTCACTGCTACAGGTTAGTAGTTGGGTCAGTGGTGGTTAGATTGGGTAAGATGAGGTTGGGTTAAGGTGAGGTTGGAGCATTTAATTTATGAATGGGTTGGTGGTGTTGGTTAGTTCGTTAGTCAGATTAGGTTAATTTATTCAGGCCAAGTTGATTGCGATAGTCTATGCATTCAACTCGGTCTGAAATACGGTAGTGGCCATGAGGCAGGACACTCACACCATTCTCGAGCACATAGACTTTGTCGGATATACACGACATTGCATTCTTTTCCACTCTCACAGTATAATTTCTATACTGTAGAGAGCGAATTGCAAGCACTTGTGCTCTCGGCACTAGGCTACTTTCTACACAGTCTCTGTACACGCTCATGTTGAAATTGCTCTTTACAAAGTGTGTAGGCACCTCTTTACACGCCTGCTTTTCATCCCCACTATGATTTTTAACGCAATAAGTTTTAGGACCCGGGAACACCCCCCTGGATATCAAATCACTCCCCGTCTCTGATTTTAACATTAATAGTTGGTTGGGGGCTTGAAGTTTCACCAACTCGGGGTAGAGGGACGGATTCCAGTTGGTTAAATCCATCCGCGAGCTGATGTGTTCCCCCTTTTCTAAATCACCCAATAAATCTTCGGTCACATTTACATTTAGCAGCAGAGAATCTGTATCCCCATAGTAAGCTTGAACCTCCCCCTCCCGTGGCCATTGCACCTTGCACACATTGTAAAAAAACGACAACATGAGCTTTTTGGAAATTTCTAGTACTGAACTGCCGCCTGCTATATTCTTGTTCAGTACCACATTTCGCTTTCACCTGTGTAGAAGAACCATGCCAGTCTCTATGCTCGTGAACAATGTAAAATTGGGATCGGCAATAATTCGTGCACACTCTAGAGGGTCAGTCACGACGTCGCAGCGAGATCTATTGCGTACGCTTTCACACATTTTGTCAAACGCTGAATTTAGGATGAGTCTGTACATTTCCTTCTCTACCTTTGAGTTTGCCCTAGAGCGTTTATCGACAAAATTATCGATAAACGTTTTCAAGTATGGTCGCTGATTGAACTGCAGGACCCTATGTATTTTGGTGATTTTGAAACCATTGTTCACCATCCAGTGCAAAAGCACATGATGAACAACGATATTCTCCTTAGGGTCCAAATCAGCAATCAGTTTCTGTTTGGAGGGAGTCCAGTGCATCCCCATATCCTCAACCAATGATCGATTGTAGGGGCTCAGAGAGTCCCTGCTCACGGGTCGATTGATACAGGGAAAAACAAAATCTTTGACTGAGTCGTGAAGCGCCAGCGGATTGTGACCGTCAATTTCAAAAAACCATCCTTGTGACCCATTGTCCTCGACGGTGGTAATGTCGGGGAACTCACAAGGATTCTCAAGCCATTGATAGTTCCCACACGTCAAAGAGTAGTGAGACATTGCCGAGGGGCACAATGAGTTCATGTCCAAGAACACTGCATTTGACTTTGCACCGGTGTTTTGCCCGCTCGGATCGGTTGACAAGACGCGGTCCCCATGAAAAACATACCCTCCCCTCATTGAACGCTCTACAAAAAGGTGCTGATCTACGTCGGTGATTAGGTCTATTTCCTCCCTACTAATTTTTAAAATCAAATCCATCACTAAATGGGGTGTGGAAAAATAGTAGCCTATATCTAACCCGAACTCTGAATAGATTTGGTCTGTGTTCTTACAGACTATATCCAACAGAGTTAGAACGTCACTGGCCAATTACAGTCTACAATAATCCCACCCATTTTTACAATCCCCCTTAGACCACACCTTCTTGGCAAACTCATACTCCTCGGCTGTGCATTCACTGCTGGTCAGTGAATTGTAAAAAACTTCAATTGGAGGTAGTTTCACCTCACTTAAGCGAGCGCCAGAACAGTAATAATCGTATGCATATATACCTTTGCAGGTCAACAGATCATACATTTCACTGTCTGGAAAGTGCTGTTTAAGCAAGGGAAAGCTATCAAAATTGTCGCTTTTCTGCACTTGAATCAATTGACTCAATGCCTTGGGAAAAAAAATAAAGGAATCTAAAAACCTGATTTTATTCCAACATGTATGCCCATTATCCACTGCCTGCCATTTCAGCTCGAGAAGCAACAACTTCTCGGCCGATTTGGGGATAATGTTATAGGTAGATGAACTGTTTACCCATGGACTATCTACTCCCCCTCCCTCCCTGTGCATACGTGCCAGTGCCGGTAAAATAAATTTTAAGTCGTAATTTGAGTTTTGAATAAAAACAGGAATAAAAAACTGTTGGCTAACATTTAAGTTACACGATTGATGCGCAACCCCTCTAAAATTACTACCCCCAGATGATATTTCCTGCCACAAATGATCATGGTCTCTGACTTTACCCCTCCCCCTCTTTTCCCTTTAGTCCCCTTATCCCCCTCTACAAACTCCCCCTTACAAACCCAACATATTTTTTGATTTTTAATCGCGAGACGATCCTCTGCAGACAGCACCATTGGATAAAGGGTATTTCTCAAACGAGAAATAGCACCATTAGCCGTGCCAATTAGTTTAGTCAATGCATTGACCATGAACTCGTCCCCCTCATCCAATGATTCTACTATTTCTAACAACTGCATGGTGTTAGAACTGTCTCTTTGCGCATGAGCATAGGACACTGCAATAGCTTGATGTTCTTTGACTCGGTTTGGAAATTGGGGATCGTTCACCTCCACCAGCTTAGCTTCACAGTCCAAAGATATTTTGTTGCACTGGAGGAGGGTATTCTGGAAATTTTTAAAACGTAAAATAGCCCTATCCCCTGAAACCGTTTCCACTGTCTGGTAGCCATGCCGTCTACAATGCTTCATATGACCCCGTAGTTTTCTATCACTACGGAATCGAGAGAGGCATGTCGGACAGTAGAAACATTCCCCCTTATGCTTACCCTCCCCCAGAACTCTACTAATGTCTGTAATCGGATTAAAATGGCCAATTGCATTCGGTTCACTAGGTGGTGTGTATAACAACCAAACCCAGTGTCTGACCAAGTCAATTGACGGGCCCCTTACAGGGAAGACCACCCCCTTCTTTTTTAAACGAATCCCATCTTCAAATTCAGTTTCGTACTGAACCACAGTAACGCCGATATTTAAGTGGGCATTAGCCCTTTCAAAAATATCAATAGATTGTAGCGTTACTGGGTATTTTCCTTCTAAACAAGAGAAATCTACAATGGGGAAATTGGACCCTTCCTTCCCATGTACAGCCCAATCGCCTAAATTCGTCTTGGTAGCGTCATCTGCTAGAGGCTGAAATGCTGATATGAGGAAAGCATACCTGAAACATTTTTTACCTGTTTCAAAACAGATCTTCTGAACACCACGACAACCTACTAGATCTGGATTATATTTTAATTCAATTGCCCTCCCTCCCCCATGCCCCCTCTTAAAATAAAATCTTTCTTAAATTTACAAATATTAACGCTTAAATTTTCAATAAATAAAACCACAGAGCCGCTCCCGTTTTCGTTAAAGTTCTCGAGATGCGTAATAATTTGACCTACCCACTCGCTAAAAACACCCTCAAAATTTTCTAAATTCGAATAAACCAAACGCATCTCGGAATGTATTTAATGATAATAAACTTCACTTTTCCCCTCATTTAAATAGAATAACTTTAAAACAATTGAAACCTTAATTGAATCCCTCCCTCACAATTTAATTTGGTTCTCTAGCAGTGCACGAATTTTATCTACATAGGCATGCACAATTTCTATGGGATCAAACACAAAAATTTCCCCCATAAGTGAATTAAAAGGGTCCCCAAAAGTCGCAGTGTAAACAACTATTGCACTTAAAATTGTGTTGGACAGCTGAAAATCGGTAAAAAGTTGTACCCCCCTCCCCCTCTTGTATATTATCCCCTTCCCCTCCCCCAAGTTGTTCAACAATATCTTGGATATGCTCCACTTCAGTTGTTTGAAGTGGACTTGTTAGGGTATCGGAGGCTGGAGGAGAAGGGTTCCCAGTTAATTCATTTTTAAAATCGTCTAAAATTTGCAAGGTGTTTGGACTCAAGTCCCCTGCTCAACTGTGCTATTATCTACATTTAAAAAATTTTCTATAAACTCATCAATATTATCAGGTATTTCATAGGAATTAACAATACCATCCCATGGTGAATTGCTCTGTAATTCCACCGATGCGTCCTCTCCTTCACCAGCTGATGAGGACGATGATGACATTGAATAAGGGACCAATGGTCGTCCAACCTATAAATGAAAAAAATAGCTTATTTTCAAAGTGTTCAAATCATCCCTACTGTTTTTAAAATTTGGATTATTATTTAAAACGCGCTTAGTAGTAGTAGTAGTAGCAGTATGCACATAGTAGCATTTGGTTAATTCAACTGAAAGTTCCAAAATATCAAACTTAATATAAGATATTTACCATCTAAAACACCGCTTTACATAGAAGGCAGCAATTTGATTTGTTCAAAAAATAGCTTATTTTCAAAGTGTTCAAATCAGCCCTTTTTTTCCGTGGCGCTTCTCGGGCCCGCAGCGCATCCCGCAGCGCTTCTCGGACCCGCAGCGCTTCCCGCGACGTTTCCCGCAGCGCCATTAAAATGGCTCAAAATTTTTAATCTCAAAATTTTTATTGGATGTGTTTGGGGAAATGGGGGGCGTGAGAGGGGCGGTAGTCACTCTCCAATCACTTTCAACAATTAAAAATGGCCCTAGCCCTTTCAATTTCCAATCAAATGAGCCCTTTTGAAGTTTCTACGACAAAACTTTCAATAAAAATCTTATATGCCCCTGGGCATAACTTACAACCCTTGCCCTGAGTGTTGGGGGGGGGGGGAGGGGGGGTGTCATTCTCAAAGACCTAATTTCCAGAACTTTCTACTACGCTGAACAAAATGGCTATCTGAAAATTTTGATTGGATGTGTTTGGCAGAATGGTGGGCATGAGAGGGGGGTTAGTTACCCTCCAATCACTTTCGACTATTACAAAGGGCACTAGTCCTCTCAATTTCCAATTGAATGAGCCCCTTTTGAAGTTTTACGACAACTCTATCTATAAAAATCTTAAATGCCCCCAGGGCAGAACTTACAACCTTTGCCCTTGGGGCTCTGGGGGGTCTGTCATCCTTAAATACCTAATTTCCAGAAATTTCAACTACGTTGAATAAAATGGCTATCTCTAAACTTTGATTAAATATGTTTGGGGAAATGGTGGGCGTGAGAGGGGGGTTAATTACTCTCCACTCACTTTCGACTATTAAAAAGGGCAATTTCAATTTCCAATCAAATGAGCCCGTTTTGAATTTCTATGACAACTTTCTATGTAAACTTTATATGCCCCCAGGGCATAACTTACAACCCTTGCACTGAGGGGTTTGAGTGGGCTATCATCCTAAAAGACCTAATTTCCAGATCTTTTAACTACGTTGAATAAAATAGATATATCAAAATTTTGATTGGATGTGTTTGGGAAATAGGTGGGCATGAGAGGGGTGGTAGTCGCTCTCCAATCACTTTCAACAATTAAAAATGGCCCTAGCCCTTTCAATTTCCAATCAAATGAGCCCTCTTGAAGTTTCTACGACAAAACTTTCAATAAAAATCTTATATGCCCCCTGGGCAGAACTTACAAACCTTGCCCTGAGTGTTGGGGGGGGGAGAGGGGGTGTCATTCTCAAAGACCTAATTTCCAGAACTTTCTACTACGCTGAACAAAATGGCTATCTGAAAATTTTGGTTGGATGTGTTCGGAGGAATGGTGGGCATGAGAGGGGGGTTAGTTACCCTCCAATCACTTTCGACTATTACAAAGGGCACTAGTCCTCTCAATTTCCAATTGAATGAGCCCCTTTTGAAGTTTTACGACAACTCTATCTATAAAGATCTTAAATGCCCCCAGGGCAGAACTTACAACATTTGCCCTTGGGGCTCTGGGGGGTCTGTCATCCTTAAATACCTACTTTCCAGAACTTTCAACTACGTTGAACAAAATGGCTATCTCTAAACTTTGATTAAATATGTTTGGGGAAATGGTGTGCGTGAGAGGGGGGTTAATCACTCTCCACTCACTTTCGACTATTAAAAAGGGCAATTTCAATTTCCAATCAAATGAGCCCGTTTTGAATTTCTATGACAACTTTCTATGTAAACTTTATATGCCCCCAGGGCATAACTTACAGCCCTTGCACTGAGGGGTTTGAGCGGGTTATCATCCTAAAAAACCTAATTTCCAGATCTTTTAACTACGTTGAATAAAATAGATATCTCAAAATTTTGATTGGATGTGTTTGGGAAATAGGTGGGCGTGAGAGGGGCGTTAGTCACTATCCAATCACTTTCAACTATTAAAAAAGGCACCAGCCCGTTCAATTTCCAATTGAATGAGCCCTTTTGAAGTTTCTACGACAACGTTTTCAATAAAAACTTCATATGCCCCAGGGCATAACATACAACCCTTGCCTTGGGGGCTGATGAGGGAGGGGTTGTCATCCTTAAAGACCTAATTTCTGAAACCTTCAACTACATTGAATAAAATGGCTATCTAAAAATTTTGATTGGATGTGTTTGGGGAAAAGGCAGGCTTGAGAGAGGGGCTAGTTGCCCTCAAATCACTTTCGACTTATAAAAAGGGCACTAGCCCTTTGAATTTCAAGTCGAATGAGCCCTTTTTCATGTATCTACGACAAAGATTTCCATAAAAACCTTATATGCCCCAGGGCATAACTTATAACCCTTCCCCTGATGGTTGTGGGAGAGTGTCTTCCTCAAAAACATATTTTCAATCTGGAAATCAACTACGCTGAACAAAATTGCTATCTCAAAATTTCTATTGGGTGTGTTTGGGGAAATGATGGGCGGGGGGGGGCTAGTTGCCCTCCAATTACTTCCGACTATTAGTAAGGGCACTAGCCCTTTCAATTTCCAATCGAATGAGCCTGTTTTGAATTTTTTACAACAACGCCCTCTATAAAAATCTTATATGCCCCCAGGGCATAAATTAAAACCCTTGCCCTGAGGGTTGTGGGGAGTGTCCTCCTCAAAAACATATTTTCTATCTAGAAATTAACTGCGCTGAACAAAATGGTCATTTAAAAATTTTATTGGACGTGTTTGGGGGAATCTTGTGTGTGGGTGGGGGGTAGTTGCACTCCAATCACTTTTGATTGTTAAAAAGAGCACTAGAACTCTCGATTTCCAATCGAATGAGCCCCTTTTGAAGTTTCTGCGGCAACTGCTTCGATACGAAGTGCCCGGGTATGGAGGAAAAAAAAACAAATAGGACATTGTGCCCACATCGTTCTTTACTTAGGGAGCGCTATCGCGCTGCCTATGATAAAAATATTTCTGGCATTTATTTCAAAACATAAAAACTTTATTACTACGACCCCTTCCATATGAAGTGCCCTGCTCTAAAGGAAAAACATAATAAATGATACATTGTGCCAAAATCGTTCTTATATGCCCTCGGGGCATAGCTTAAAACCCTTGCCCCGAGGGCTGTGGGGGAATGTCCTCCTCAAAAACATATTTTCTATCTGGAAATCAACTACGCTGAACAAAATGGCTATCTCAAAATTTTGATTGGATGTGTTTGGGGGAATCATGGCCGTGGGGGGGCTAGTTGTCCTCCAATCACTTTCAACTATTAAAAAGAGCACTAGCCACTCCAATTTCCAATCGAATGAGCCTTTTTTGAAATTTCTACGACAACTCCTTCGATACGAAGTGCTCGGGTATGGAGGAAAAAAATAATACATTGTGCCCACATCGTTCTTTACTTAGGCAGCGCTATCGCGCTGCCTATGATAAAAATATTTCTGGCATTTATCTCAAGACTTAAAAACTATATTAAAAAAAACACATCGAAAATTTTTGTATATTTATTTTTGTTAGTTATTTACGAGCTGTACAAAACTTCCAGGGTAGAGTGAGGGGTATTGAGTTTGATCCCCCCCCCCACCAGAAAGGACTTAGCAGACATGCTGTCAGAGAATTTTCGAACCCAATTTCGTACGCGGAAATTGTATATGAGAATCCTCAGGTTTTTTTTTTATGACCATTTGTTACAGGTGACTGCTTTTTCGATCAGACGTCAGACTTTTGAGTTCAAGAACAGACAAACAGATGATTTTGGGAGGCTTTCAGTCTGAAGTAGCTGCAGGGATGTGTGCGGCAGATCGTGTGATGCCGCAGCATAAACGTGGGAGACATTTTGCAGACGTAGAAGCTAGTCCAAGTCCAGTTCGTAGCCGCAACAGAATTAGGCCAGCAATATCCACTCAATCAGATGGAATCAATCGCTGGCCGAGAAAATCTGAGAAACAGAGCTGTTGTAAAGAGTGCAAATCAGATTATATAACCTTCGAGTGTAATAAGTGTGACGTGGCTCTGTTCCATACGGTAAAAAACAACTGCTTCAATGCCTTTCACACAAAGTTAAAATACCCTGTTTTAGTTTATCTAAGAGGTTAATGTTGTATTTTAGCCACATGAGGTAGTATCAAGGATTTGTAAAAAAGCGCCAATAAACGATTTTATGTCAATGCTAAGCCCTAAAGGTCACATATCATAAGGTAACCTTTTTAATTTTTTGCAAAATGAATTTCTATATTGGCTTGTATAGGGTTAAAAAGGATAATGGGGGCCCTTGGTCCTCCAAGCATTCTTCAAAATGCCTTACAAGTTTCAACTTCTTAATGCTAACTGACAAAGTTCCTAATACGAAGTGTTGACTGGAATGCATTGAAGGTGCTTTATATTGTAGTGGTGAATTTGTTCGTGACTGGTTTTTCGTTCGTGGAATTTGGTCGTGGCATAAAGAAATGTACAATTTTCTGATGAGAAGCCGAGTCTATAGTCTGCATAGATAGCAAGGTCCTTGCCACTTATATTTTTCCCTTAATAATATGATGTTTAAAACCAAGAGCCTCACGTAAATCCTCACTGAGGAAAATTCTTTCATTCTCAAATGGATTCGTAATGTAAATTCTCCTCTGTTCTGTTGAATATTTGAATTTGTAGCAAACCTTTTTTCGACTCGCAATTGTTCTGTTGATAACTTGACACAGTTCATACATATTGTTTTATTCCTCATAGGGTATAGTAGCAAAGGGGTAATTATCAGAGCCAAAATTTACAACCAGACCCTCGTCAAAAAGTCAAAGGGTCTAACTCTAGTCTCATACGACAATCTTTTCTTAGGATATCATGTGTATTTTTAGGAATACAATCAACAATAGAAACTTCATACTTTCCCTCAAGTTGGAAGGCTGGTGAGAGTTTTGTTCAATAATTGCTTGATCTATTCAAATCGTCATAGAGGGGGTCAGAGACATTGGACATGAAGTTCACATGAAAACCATTAGCCATTATGAACGTCTTTCACGGCAATCCAAGAATCAAAATCAGAGTTGTATCTTAGCCAGTGAACAAGCAACTGTCTCTTACCATTGCGAGTTCGAGTCTTTAATATCTTTTAAATTTGATACTTTCCATTGTCTCCACGGAGACGATACATTACAGGTTTATTGTCTAAGTCTTTTGACACTTTAAAAAGTTCAGTGGACCACAAGTAATTCCCCTTTTCAAAAATATTCCGTGTTCAGTTAATTCGAACAGTATCACCAACATTAAATTTTTTCTTCACAACCTTTTCATTGGAATATTGTTCAAGAAATATGTCAAGTGTATTGTTACTGTGATGAACTTCAAGATGACTATGATTGGAAAAGGATCGATGAGGACGTTGATCATAAATCCACATTATTTTATATAAATCTTGAATAAAAGAAGCATTATTTTTCAATATAAAATATCTTGAGATTAAAAGTTGAATGGTTCTTATCAATCGTTAACCAAATGCGGCCTTTATTTGACTATGACAATGATAGAGTATTGTGTTGCAGTTCAATAAGACCTTTTTACATGTGGATTAAAAAATTCCCTTCCTCGATCTGTTCGAATTTTTTTATAAGGATCTTGTTCAAAGATAGATTTAAGGACTCTGGCAACTTCATTGCCTCTCTTTTAATGCAATGGACCGGCATAGGCATAGCGACTACAAACACTGATTGCGACTAAAATATACCTGTATGGTCTATTATGACGTCTTTGAATCTCGTCTAGAGTCAAAAATCTACTTGTAATACATGCAAGGTTAAAAGGCTTTAGTTTTCCGATAATGATTACCGCAAACTCTATGATTATGGTGAAGAGTGTAACTGGGTTCCTTCTTTAAATACTCTTTTACTAGATTCCTTTCAACTCCGGCAACTTTAGAAAGTGTGGTGGGAGACTTAAACTTCCCACTTCACCAATATTCTCATAAACTCGTTTCAAAACTTGATTCATAAACTATATTCTAAATATTCTCATAAACTCGTTTCAAAACTTGATTCATTTTGAACGTAAACGCGGTGTGAAGCATCCGCTATCTTTTTGCATACTAAATGCAGTGGAGTGACGGTTTCGTTTAATACCATTCAAATCATAACCCGCGCTTGGCGTGCTATCTGAAAAGGATATATCTCGTCATATTTCTCCAAACTTCCTTTATCGTTTTAAGACATATTTATGCCCAATAAGACTTTTTGGAAAATTTGACGATTTTAAAAATTTATACAAATGACTCTCAAAGGATTCCAGTCTTTTACGATTTACAATCAAATTTGTTACCAACTGAATTAAATTTTAGGGCTTGCCCTGGAATAAAAACTCATTTTTTTTTTCATCAATTTATGTTCAGCGAGATAAGTCAAGTGTCTATTACTTATCTCACGATACAATTGAG
Organism: Artemia sinica; assembly: GCA_027921565.1. Taxonomy (NCBI): domain Eukaryota; kingdom Metazoa; phylum Arthropoda; class Branchiopoda; order Anostraca; family Artemiidae; genus Artemia; species Artemia sinica. The sequence goes on from CM051265.1 coordinate 63,801,117, forward strand.
TTATTACGTCTAGAATAATTGTTAAAACTTCAAATAATCTTCTTCTTGTTTTTGCGGTGGCGCTGGCAGTGATGTTGAACTTTCAGACCCTTCTGAATTTTGAGGTTGATCAACGACATTTGATCGTTCTTTCACGATAAGGTTCATGTTTATTGACACGTCAAAGGGCATTTTGAAGTAACATTTTTTTATCATAGAAAATTGTTTCGTTGTTAATAAGTTGATCAAGATTATCTTTAAAGTGCTCTTTTTGTGAAATTGCGAGTTCAAGTGACGTCAATTTATATGATTTAGCCTTTTATAGATAAAATTATTTACAGGTCCTGCAATTATGGTCAGTAGTAATGAAAAGAAACTACCACCCGCATGAACAAGCCATTTTCTTTTAAAATCTTTTTCTTTCTTTTTCCAAGCTAATGACTGTGTGGTAGTATCCTCACCCCGTCAGCTCGCATATAGACTTTGACGGATATGGCTGTCTTGGTATTTTTTCGACTCGAACTGTATAGATTTTAAGTTTTAAGGAGCGAATTGCCATGACCTTTGGTCTTGGAACTTAATTTTTTTCCTACACAGTTCCTATAAACACTCTTTACAATTTTCTTTACATAGCGTGAAGACATCCCCTTACAGATTTTTTTGATGTCCTCATTGTGTGTTTGCATACAGTAAACCTTCGGACTGGAAGCACTTTTGGATATCAAGCCACTCCCCGTCTCGGATTTTAAAAACATCAATGGGGCCTGGCACTTCCCTAGCTCCGGATAAATTGACTTGCCCCGACAGGTAAAGTGCATTCGAGGGCTAATGTGCGTACCATTTTCCAAATCATCCAACAGATTATCTGTTTTAACTTTTAACAGGAGTGAATCAGTGTCTTCATAAAACACTTGAACTTTCCCCTTCCCTGGCCATTGGAGTTTACACATATTTTTATAGAATCCCAACATGTGTTCATTTGGAATTTCTCATATGGCATTGCCACCGCCAATGTTTTTGTTCAGAACTACATTTCTTTCTTGCTATGTAAAAGGATCGTATTGGAGTCTATGATTATGAACGATGCGAAGTTTCGATCTGCGATGATTCGGGCACATTCTGTTGGGTTGGTCCCAACGTCACAACGACTCTTATTGCACACATGCTCAAGCATTTTATCAAAGGCCGAATATTAAATGAGTTTAAATATTTCTTTGTCGACCTTTGTTTTTGCCTCAGATCGTTTACAGACCAAAGTGTCAATAAACATTTTCATGTATGGCTTTTGGTCAAACTGGAGGGCTCTATGCATCTTTGTGACATTGAAACCGTTGGACAGTATCCAACGCAAAAGAATGTTATGTACAACAATATTCTCTTTCGGATGAAGGTCGGCAATAAGTTTTTGTTTTGATGGTGTCCAGTTCATACCCCCATCCTCTACCAAAGTTTAATTTTAGGGACTCAATGAATCCCTTGGCTTCGGTCTATTTTTGCACGGGAAAACAAAGTCCTTCACCGACTAATGAGATTCCTAAGGTAATTCAACCTCAATTCCGAAAAACCATCCTTGTGGTTCATTCTCCTCGACAGTGTAAATGTTGGAAAAATTTGGAGCAGAACGATCGTCCAGCCATTTGTAATTCCCACAAGGCAGAGAAAAATGATTCATTGCCGACGGATAAAGAGAGTTCATATCCATGATAACCACCTTCAACTTTTTACCGGTGCGTTTTCCAGTCGGAGTATTTTCCAGGATACGATCCCCGTGAAAAATATACCCTCCCCGCATGAATATCTCTACAAATAGGTGCTGATCAATGCCGGTGATTAGACCTATTTTCGCATCACTCATTTTAAGAGTTAAATCCATCACCAGATAGGGAGCTGAAAAATAATAGGCCAAATGCAACCCAAATTCCTCGCAAATTTTATCCGTGTTTATACAGAATATATCTAACAACGTCAATACATCACTTGCCGGGTAAATTTAAGAATAATCCTCCCCATATTTGCACCCTCCCTTAGCCAAAACTTTTTTTTAGTAAATTCAAAATCGGCAGTGGTGCATTGACGATCGCGAAGTGAACTATAAAACGCCTCGATCGGTGGTAATTTCTTCTCACGTGAAATCGAGATGCAGTTGCAGTACTCATACGGGTACAACTCCTTACGCGTTAATAGTTCATAAATTTCATCATCTGGAAAGTGCTGTTTGAGAAGGGGGATACTATTAAAATCGTCACCTTTTTTGTACTTGATTGAGTTGACTAAGGAATTTGAGGAAGAAACTATAGGAATCTGAAAAACGGATTTTATTCAAGTATGTATTACCATTTTCAACTGTTGACCATTTGAATTCTAAAAGAAACAACTTCTGAGATGACTTGGGCATGATGTTATAAAAAACTATCTACTCATGTATACTCTTCAGCTTTATCTACAAACGTGCCAACGCTGGTAATATGAATTTCAAATCGTAGTTGGAATTTTGCGTGTAAACCGGTAGAAAGTATTGCTGCCTAACATTTACATTACACAGTTTATGCGCAACCCCCAGAAAGTTACTCCCTCCCGATAGAATAGGATTACTTAAATGATCATGTTCGCGGACTTTCGAATTCAGACTACCCTCAACAACTTTTTCCTAAAAAAAAACAATACATATCTTGATTTATAATGGGGAACTCGTTTTCTAGCAAATTCAAAAACGGCAGTGGTGCATTGACGACCGCGAAGTGAATTATAAAACGCCTTGATGGTAATTTATTCTAAAACGGCGGTGGTAATTTCTTCTCAAGTGGCCTCGAGCTCGAGTTTCAGTACTCATGCAGGTACGTGCCCTTACGCGTTAATAGTTCTTACATTTCATCATCTGGAAAGTGCTGTTTGAGGAGGGGGAAACTGTTAAAATCGTCACCTTTTTTGTACTTGAGTGATTTGACCAAGGAATTTGAGGAAGAAGCTATAAAAATATAAAAAAACGGATTTTATTCAAGTACGTATTACCATTTTCAACTGTTGACCCTTTGAATTCTAAAAGAAACAATTTCTGAGATGATTTGGGCATGATGTTATAAAAAACCATCTACTCATGCATCCTCTGCAACTTCATCTACAAACGTGCCGACGCTGGTAATATGAACTTCAAATCGTAGTTGGAAATGTGCATGTAAGCCGGTAGAAAGTATTACTGCCTAACATTTACATTACACAATTTATGCACAACCCCCCGAAATTTACTCCCTCCCGATAGAAAAGGATTACTTAAATGATCATGTTCTAGGACTTTCGAATCCAGACTACCCACAACAATTTTTTCCTAAGAAACCCAACGCATATCTTGATTTTAATGGGAAAATAGTTCTCTGGTGATAGATTAATTGGAAATTTGCGTTTCACAGCCGTGATATTGACATATTAGCTCTTTTAATAAGTGCAACCTTGGCTCTGCGTACACAATCTTCTCTACTCAATGCCTCAAATACCTCTATAAATTACATGATATTACTCGAGTCTCTTTGCCCATGGGCAAAGAGACTACAATGGCTTCATGTTATTTAACACGATTCATAATTGAGGAATCACACGCGTCCATGGGTCTGGCTTCGTTTTCTAACGCTACGTTGTCGCTCTACAGGAGTGAATTCTGGAAATTTTTGAATCGCACGGTGGCATTGTCACCCAAACCGTCTTCACGGACTGGTATCCATGACGCTTGCTGTGCCTCAAGTGATGTTTTAATTTTTTTTTTGTGTCTGGAAAGCTGATAGAAACATTGAACAATAATGACGTGAACATGGCTTCTTTTCTAGACTTAGAACCCGACTAATATGTAGAATTAGAAACAAATGTCCAATTGAATCAGGGTATTTGGCAGGATCGTAAAGGATCCATACCCAGTGTTTCACAGACTCAATGGATGGAGCCCTAACTGAACATAAGACACCCTTTTTATCTTTAAGTTCTCCCTTCATATTCTGTATCATATTGTAAAACTAAAACCCCAATCTTTAAATGTTCATTTGCCCTCTCAAGAATGCCAATCCCCTTAAGCGTTACGGGATAATGCCCTTTTAAACAATTAATATCCTTAGGAAATCTTTAGGAAACTCTGCCCCCTCCTCACCCCCATTCACTACCAGATTGTCCAAATGCGTCTTACTAACATCATCGCTTCGCGGTTTGTGCCCAGCGACGACGACTGAATACTTGAAACACTCTAAGCCCTTATCTAAAGAGACGTGTACACCTTTAAAACCCTTTAAATCTGCATTATATTTTACACCCGTCTCCCTCTCCCCCTAAATTATTTTTTAAATTTCGTAAAATTAACTTATAAAATTTCAATAGAATAAACAACCAACCCATTCCGCTTTTCATTATAATTTTCCACCTTATTAAAAATACTACCCATTTAATCTGAAAAAAACACCCTCAAAATTGTGGAAATCAGGATTAAGTGTCCTTATTTCTGTTTGTATGTAATGCGAGTGGAACCACCCGTCTTTTCATTATAAAGATATTTTAAGTGCGATGAATGCTTTTATGCTGTCTCGCCCTCCAGCTTCCCGAATGTGTTTTTCGAGAAGTACCCGAAACTTGCTGACATACGATTTTGATATGTCTACTGTATCTGTATGGATACTACCACTTGTGAGGGATTTGAAGGGGCCTCCAAACTCGGCTCTAAAAACATAAATATTGCGCAAAGCGGAGTTAGCTAAGTAAAATTCAAGCAATGCTGGGGTGAACTGGCACCACTTTGTCCTGCTACATCCTCATCACTTTGCGGTGTTGGTACTTTCTCTGGCTCATTGGGTGCTATTTCATAATCTACCCATTCATATTCCTTGTCAAGTCCTAGATCTCTCATCAAACTGTCTAAATTGAACACAGGGAGAGCTGCATTAACAGGGTTCACCCCCAAACTGTAATCCCCTCAAGTTCACTATTCCTTGGGGCCTGTTGCCTGTCCATTAATGCAGAGGTCTCAAGACCCTTGAGATGGGGATTGTGAACCTTGAAAACAATAACAGCTTATTAGCTCATTAAAACACTTCACCCAGTGAAAAGAGAATAGTTAAGAATGAACTTGAAAGACCTGACTAGTACGTAATGACCATAGATGGGCAATGTGACCCCTTGAACGTATTAACACCATACTACCAGTTAAGAATTTAATGATCATACATGACCCTCTAAAGAACCCTTCGGATGTATTATGACCATACTATCATCTAAATATGAATGAGAATACATTGACTTCTTTGGGTCCATACATGGACCCCCTTCGGGTCCACACTATGAGGTATAAATTTTAAACAATAAGTAGAACAATAGGAAAATTTTTATATAAGACATTGGAACGCAACTTCAAATGAATATTTTGACCCTATATCAAGGCCCGTCCTTAACAAAACAAATGAAGAAAAAAACAATATAAAAGAAACTCACATTAAAATTCAATCGTTAAAATAAAAAATAAAAATAAAAATAGCCCTAGCATAATTACTTTAAGCAAGTTCAACCAGGACTGGAACACCAAGCGAAGTGAAAAAAGACAGTTCATTCAAATGGAATAAGAGACAGTTACGGACAAGCTTTTAAAGCTAATCTCGCCTTTTTGGCAGACAGCCTAGAAGGTCTATCCATAACAGGTTGAGTAGAATTGTTTACTCGTTTTTTTTAATATAATTAGTTAAATCATTTTGAATCAAATTTGTACATAAGGAATTAAGCGAACATTCCCCCAAATCCCTATTTAAAGAAGTAATAGTATTTATTTTAATTTTAATTTCAATTGCCTCTCGAACAATCTGTTTTATGCCTAAATCACTGCTAATAAGGCAAGTTTCTTACAAAAGAATTTTATGGCTAGGGTTACCATAGATATGAATACTTACAGCAGAATCAAAGTAATACTTGTAGTATTAGAATTTTGTAAGCGACCCTTGATTTTATCAAGGAGCCATGGTGAAAGACCCTTGAATTTTTGGGAGTGTCTTGCCAATCTTCGGCTAATTGTATTGTTAATAAAGACAATAGGATAACCGTTTTGAGAAAGTATTTCTCTAATAAAATTTAGTTCATCTGTGATGTGAGATTCAGAGCAAATGTTTCGGGCACGATCGACAAGAGAGGTAGCAACAGCTCTTTTACCTTGTGGGGGTGATTGGATTTAAAATATAGATATTTGTTGTTTTGTGTGGGTTTTCTGTAAATCTTAAAGTCCAGTTTATCAATGCTACGAATAAATATTTCATCTCGAAACTTTAATTTGTTTGTATTTCCAATTTCTAAGATAAATTGCGCATTTTGGTCATATGTATTAAGGTTATTTAGAAAGTTCATTTTCCCCATTATTCCAGAGAAATATTACATCATCTATGTAACCCCCCCCCCCAATAGATATGTTTTAGAAAAGCATGAATTTAAGGCCCAATTTTCAAGGTAATCTACATAAATATTTTCTAATAGCCCGGATAAAGGTGCCCCCTATGGAAAGGCCCTTTATTTGTTGATAAAAAAATTACGGAACTGAAAATGCATTGAATACTTATTATAATTTTTGACTAGGGACATTAAAACCTCGCAATCTATTCCTGTTGTTGAATCCTCGATTAAATGATACTTTTCTTCTATTTTATTTTTCAATAATTGCTTTATAATGCTATGCTGAAAGAATATATGAATGCGGTATTCAATAGAAGTTCGTTGTTACGTTCTCAAAAATGGGTTTAACTAATACCCTAATTGAATACCAAGCAACTGAAAACCCAATGAAAGTTTTAATGATATTTGTTTCCTGATATATATAGTCACAAATTCGTGTTCATTTGTTTGTTTGTTGTTGATTTTTTGCCCAGTGGTGCATCAAACCAAGGGCCACAATTTTGAAGGAGACTCTTTCGAATAAAAACTGCTGTAACCATGATTACAGTAGTAATGTAGTAATATATACAAGCGGGCCCATAGGCAATCCATACAAGCGGGCTTATCATTTCGAGCAGTCAGTACCCTCACCATATAATAACACACATAAACATCCATAAAATAAACATCAAATAAACACCAATACAATAAACAATAAACATCCATACATACATACACATAACATCAATATAACAATAGACAACACAATCCTTATAAAAACACACAACACCATCCATATAATGGAGCATATCCATCCATACAACAAGATTTTTTTCAGAAACATTTTTCTCATTGAAAGAAATGCCATTATTTTAACAAAACATAGGAAACCGTTTCATTCATACAAAAATATCTTTAATTCTCCCATAAGAATATTTCTGTAGCCATCCCAATGATTTCAGACGACAACTATTGCGTTATATTAAGCAAATTTTTCCTTATAAAAGAACTGAGATCATCGTTTTTATTCAGTAGCTAAATTGAATTTGATCTAATAACATGGATTCAACCAAAAGGAATGTTGATGATGAATTCTATAAGCCAGAAGTAAGTGATATATTTTTCACTGTATTCTTATTAAGTGGTGGGATTTCTATTTCTACTTCAGTTTATCAAATGGTATTTAAGGTCCGCTACAGTTAACGAACTGTAAAGTTTTAAAATCATCTTGCACTACTTTAGAGGTGTTGGATTCAGTACGTGGAATATTTTGAACAGGGTCCATTCATAAGGGAGCGGTTTATAAAGAGCATTTAATGGATTTTATTGGTCTGGACGTGATATATAGTCATTAGTTTTTTTAAAAATCTTCTATTCCTAATTAGTTATTCATAATCGTTGGTATTCAGTCCATGGGTTATGATTGAACCCAAGCCTTAACATGAGTAATAGTAGAATATTTATTATGAGTTTGACATTGTCCATAACCACATTAAAAAAAAATTCTGGTTATGAACTAGAAAAGGATATAGTATCGTAATGAGGATGTCAGGACTCCATGTAACCACTACCGGACCTCAAGTCCCCTACCCGGGGCTCTGAGTCCCCAAGCAGGACCCGAAGTCCTACAACAGGGCTCCAAGCCCCAGACAAGGGCCCGAGGACCCATACAAGGGCCCCGAGTCCTCAGTCCATACCCCTTCCCTCAAATCCCTCTCCCCAGCACCAGAATCCCCCCCCCCCCTGACCTACAGGCCCACACACCCCAACATATTTTTTTAAATATTTTTTTCAACTTTTTTTGAATGTCTTAAAATCAAATCAAATATACATCTAGCAACAAAAATCATCTGTTATATTTTAAAAGTACAAAATGAGCATGATGTAAATGTGCCTATAGTGAGTTTTTCTATTAGAAAAATAAAGTTTCTAATGTTGTTTTTTTAATTTGCTTAGTTTTTTTTATTATTGAAGTGAAATTTTACTTTTTCCATATCTTAAAATCACATTCAAAAAAATTCATAGAAAAAAATAATGAAACTTTTGAATTAAATTTTAAATCAAATTCATGTTCTTACCGTACCATCATTGATGCGGACTAATGGTTCTAATTTCAATGTTTTATCATGAAAAAACAAGAAGATATTTTTTCAAGGATTTTCCAGAGATCCCACCACCCACAAAGAAGGCAAGAGGGCACGAAGCAACCCTTGTAATGATAAAGACCTAGAGTTGTTCAGTATGGGGATTGGTTAAGGTCATTAGTCTCTTCTACACCCTCCGCACACCAACCCTCTGTCTCAAACCATGCTGCCAGACCCACAATGCAGGCTGCCACGCCATCCATTCAAGCTCCCCCCCGTAAGCCTGATGGTCCCATGGAATCGGTCAACACCGGCTCTTCCAGACCAGTTAAGGCGTCTATTATTATGTTTGCCGGTTCTTCCAGACCTGCCGTACACAAGCCCTCTGCCCCCTATCAAGCTGCCCCGCACATCGTGTAAGCTGCCACCTGTCAACCCAATGGTCCCCTGGAATCGGTAAACTCTCTGTATGATTATGTAAGAAAAATTGAATCTTCTCTCTCTTATGTGCGTTTATCTGTTTCAGTATGCGTGTTATTAAAAAACCAGTGAGTTATTAAGTGTGTGTGTGAACCATGTTTTAATGACAAAAAAACTTAACGATTCAATGTTAGGATCTAACGTAAGTTAAGAAGTAAAAATGTAATAATAGGGTTCCCCTTATAAAGTGTTAGGTTTATTAAACAGTAAAAATATTATTTTTTAAGCTTATAGAACTGTCTCATTCCCATAAAAGGATAATAGAAGAATGCAAAATATTAAACAATTTCTCTTTCATATACCAGGTTGCACTTGAAGCAGCATATTAAAAATATACAAACACATACACAGACACACATACACCTCACACATATATACACACACGAACACACACACATAGACACACACACACACACACACACACACACACACACACACACACACACACACACACACACACACACACACACACACACACACACACACACACACACAATCTAAATATTGTTTTTTGGGTATAAGAAAACAAATAACTTCACATACATTTTTTAGATTAATCAATCGGGACTGTCAACACCAGCCAAAGTAACGGCCAACGACTCTTTTGACGACATATAGATAGCCCTTTGTAACACCACCACTACAATTCCGGGATAATCTAAATGTCGAGTCAGATGTCTCCGAAGAGTGGATGGAAAAGATTTTTGATGAATGTTTCGGTGTCTGGAGTAGTAAGATACTCTCAAATATAGATGATTTTTCCAATAATGTAAATACTAATGATGAAACAGCAAGTGCTTCAACGGGGGGTTTGGCTCAATCGACTACCTTCAAACCTCAAAGTGTATCAGAGAATGCTTGGGCTAATCGTGTCAGTCCTGATACACTCGAGGGTATGTTGAGTGAACTGGGGGATTTCATACCACGCAACATCACCACCGTTGAACAAATTGGTGCGGGACATGAAGTTCCCGTAACGCCTCCTGTTATGCCCGAGTTCTATTTAACCGACTCTGCCTTGCACAACGTATATGTTTACAGGGTTTAGCTTGGGGATCCACTTATTTGAGCCCAACTTATGTTGATTTCTGCTCGTCTTGAGTTTGACTCGGTTAATAATTGTAATTTCTGTTCGTTTAGGGTTTCATTTATTTATCGATGCTGATTTGTGGTAGTTTCAAGCTTGGTAGATTATTTGATTTTATTTTTGTAATTTTTTGTTTAATGGAGTTCTTTACTTTTCTTTGACAAATTTATTTTGTGGAAAAAGTTTTTTAAATTAATTTCTGTTCATTTTATATTGACATAGTCTTTTCAGGGAAGAAGAGAATGATACTTTAAATCTTTTCGTTTTTTAAGACTTTATAGTTTGGCCCGCAAAATTTTGATTGGATGTGTTTTGGAAAATGGCAGGCGTGAGAGGGGCGTTAGTCGCTAACCAATCACTTTCAACTATTAAAAAAGGCACTAGCCCTTTCAATTTCCAATTGAATGAGCCCTTTTGAAGTTTCTACGACAATGCTTTCAATAAAAACTTTATAAGACCCAGGCCATAACTTATAACCCTTGTCCTGAGGGCTGTGGGGGGAGAGGTTGTTATCCTTAAAGACCTACTTTCCAAAACTTTCAACTACGTTGAGTAAAATGGCTATCTAAAAATTTGGATTGGATGTGCTTGGGGAAAAGGTGGGCGTGAGAGGGGGGTTAGTTGTCCTCAAATCACTTTCGACTATTAAAAAGGGTACTGTCCCTTTGAATTTCAAATCAAATGAGCCCTTTTTCAAGTTTCTACGACAAAGATTTCAATAAAAACCTTATATGCCTCCAGGGCATAACTTATATTCCTTGCCCTGAGGGTTGTGTGGGAGTGTCCTCCTCAAAAATGTATTTTCTATCTGGAAATCAACTACGCTGAACAAAATGGCTGTCTCAAAATTGTTACTGGATGTGTTTGGGGAAAGGTGGGCGTGAGAGGGGGGTTAGTTGCTCTCCAATCACTTTCGACTATTAAAAAGGGTACTATCCCTTTGAATTTCAAATCGAATGAGCCTCAAGGCCAGAAAAAATTTGCACTTTACTGAAAAAATACAAATGAATGTGCATTGTCAGTTTAATATACATATACTGATTTCAGTAATATAAATGTTTACATTATTTGATTTATTAAAGTTATAAAAGTAAAAACACTTATATTTATAAGTTTATATTTATACATGGGCTCTCCAGTCAATGTTTAGTATTCTTCGAAGACAGTTGTTCTCGAGTGCAAGAATCCACTTTTCCTGTTGTTGGTTAAGTTTCCAGCACTCGCTACTATACAGGAGGGCTGAAAAGACGTTACTGTTGAAAAGCCTTAGTTTCAGTTTGGTGGAGTACTTTTTCGATCGCCAAACTGGCTTTAGTCGATTAAACGCTCCACTGGCTTGTCCAATCCTCGACTGCACCTCTTTTTCGCTAGATCTCGTTCGTTCAACTATATTTCCAAGGTATTTAAACTCCATCACCTGCTCTACTGCGGTATCCCCGCACCTTATGTTTAGTGGCGAGTCGTTTGTTGCCATGCTTTTTGTCTTGCCCGAGTTGGTCTTCAATCCTAAAAGTCTCGCCTTCTCTCGGATGACATCGAGAAGGTCCTGGAGCCTTTTCCTGTTTGCCTCCTTCAGGGTGACGTCGTCGGTGAAATCGAGATCTGCTAGTTGTTTATTTTCGCGAAGTTGAATACAAAACCCCGTGCAATCTCGGAGCACATAATCAATTACAAGGAGAAAAAGGAGGGGAGAGAGAACACACCCCTGTTTAACAACAGACATAATATGGAAATACCTTGTAATTCCTTCGTAGTTCCGAATGCAACTTTTGGTATTTTCATACAGAGCAATGATCAAGGATACAAGTTTCTCAGGGATGCCGTAATAACGGAGGATTTTCCAAAGCGACTCTCGATGTATTGAATCGAAGGTTTTTTCGAAATCAACAAAGACAAGGTACAACTTTTGCTTCCATTCGTTGCATTCCTCGATCATCATGCGCATGACGTATATAAGGTCGGAGCAGGAGCGAGATGGACGGAAGCCACGTTGTTCATCTCGTAAGTGTTTATCTAGGGCTGCTTCAATACGGCGGAGGATTATCTGTGAGAAAAGTTTCCCAGGGATAGAAGGGAGACTAATGCCCCTCCAGTTATCGCAATTTGATGCGTCTCCTTTCTTAAAAAGTTTAATCAGTGTGCACCTCCATTCTTCGGGGACTTTCTATGATTTCCAAATGCAAGAAAAGAGTGCAGTCCTTACAGTTATGCAGGCACCTAACGAGGTTTTAATCATTTCTGCTGATATCCGATCGCTTCCTTGCGCTCTACCATTTTTTAATTTGCGAGCGGCTTGTGTCAATTCCTCGGTCGATGGTTCTGCGGTATTGATTTGAAGCTCTAGGAAAGGTGCTATGGGATTATCAGCTGTGTTGGGGGGGGGGGGGGGGGGGGCTGGGTCTGTTGAGAACTTTCTCGAAGTGCAAGGCCCAAACTTCAGAGATTTCATCGGGGGCTGTGACTGTCTCCTCATTTACGTCTTTCACTGGTCCATTAAGGTTACGACGTTTCCCGATGATTTCATTAGTGACTCTGTAGACGGATCAAGAATCACCCCGTTTGGCTGCTTCTTCCGCCATAGCTGCCCATTTTTCTAATAAATTCCGTTTATCCCCTCTTGCACTCTTTTTCAGTAGCTTGTCTTGGTCTCGGTATGGTTGATTTTTCAGTACTGTGTCATTGTTGTCCCCACCATCTAACAAACGATGTCTTAGTTTTCGACGTTCTTCAATAAGGGTCCACGTCTGATCAGATAGCCACTCGTCTTTAGGTCGCTTTTTTGCTCAATTGATTCTTTGGCTACCTGGTTATAGGTTTCCTTTAGGGCGGTCCAGGTTTATTCCACGCTAACAGCGTTGTCCAGGTCTAGGGCCATGCTCTCAAACCTGTTTGTTAGCTGCAAAGTGAACTCGTGTTGCACTTTGGTGATGGAGAGTTTATCTGAGTCATAGGCAGGACTTTCTTTGGTTTGGGTTTTCTGCGTGGCTTTTAACTTGACCTACATTTGCAATCATCAAGGCATGGTCTGTAGCAAAGTCGGCTCCTCTATAGGCTCTTACATCTTGGAGGCTCGATTTCCACTTTTTGTTGATCAAAATATGGTCAATCTGGTTATGTGTTCTTCCGTCTGGGGAGTTTTATGAATACTTATGGATGATGTTGTGTTGAAAAAAGGTTCCTCCTATGATAAGGTCGTTCGTTATCGCAAAATCAACTAAAAGTGTCCCGTTCTTGTTTACTTCGCCGAGGCCTTGGCTCCCAAGAACCTCAGAACAGTATGACTTGTCGCTCCCCACTTTGGCTTTGAAGTCACCAACAAAGCAGACGAGATCGTGACGGGGGATATCTTTGGCAACGGCTTGCAGGGTGTTGTAGAAGTCGTCTTTTGAGGTTTCGTCTGCATCATTAGTTGGCCCATAGCATTCGACTACTGTTAGTTTTGGCTGGCTACCTGCGAAACGTGCTACGATGATCCTCTCATTTATAGGAGTCCATTTCATGAGGGCTCGAGACGCCAATTTTGACAGCATTATGGCAACGCCTACCTCTTTCTTTTTGTCGGTGCAACTGTGCAGGATTGTACATCCTTTTTTGAGGTTCTGATTTCCTGCACCAGTCCAACAGACCTCCGACAGAGCCAGAATGTCTAAACCATAACTTTCCATTTCTTCTAGGACATTTTCTGTCTTCGAGGGCTGAGCCATGGTCCTTACGTTTCAGAACCCAAGTTTTAATTGGCAATTCGCTTTTAAGAATCGTGTCTGGGGGCGGTCTGAAGTCGTCATCAAGGGGTCCGGGGGCGGTCCATGGTCGTCATCCTCTTTAATGCATGAAATGCTATTCTGCACCGCTTTCCGTTTAGGGAATTTATTTCCGCTTGGCTCTGCAAGTGCACTCTGCATTTAAGTAGGATGCAAACAGAATAGCGCTAGATTATGGGAATTTAATTGTCAAGTTTCTTATTCCAATTGCTGCTCAGATTAAGTCAAGACTTGAATTATATTCAGATTTATGCTTATTAGATATATTTGACAGATCTTTGTGAATAAGTTTTGGTTAGTATTAAATAGGTGGTTTTTGTGTCCAAGCCTTAGATTATTTTTCCTGTGGTTGCCTCTTTTATCAAGGTCCTTTTGCCATAGTACATGCCTGGGTTTAGAATTTCCCAGAGAAAAGAAGGAATAGATTAGATACAACTTACCTTTCTCCTTCAGAACCAAATTTAACTACAGAGAAACAGAGCTATAATTAAAAAAAAAATTGTAGCTCAAAAATTTTTTACGGGCTATATATTTTGTACTAAGGACCAATTAGGCTCTTCGTTCTTTTACTGGCTGAAAAATTTGACATCTAGATCAATGCGTAAATTTTACGCTCATTTCTAGGGCTGAAAAAACTGTTTAAAAAAATGAAAACTTTCCATTTATGCATTAGCGGAAATGTAATATCGGTACCCTTTATAGTAATATTTTTTAGACAAGTATTTAAAACACTTATCTAAAATAAAAAACAACCGCTTTTAGACGAAAGAATCCCTAGGAAGACCTTAAATATTTCGTTTTTAATCAAAATTACCAATAGGATTTCACTTGACATTGTTGCTTGTATGTTTTTGCTAGACTGGACTCACCTTTCTTTTTCAGGCCTCACTTTAATCATAAAGATATCTTGTAAATAATGGGTTGCGACTGTACCAAAAACTATTATGCGATAGTAAACCAAAGATATTTTATGTTTTCGGCTTGTGGTTGTTACTAGCAGGGTCGTCCCGAGGGGGAAGGTGGGGAGGGGCGTGCCGTCCCCCCAAAATTTTTGGCATTCGGTAGAATTTTCGCCGAAGGAGAAAATTTCGGCAAAAATTTTGCAAAATTGGCCGAAATTTAGCAAAATTCTAGATTTCTGCCGCAAATTTGGCATAAATTGGGTAGCGATTCGGTAACCTTTAAGAAGTTCACCCCCCCCCCCCCAATCAAATGAGCCTGAGGAAGCCACTGGTTACTAGTATGGACCAGCGTATACATAGGAATAAGCTATATTAAGTTCTAGAAGGTAATAAAAAGAGTTCACAGCTGATTAACCATTATGACGCATAAAACTGCAGCTAAAAACAGATTGAATTTGGCAGATCACGCAAAATTGTTCTTTTTCCGTGAAAGCCAAGCAGAGGGCACCAAGGGTAAGCAAGCAAGGTAATAGAAGAGTTGGTTTTGGGGCAAAACTTTGTCTGTATTTAGCACAAAAGAACTATTTTAGCACTATTTCATTACATTTAGCACTGTAGCCTATGCTTCAATTTGTAGCACTTTCGTGATTCAATTTTTTTCTTTTTGTCATGGACGAAATGATGGGGATTTTTTTTAAAAGGCAGAGAAATTAACAAAAAGCGTGGACCGCATATTTCCGTATTTGTTTTGAAAGATTTGTGTGAAGTTTGATTTAACCAGGACCACCTTTTTGCCGTATTCGTTTCGAAAGATTGGCACTAAGTTTGAAATAACCGGACACACAAAAAAAAAAGATATAATAGATCTGAAAAATCCAACTACCCTTAGCGGGCCATATGCGTGTCGTGGCGCATGCCGCGACACGCGCAAATTTTTTTTTTTACTTTAGCACCGAAAATTGTTGTGAAATTTGGGAAATTTTAGCACTTTAGGAACTGACCATGATGGCAGTCTTGGTTTTTTAAAGGCCCGGGTGTATTTTTGCGTGTTTTTCAAAGGGTTTGGCGTGCTTTTTGTTTCGCCTTCTGGCAACACTGATCACAAATTCGCTTGCACTCGCTTTAACGATTTGTCTAAGGGACAATGGGTTGTTTACAATGATTCTCCTTGCTTAGTGGTGTTAATTCTAGAAAAAAAAATGGGAAGGGGGCGAGGATAAAAATTGTTTCCAAAATCTAAGGAGGGTTTATTTTGGCATTTCCTGTGTTTTTTTAAACTATTTAAAAAAGTAATTTTCAAAATCTACCCCCCCCCCCAGAGAATTGGAACACATGCTCTTACTACATCCTACTTACGCCCAAAACTCAATCAATATTTGTAAGGAAAGCGATGTAAATACTGGCAAATGCTTACATAATTTTTCTATTGAGAACCTTGTTAAATTAGTCAAAAGTTTTACTAACTGTACGATGTGATTGTCCAAAAAGAATTTATATAATTAATAACTTGCTATAATCAATTCTATACCCTAACCCTAAGAACAAATAAGTATTAAACAAAGCGATATCGGTATAGTCAACAGCATATCTTTGATCTAGTCATCCATCATTTTAATGTTAAAACTCTTAAAGGCATTTCTACATAAGGGTAAACAGCATGTTGCTATGTATAGTCGTCTATGCATTAAAAAAGAAAAAAAAAAAACAATGCGAGATAATGGCTGGAACTATTCCAACAGCTAATGAATCCAAAGAAACAATAAAGACAAATTTGAATGTTTTAAACATTACCATATAGGAAGATTTCACTCTTTTCGTGTCTGAGGTTTAATTACAACTATCAGGCATTAGTGCTTTGAATTCGGAAGAGAAAAACTGTAGTTTTCTTTCTAGCTATTTCTTCACTCAGAAGTTTCAACGGGAGACAATAGGGAAGGGGTTGTTTTGGCCTTCGGTAGAATTTGAAAAATTCCTCTTTTTTGGTATTGTCATTAAATAAATTGAAAAAGCGAAATTGCTTAGACTTTGGAAAATAAATATTGCCTCCCTCAACATTTTCGTGAATTTAACCCTACTCCCTTTACTCCAGCTAAAAAAGAAAAAAAAAAATGTCATCGTATCTTACAAAATATGTTTTATGGGTTTACAAAACATCATAAAAAAAATCTACAAAATAATCCTCAGATGCAGAGTTTATGCAGGTTCAAGATATTAGCAAGATATTAGCAATTAGCAAGATATTAGCAAATGTACTAAGACCTTTGTACATAAATATTACGTTATTCGCACAAATGACGCACTCAACAGCGGTGTGAATTCACAAAATGAAAGGGGGGCATGAATGTTTCTTTTTTAACTTAATGAAAATACAAGAACAGGTATTTTAAAACCTAGGGGAGGGAAATTATTTTTACAATTTTTCTACTGAAAACATAAAAAAAGACAATTTCAAAATCCAGGGGGAGATGGGGAACAAAATCATGTGTGATGTTTTCAAATGCGTATATGATACCTTATATAGATACGTTAAGGTATTGCAGAAGCATTTCATTAGTAACATCTTAAATAGATAAATTTTCAGGAAGGTGTTAAAGCACACACTTTGGATTTTTGTCGTTTAATGAATTTTAGAGCATAACGGTTTCGTATTGATTAAGTCTGCCTATCAGGATGGTTTACGTAAGATCCGTAAGAATGTAAGCTTGCCTAAGTAAGATGTGGCATGAACGTAAACTGTGACTAATATACCCTGTATTGGTGTATGAGTTGACCAACGTAAATCAAACAGTTCGTGGTAATGAACTGTAAGTAAGGTGCGATGCGGCTCAATAGTAACCGAAACTCTAAGAAACAGAGTCTTTTGTAACAATGATTACATCAAAAGAATTGAATTTTGATGCTTACTCAGAATATATAAAATTCATCAAGTTTAATGTTGCCTATCAAAAGTTAAGAACCCGGGAAAATTTGCCCAATTTTTGGTCAAAACTGTGGAGTTTTGCAATTTTGCCAGATGCAAGATCACGGATGCGTGTTTATTGATTTTCTTATTGATTTTTTTCTGATCAAATGAGCCCTCTCCTGGTCTTCTAGGATAACTGGTTCGGTACGATCACCCCCTCAATACCTCACTCTTTGCACTAAAATGTTTTTTAGAACTTTAGAACTTTTTTTTAGAAGCTTATTAGTCTAATTAATTCTTATGCCCTTGTGTTTCATGAGTCATTTTTAAATAGTTGGAACAAAAAGTGAAACTTAAGCACAAAGGGCAAGGTATTGAG
Source organism: Artemia sinica (assembly GCA_027921565.1). Taxonomy (NCBI): domain Eukaryota; kingdom Metazoa; phylum Arthropoda; class Branchiopoda; order Anostraca; family Artemiidae; genus Artemia; species Artemia sinica. The sequence goes on from CM051265.1 coordinate 63,819,066, forward strand.
GAGGGGGAGCCCCTTTATATTCGTAATAATTTCAGTTCATCTTAAGTTTTAATGTTGCTCCTTACTTTCAGTTAAAACAGCTTGTATTTCTTATTTAATCTATCCAAGGAGTAGCTGTTTTCTCTTATTTTGATTTTTCCGTTCCTAAAATATTTAGTTTTCTGCCATTAGGTCTCTGTTCTTTCTTTTTCTCTTTTTCTCACTTCTAATTTTTCGCGACTGTTTTCAAACCTTGACAATTGCTATTTAATATATATTCTGTGCTATTTTGTCACGGTGATCCAAGACGGTGACTGTGACGATCGATCCAAATATTACCATATGCAAGTATCAGATTCAACGCTATAGCATTACCTATAGTAAAGTTCATACGGCTCCAATGTTTTATTATTGGAGCATATATGGTTCTCATGGAAGGAATGCTCGTATAAACTTCAGAGAGGGCTCATTTGATTGGAAATTGAAAGTTTTAGTTCACTTTTTAAGAGTCAAAAGAGATCTGAGGGCAAATAGTCCCCCACTCCACGCCCTTTTTTCCTCGAACCCATCCGATAAGAACTTTGAGATAGCCATTTTTTTTTAATAGTTCAAAAATCATACAATGAAATCTCCGGGTTCGACACAACCTCCCAGGGCTCGAGGGCATGCGTTGTAAGTTATGCCCTGGAGGAATATATGGTTCTTATGGAAGGGATGCTCGTAAAAACTTTAGAGAGGGCTCATATGATTGGAAATTGAAAGTTCTAGTTCATAATTTGAGAATCAAAAGAGATTGGAGGGCAACTAGCCACCCCCCACTCCCCTTTTTCTCCAAATGCATCCGATAAAAATTTTGAGATAGCTATTTTGTTTATAATAATTCAAAAGTCAGATAACAAAAACTCAGGTTTTGACAAAACCCCCAAGGGCCCGGTGGCAGGTGTTGTAGGTTATACCCTGGGACATATATGGTTCTTATGAAAGGGATGCTCGTATAAACTTCAGAGAGGGTTCATTTGATTTGAAATTGAAATTTCTAATTCACTTTTTAAGAGTCCAAAGAGATCCAAGGGCAACTAGCCTCCCCCCTCCCAAGGCCATGCCTAGAGGAGGGGCTAGAAGGTTTGAACCTCCCCCCTCCCGAAATCTATGTATGACTCTTAAAAACATAACAAAAATGGATATAAACAAATTTTATATGCGTTTTTTGAGGTTTTTTGTGTACCCCCCCCCCGAAAAATTTTTTGGAGTAAAACCCCCTGCGAAAAAAATCCTGGGTACGGCCTTGGCCCCCCCATGCCTTTTTTTCAAACTCATCCAATGAAAATTTTGAGATAGCCATTTTGTTAAAAAATCGTTCAAAGGTCGGATAACAAAAACTCCGGCAGGGCTCATTTGATTGGAAATTGAAAGTTCTTGTTCACTTTTTAAGAGTCGAGAGATCGGAGGACAACTAGCCGCTCCCCACGCCCTTTTTTCCCCAAACCCATCCTCTGCAAAATTTGAGATAGCCATTTCGTTAAAAATAGTTCAAACGTCAGATAAGAAAAACTCCTGTGTCGATACAACCCCCCAGGGCCCGGGGGCAGGCGTTGTAAGTAATGCTCTGGGGGTATATATGGACCTTATTGAAGAGATGATCCTGTAAACTTCAGAGAGGGTTCATTTGATTGGGAATTGAAAATTCTCGTTCACTTTTTAAGAGTAAAAAAAGATCGGATGGCAACTATCCCCCGCCCATCCACGGCCTATTTTCCTCGAACCCATCCGATCATAACTTTGAGAGACATTTTATAAAATGGTTCAAAGACAATATAACGAAAACTTGGGGGTTGATACAATCCTTCAGAGCCTGGGGTAACAAGAACTCCGGCAGGGCTCATTTGATTGGAAATCGAAAGTTCTTGTTCACTTTTTAAGAGTCGAGAGATCGGAGGACAACTAGCCCCTCCTCACGCACTTTTTTCCCCAAACCCATCCTCGGCAAAATTTGAGATCATAACTTTGAGAGACATCTTTTAAATTGGTTCAAAGACAATACAACGAAAACTTCGGGGTCGATACAATCCTTCAGGGCCAGGGGTAGCCGTTGTAAGTTATGCCCGGGGGCCTATATAGCTGTTATGGAAGGGATGCTCGTATAAACTTCAGAGATGGCTCATTTGATTGGAAATTGAAAGTTTCAGTTCAGTCTTTAAGAGTCAAAAGAGATCAGAGGGCAACTACCCCCCTCACCAACGCCCCTTTTCTCCCAAATACTTCCTATGAAAATTTTGAGATAGTCATTTTGTTAAAAATAGTTCAAAGGTCAGATAACAAAAACTCTGGTGTCGATAGAGCTTTGTAAGTTATTTCCTAAGGCTGTATATGGTTACGGCCCCAACTCCTAGGTATTTCGATGAACATCTGATTTTGAAAAAAAAAGTTTTATTTCGAAATAAGGAATTTTTAAAAACTTAAAACTTTTTGTAATAAAAAAATGAACAGAAATTAATTAAAAAAACTTCCCGAAAAAGAAGTTTTTTTCGAAAGAAAAGTAAAAGGCCATTTTAAATTTAAGATGAGCAGATACAAATACCTGCTAAAATTCAAACTCAAAACGAACATAAATTACTATTAAAGAATAAATTAAACCCAAACGAACAAAAATGGAATAAACAATCATAGAAAAAAACATACAACAAGTAATAATATAAATGAATAAATAAATCTAAAAGCGAGTAATGCTTAAGTTTAGTATGTGAATCAAGCTTAAAACGAAAAAAAATTGCTATTGAAGCATAAATGAAACCCAAAACGAACAGAAATGAAATAAACAATCAATGCAAACAAACATACAATAGATACTAATGTAAATGAATATAAATCTTAAAACGACTGGAACTAAATTGAATGTGCAAATCAAGCTTGGGACGAACAAAAATCACAAACAGTTCGTGGTAACTAACTGTAAGTAAGGAGCGACCCGGCTCAATGGTAACCGAAACTCTAGAAAACGGTATTTTGATGCAAATAGATACGTCAAAAGAATTAGATTTTAATGCTGATTTCAAATATATAATTTTCATCAAATTTAGTCCTACCCATCATAAGTTACGCGCCTGAGAAAATTCGACTGATTTTCGAAAAAAGGGGGAAAGACCCCCAAAAAGTTATAGAACCTTAATGAAAATCACACCATCATATTCAGCGTATCAGAGAACCCTACTGTAGAGGTTTCAAGCTCTTATCTACAAAAATGTGGAATTTTGCCTTTTTTGCCAGAAGAAAGATCACGGGTGCGTGTTTTTTTGTTTGTTTGTTTGTTTTTTTTTCTTTTTCCCAGGGGTGTATCGACCCAGTGTATCGACGTATCGACCCAGTGGTCCTAGAATATCGTGGGAGGGCTCATTGAAATGTAAATTAAAAGTTCTAGTGCCCTTTTTAAGTGACCAAAAAAATGGAGGGCAACTAGGCCCCCTCCCACGCTCATTTTTTTCCCAAAGTCATCCGATCAAAATTTTGAGATAGCCATTTTGTTCAACATGTTCGAAAATATTATAAGTATGTCTTTTAGGATGACTTAATACCACGAACTTCCCAGGGGGAGGGCTGAAAGTTATGAACTTTACCCAATGTTAACATATAGTATTGGTTATTGGGAAGTATACAGCCGTTATCAGGGGAGATTTTTTCTGGTAGCGCGGGGGGGGGGGGTTGGTCGGAGGTTATGTGGGAGGATCTTTCTATGAAGGAAGGGACGGCGGACTTCCCAGCATTATTTAAAAAAAGATCAGAAATTAAATATAAAAAAAACAAGTTTTTCAGCTGCAACAGCAGCAACATCAAAACTTTAAACGAACAGAAAATATTACATATATGATTGGGTTCACCCCCTAGTCAATACCTCGCTCTTTAAGCCAAAGATTTTTTAGTACTTTCATAAGAGCTATTTATTCTAAGTAACGGCCTTTTTGATTAAGCGGTCATTTTTAAAGAATCTGAACAAAATTCGAACTTTAGCTTAAAGGCAAAGGTATTGACTAGGGGGCAAACCCCCTAATATACGTATTAAAAATATATGAATATAGAAGTTCGTTTCGTAAGTTAATTCGTAAGTTACGTATATTTATTACTAATAAAAACGTTCGTAAATAAAACTAAACAAGTTTCGAGAAACCCATTTAACCAAATAAAAGTAAAATTAATATGCAAATTTTGTTTTAATTATTCATGCACGGTGAGCCAAAATCAAAACCTGCATTAATTCAAAAACGTTCACAAATTAAATAGAAAAAAACAAGATTTTTTAACTGAAAGTAAGGAACTACGTTAAAACTTAAAACGAACAGAAATTATTTCGTATATGAAAGGGGCTGTCCCCTCCTCAACGCCTCGCTCTTTACGCTAAAGTTTTTTATTGTTTTAAAAAATAAAGCTGTGAGACAGAGTCAAACTTTAGCGTAAAGAGCGAGGCGTTGAGGGGGGGGGGGCAGCCCCTTTTATATACGGAATAATTTCTGTTCGTTTTAAGTTTTAACGTCGTTCCTTACTTTCAGTTAAAAAAACTTGTTTTTTTTATTTAATTACAAACAAGAGTTTAGGTATCGCCTCCTTCTCTCACTATAAAAGTCTAAAACTTACTGCGTCATTGCGCTCTACTGTAATTAAGGAGCGACCGGGTCAACAGTAACCGAAACTCTAAAAAACGGAATTTTAATACCAATAGATACGTCAAAAGAATTGAATTCTTATGCTGATTTTACATATATAAGTTTCATCAACTTTAGTCTTACCCATGAAAAGTTAAGAGTATGAGAAAACTTGCCTTAGTTGAAAACACACCCTAAAAGTCATTGAATCTTAATGAAAATCACACCTTGAGATTCAGTGTATCAGATAACCCTACTGTCGAGGTTTCAAGCTCCTATCTACAAAAATGTGGGATTTTGTAATTTTTGCCAAGATCACGAATACGTGTTTATTTGTTTTTTTTTTTGTTTGTTTTTTTTTGCAGGGGTCATCGTATCAACCCAGGGGACCTAGAATGTCGCGAGAGGCCTCATTCGAAGATAACTTGAAAGTTATAGTGCCCTTTTTAAGTGACCAAAAATTGGAGGGCAACTAGGCCCCCTCCCACGGTTATTTTTTCCCAAAGTCACCGGATCAAAATTTTGAGATAGCAATTTTGTTCAGCATAGTCGAAAACTGTAATAACTATGTCTTTGAGGACGACTTAATCCCTTATAGTCCTTGGGGGAAGGGCTGCAAGTTATGAACTCTGCCCGTTGTTTACATATAGTATTGGTTATTGGGAAGGGTGGCCGGCGTTTACCCCCCGGCGATTACTCCCAGAAAATATCTCCCCCCGGAAAATACCCCCCACGGGAAACACCCCCACCCCGCGGATAATATCCCCCCAGAAAATACACCCCCGCAGAAAACACCCCCGGTAAATACCCCCCCCCCCCGTGGAAAATAAGGCTTTCAAAATTCGAGGATTTTATTTGAGTTTTATTTTTATTATCTTATTTCTGTAGGAAGAAGTAATTTTGGTACTTTTGGATTATGCGCCACTCACTCAAGTCTACGCTGTGTAAAACTCGAGAACAAACCGGTTTATTCGTTAGTTTCTTTCATCTTAGCATGAGACAAGACAAAGACAAGTGACAGAATAGATGGGAAATATATAATTTGGGCTATAGATTTGTACATAGGGGGGGGGGGGTAAAATATTTGGACAGTTTGAAGTCAGAACACAATTCCGTCTAGGTATGTCCACTAAAAAATTACAGAAGAATAGCGGGGTATCTGGGAATTTTGTTAAATAAATAAATAAAAAAAAAATCCCAGTATAAAGTAAATGTAAAGTTTCATTTAAGTGTTTTTTCCAAGTGTTAAGTGTTTTTTCCAAGCGTTAATTATGTTTTTTTTTCAATGACCAATTTTCCAAGTATCAATTTCTATTATTAGGTTAATGTAGTGTCTCATCTAAGTGTTTTATGATGATCGCTGATCAAAGTTTATGTTATTTGTGCCTTTCATTTATGTTATTTTACTATGTTCATGGCCGTATAGTTTGGCTTTAAAATACACTTCTCTATCTGTCTATCCAATATGCAGAATAATTGTACCAAACACGTTTTGCATGTAGACCCGCTATACTTTACCCCCCCCCCCTCCCCCTAATGTGCAAATCTATAGCCCAAATTTATTTCTAAAGTAACGAAGAAACTAACGAAAAAGCCAGTGTGTTCTCGAATTTTACACAGCGTAAACATGAGTAAGTGGCGCATAATACACAAGTACCAAAATTCCATTCCCCCTACTGAAATTAAAAAATAAAACTTAAATAAAGTTCTTAAATTTGGAAAGCCTTATTTTCCATGGGGAGGTATTTTCCGGAGGGGGGGGGGGGTATTTTTCACGGGGTATTTTCCGGGGGTGCATTTCCCACCCCCCGGGGATGAGAATTTCCATTAAGGGGGCACTGAATTTTTCAGCATTTTTAAAAAAACGATCAAAAATTAAATTAAAAAAACAAGTTTTTTCAACTGAAAGTAAGGAGCAACATTAAAACTTTAAACGAACAGAAATTATTACGTATATGTGGGGGCTCGTCCCCTCCTCAATACCTCGCTCTTTACGCTAAAGTATTTTTAGTAATTTCAAAAGAGCTATTTATTCTAATTAAACGGCCTTTGCGATTCAGGGGTGATTCTTAAAGAATTGGAACAAAATTCTAACTTTAGCGTAAAGAGTGTGGTATTGACGAGGGGGCGAATCCCCTTATATTATGTATATGAGGGAGTTCGTTCCCTCATCAATGCCCCGCTCTTTATGCTAAAGTGCAATTTTTTCTAAATAATGGCCGATATAAAAAATAATTTGTTTGCGTTATTTTTCAGCCAACCTTAGCATTTAATTTTATCTTAAACAGCTTCCTAGCTATGATTTTTATGTGATAATAAACCAAAAATATTATATGTCTTCGGCTTGTGGTTGTTATTAAATAAAAAAAAAACATGTTTTCTCAAACTGAAAGTAAGGAACAACATTAAAACTTAAAACTAATAAAAATAATTGCGTATATGAGGGGGTTGTCCCCTTCTCAGTACCTCACTCTTTGCGCTTACAATGTTTGATTTTTTGTTCGTATTATTTAAGAATGACTCCTGACACACAAGGGCTGTTTAATTAGAATAACAAGCTTTTTGTAAATTCACAAACACTTAGCGTAAAAGAGAAAGGGAATGAGGAGGGGGCAACTCCCTTATTTACGTAATATCAACAAAAAGAAAATCTGAGAAAATTGCAGTTTCGGGTATGAAACAACCTATGATAGGTCCAGGAGGAAAAAAATGGCCGTTGGGAGGGAGATTTTTCCGTGGAAGTGGAGCTTGATTTTCCAGCATTAAAAAAATATCAGAAATTCATTTTTTTCGAACTTTTTAAAACTGGAAATAAAGAGGAACATAAAAACTTAAGAAAATATAAATTATTAAATAAATGAAGGGTATTACTTCTCTCCTCAACGTCACGCTCTTTACAATAATGTTTAAATTTAATCCCAATTCATTAATAAGGGCAGTAGAAACCCATTATTGGTTCCAGCGAGTACAAGATCATACGCCTATTTCTAGGCCAATCAGAGGGCTACAATACGACCAGTACAGGACCACACGCTCATTGATTCCGACCTAATGTTACATCAGAGCAGATTTCTGGGAATTTCAGCATTGGATTTTACGCAATATGATGATGCGAAATTGATACAGACAATGAATTACGTTGAACTTATAGAGCTTCGATTGTGTAAGAATTCATGACAGAAAAATCAATAGGCTTCATGGAAATTTAAATGTATCAGTGCAAAGTTGCCAGAACAAAGGAATCGTCAGAGATTAATTGACATTTTAGGGGATTATTTGAGCGAAACAGTTTGAGACATTTTAGGGGATTATTTGGGCGAAACAGTTTGAGACATTTTAGAGGATGATTTGGATGAAACAGAGTGAGACATGTGAGTTGACTTAGCTTCACTTCATGGCTGTGTTCTGTATAATACACATTCAGCAAATAAAATATTTTTTAGAATTGGAGTAGGCTAAAAAGGTGAAAGTAAAAGAGCCGTAGGCACCAAGAAAAGATCACGTGACAGGACCTAGCTTTACTTCTCGGCTATGGTCTTTATAATAGACAAGTACACAATATGGGATGTGGGCGATATAAAATATTGTTTGGCAATGGAGTATGCTAAAAAGTTGAAAGTAATAGAGTCATCAGTATCATGATGACCTTGTGACTTGACCTAGCTTTACTTCTCGACTGTGTTCTGTAGATTACACAAGTACCATTTAAGCAGTGTTGTCAATATAAAATATTCTTTAGCATTCTAGTGTACTAAAAAGTTGATACTGTTAAGGATGTAGATGCCAAGAAAAGAATTTTAATAAAGAAATTCAGAACAATCCTTATAGATCCTTAGAAATCAACTAGTGAGACGATTATGGGTATGAACCATCAAGGATCGTAAGCACCAATGACCCTAACCATCAAGGACCTAAACCTACAAGGGACCCCTCTCCCTAACCACCAAGGGATCTCCTCCCTACAAGTTTTGAGGACACCCCCAATTTTCAATATAGAGGCTTCATTGAGAGTTATAAATGTGTAAGAAAAAGTTATCAGAACGTCAAATCAGACCTCATCTTTCGGGACATAGACAAGCGAATGGTTTGACGTTCAATTCTGAAACTTTTTGCTTAACATTATGAAATATGACAATTTAGAAGGTTATATTTTTAAAAGTCCCCCGTGGCCTAAAATGTTTCCTCTTTATGACTTTTCTATTTAATAACCTTAGGCACTTCCACTTCAACTGTTCATGCAAACATCCAACCATAAAATCAATATTAAAATGAAGATTACACTATTTTAGAAATTATGCACATCGAAAACATCTATTTTCAAACAGATTTTTGACTGATCTGCCAAATTAAACGGTCAGATAAAGTTTGAAAGTCGTTTACAAAATGTTGAATTGTTCTTTGTTCCTACGCAATGAACAAACTTCACACACAGAAATCAAATTTCAGATGAATCTACAGAGTTTAAACTTCGTTTATTTTAAGCCTTTTTTTCATATATTTTATTATTTTTGCGGGTCGAGTTCAGAAGGACATTTGAGATGAAGTTTTATTTTTAAGACGAGTTTGGGAGGTGGGGGATGATTCAAGGGCTCATTGGGTACATTTTTGCATCTCGTCCAGAATTGATTGCATAAATAGCGGCATCTAATAATGATAAAAAGTTATATCATTTTCATAGGGGTGAAACAAAGCTCGATATTATTCATATTTTTAATTGGACTGTTTGAAAGAGATAAAAGAGTTAAAAGTGCGTACCATTTAAGGTAAGTCTGAGAGGATAATAAGTCTTAGGCAAGTTGACATAAATGTTAGAATAACATTACTGGTATCAATCTATGGAAACGGTTAGCGATATCAAGAAGATTTTGTGACTTAACTTGGCCAAAGTAAAAAAAAATGGATGTTGGGACTCCAGGGTGAGGATTCCTTAAGCTCAATGCCCTAGAGGTTTGGAACGGTTCATGGGCTCATTGGGTACATTCTTATACCCTTCTTTTTTCAGAATTAGCTAGTGAAAATATTAAACAATATAGGCGACTTATGAAAACTTTAATATTTTTTAAGGAGGGGGGGGATGATTCAAGGGCTTATTGGATACATTTTTACATCTCGTCCAGAATTGATTGCATTATTAGCCGTATCTAATAATGATAAAAAGTTATATCATTTTCATAGGGGTGAAACAAAGCTCGATATTATTCATATTTTTAATTGGACTGTTTGAAAGAGATAAAATAGAGTTAAAGGTGCGTACCAGTCAAGGTAAGTCATGCGAGGATGATAAGTATTAGGCAACTTGCCATAAAAATTTGAATAGCATCACTGGTATCAATGCATGGAAACGGTTAGCGATTTACCATCGCTGTCAATACAAGGACCAATATGCAAGAAGGCGAAGACACAATTATTGCTCTGAAAATATTTAAGGTATAGGATAAATGGATTGCAAAAAAACATGAAAATAGAATTACTACTAGCAACTCACTGTAACATAAAGCCACCTGAGGTCAATACAGATACATTTATCAAGAAAATATTTGAAAATGTTTAAGGTATAGTATGAATAGCTTGCAAAAAACATGATAATACCATTAGTACTAACAACTTACTGCACTACTAAGCCACCTGTGGTCAACAAAAGTACGTTCTATCAAGAAAATATCTGAGAATGTTTAAGGTATAGTATGAATGGCATGCGAAAAACATGAATATAGAACTACTACTAACAACTCACTGTAACATAAGGCCACCTTAGGTCAATACAGATACGTTTTACCAAGAAAATATCTGAGAATGTTTAAGGTATAGGATAAATGGATTGCAAAAAAACATGAAAATAGAATTACTACTAGCAACTCACTGTAACATAAAGCCACCTGAGGTCAATACAGATACGTTTTATCAAGAAAATATCTGCAAATAGTGAAGGTATAGTTAGAAAAACTTGCAGAAAAATGAAAATAGAACTACTACTAACAACTCACTGTGAAATAAAGCCACCTGAGGTCAATACAGATACGCTTTATCATGAAAATATCGGAAAATGTTGAAGGTATAGTAAGAAAGGCTTGCAAAATCACGATAATACTACTAGTACTAACGACTTACTGCACTACTAAGTCATTTGAGTTCAACAAAAGTAAATTTAATCAAGAAAATATTAGACAATTTATAGATTATAGTATGAATGGGATGCAAAAAACATGAAATACTACTACTACTACTAGCAATTCGTTGCAACATAAGGACACTTGAGGCCAATACAGCTACGTTTTATCAAGAAAATATCTGAAAATGTTTAAGGTATAGTCCAAAGGACTTGTAAAAAACATAAAAATAGAACTACTACTAACAACTCACTGTGACATAAAGACACCTGAGGTTTTATCATGAAAATATCTTAAAATGTTTAAGGTATAGTACAAATGGATTGCAATAAACATGAAAATTGAACTACTACTAACAACTCAAAAAAACAACTCAGAAAAATTCAAGTTCTGTTCTAAATTTTTCCGTAGAAGATAGAAAAAAGTCATACTCTGATTGTGAATATTCTTCGTGATGATAAAAAGTTCCACTTTAATTCTGAGTTTTTCTAAATGAAGTGAATAAAAGTTCAAGTTCTCTCCTGAAGTTTTTCAAAGAAAAAAAAGTTACAGATCAATTCTATTTTTTTTCCACAGAAAAATAAAATATTCCAGTTCAGTTCTGAATTTTTTCAAAGACGTGAAAAAATTTAAAATTCTATTCTAAATTTTTCGTAGAAGATTGAAAAAAGTTATACTTCGAACTTGAAAATCCTCCATGAATAGAAAAAGGCCCCGATTTAATTCTGAGTTTTCTCAAAGAAGTGAAGAAAGTTCAAGTTCTCTTCTGAATTTTTCCCGAAAGAAGAGAAAAAGTTCCACTTCTTAGGGAAACGGGAAACTAGGTTTGACTTGAGTGTATATAGAAAGCCAACTCATAGTGATAGATATCTGAGATATGACTCTTATAACCACCCAATAATTAAAAATTCTGTAGTCTATTCGCTGGTTGATAGAGCGTTTATAGTGTGTTCCTCTGATTTGGAACTGAAGGCTGAACTTGATCATATAAAAGATGTTCTTATAGGCAATGGCTACCCCCAACAAGTCATTGATAAGGTTATCTCCAGGAGAAAGATTAGCACAAAAACCAAGAGCTCCCCTAAGACTGAAGAAGATAAACCCTTTTTGTCATTACCTTATATTAAGGGGATTACTGACATTTTAAGCTCCAAACTCACTAAGCTAGGCTTTAAGGTGTTTTTTCCTTCTGGAATGACCGTCTCCTCCTTCTTAAACAAAGGCAAAGATAAGATCACTTCAGATTCACCAGGAGTATATGAGATTCCTTGCAGTTGTGGTGATACCTATATAGGTCGTACCATGAGATCTCTACATCACCGATTAAAAGAACATGCTGATTCCATTGATGCCTGCCTTAAAAAGACAAAGCTTAAGGAGGAAGATACTTTTTCTGCACTGGCCCATCATATTTTTGAAAACCCTTCTCACTCCGTTGATTTTGACCAGGCTCAACTTATTGCTATTGTTCCACAAATCTTAAAGCAGAAAATCAGAGAAGCTCTGGAAATTGCTAAAAACAAACCAGCCATTAATAAAGACAATGGAGTGTTCCGCATCAGTGAAATTTGGGAACCCATTACCCATAGGCTAAGAACTCGCAAAAAACTCCACCCTACTTCTATGGACCCAACCTATTTGAGATCTACTAGGATAGCGGCCATCAATGCCTCTAACAAAATCCGGGCCATATTACAACAATAATTCCAGGTTCGACTTATTATTAGTGTTGTTCAGTGATTTTAGTTTTATTTTATTTAGTGATTTTATATTCTGGCAAGAGTCTTGAATTTGAACCTGATGATGACAGGCACAGGTCCTGTCGAAATTATCGTTCCAAGATAACACAATACCTGACATCCATAGCTAAGGTAATCTTATTACCATTATCATTTGCTACACGTGTATTATACAGAACACAGCCATGAAGTAAAGCTAAATCAACTCACATGTCTCACTCTGATTCACCTAAATTATTCTCTAAAATGTCTCAAACTGTTTCGCCCAAATAATTCAATAAAATGTCTCAAATTGTTTCGCTCAAATTATCCCCTAAAATGGCAATTAATCTCTGACGATTCTTAAGTTCTGGCAACTGTGCACTAATGCATATAAATTCCCATGAAGCCTATTGCTTTTTCTGCTATGAATCCTTACACAATCGAAGCTCTATAAGTTCAACCTAATTCATTGTCTGCATCAATTACACGTCATCATATTACGTAAAATCCAATGCTGAAATTCTCAGAAATCTGCTCTAATGTAACACCAGGTCGGATTCAATGAGCATGTGGTCTTGTACTGGTCGTATTGTAGAACTCTGATTGGCCTAGAAGTAGGCGTATGATCTTGTACTCGTCGGAATCAATAATGGGTTCCTACTAACGGCTCCCAAAACACAAGTGTCACTTGATTAGAACGTTAAAAAGATTTTTTTAAGTACTAAATAGCAATACAGCGTGAAAAGTGAGGTGTTTAGGAGGGGGGCAACACCCTTCAAATACCAGAATAGGGCTATAAGTAGTGGAACTTGCCCATATTGTTTAGACGTAGTATTTGCTATTTAAATGAATACAGACTTTATAGCTTAAAGGTAGACCACTCGATAACAGATCGACAGATCACCGGTTCAAACATGTCCTCTGATTTTAGTTAGAAACAAGTGAACAGTTATGACACTAAATTTTAACATAAAATCACTTAAAAATATTATCAAACAGTTATATTTTGTTCCTAACGTAGATGGTGAAACTACTGCTACTAACAAGTCACCGTAGCACCAAGCCACCTGACGCCAACACAGCTAAACATGTTCCTCCTCCATTCCAATCTATTCAAAGCCTCCCTTTTACACCCTCCCAGGAAATTCTCATTTCCTTTAAATCTTTCTATGTGACGTCCTCCCACCCCAGGCGAGGACGACCTGCTTTCTGTTTTGCCTTCGACGATTTTCCGAAACGGACAATCTTCGGCAATCTGTAATCCTTCATCCGCACAACGTGCCCTAGCAATCTCAACCTTTCTTTCATTATAACCCTAGAAAGCGGGATTGAACAACATTTTTCGAGCAGCCTACTGTTTGAAATATAGTCAGTCAGCCGGGTACCCCGTACAATCCGTAGGCAATTTCTCGGGAAAACATCTAGCAAATCTGCATCCGCTTTTCGGACCACCCATGCTTGAGAGCCATATCTGACCACTTTCATCACTGTAGCTTCTAATATTCTGATCTAGGTTTTCAGACTTATCTTCCTATTCTTCCAAACTTTTTTTTAACTGTGAAAGAACATCCTGAGCCTTGGCTATTTTACTTATAACATCTTCACTGCTCCCACAGTCTTTACTAATAATACTACCAAGGTAATTGAAGCTGCCCACCTGATCAATCTTTTCGCCACCAAATGTCACCTTTTCATCTTCACTTATTCCTAGCCTTAGTGACTAAGTTTTCTTAAAATAAATTTTTAGACCTATTCTAGCACCCTGAACTCGCAAAACTTCTAAAAGCTCATTCGTTTTGCTCACACTTTCATCTAGAATGCTTAAATGATCAGCATAATGATCAGCATAAAGTGTTTGACAACTCAGGCACTTCTCAATTATTAACCTAAGAGTGAAAATTTGATCGACACATCCTCCACCTTTCTAAAACCACACTGTTCTTCTCTTAAAACTTTGTCTACAGTATCTCTAGATGCTGAGAGATACCAGACTCAGTTTAGTACATTCCCAAAATGTTCTGCCTATCTCTCTATAACTCCTTCCTTATCACTATTTGCGGCATCGTTCCTATCTTTAACTGGGACAAGTCCGGATTGACTACTCCCTCTCAATTTATTAACATGCCAGTACAGTATTTTACTATTATGCTGTCTAGCTACATCCTCCAGATTCTCGGCAATTTTGTCCATGACCTCCACTTCACACCTCCTTAGTTCATACTTTAATGCTTTCTCCACTTCCTTTACATTCCTTTTGTTTTCATATGATCTATCACTCAGATAATTCTTGCACAAGTCCTTTCTCCTTTCTATTAAACATAAAGCTTTTCCACTAATATTCTTAGCTGCAGTCCTAGATTTCTTTCCTACGACACCTTCAGCAACTTCAAAAATTATTCCAACCATCTTCCACATTATTGAATTTTAAACTCTGAAGTTTAGTATTCAACTGTTCCTGGAAAGTTTCTCTCAAAATTCTCATCCTGGAGTCTACCAACATCATAACTTCCTGGGAGGTAGTTACCTTTCGGAAATTTGAGCTTTAAATTAACCCTTGACACTAACAGATGGTGATCTTTACTTTTAACATCAATAACAGCACTCCTATATACCCTAGTATCTTATATTGATCCTGTCAGCCTTCGGTTTGTTATAACAAAACATTAAGGTTTTCTTACCATCACGTGAATACCATGTTAACTTACGGGCCATTTTATGACCAAACACAGTATTGGTTATAACTAGATTGTTATACCTACAAAATTGCAAAAGTCTTTAGCCATTACTGTGTTCTGTTCCTACACCACATTTACCTAGGCTAGGATACCATCTTTTCCTGTTCCTACCGACCTGGGCGTTAAAATCTCCTAGTAAAAATACCATATTTCTAACTGGGACCCTGTCTATTTGCTCCTGTAACTGCAAGTAAAATTCATCTGAGTCACTAGTATATCCGTCAGTGGGTTCTACAGGGGCATAGACTACTATAACTGATACCCTGAACTTTTTAATCATAAAATAAGCAATTAGTAGTTTATTATTCATACCTTCCCAGCCTAAGCAATACTTAGCAGCTTCTTTATTCATCACAAGCCCTATTCTCTGTCTATGTGCCCCATCCTTCCTGCATGAGCGAACACATTTTATATCACCTATTTTCATGCTTCCTACTCCTGGGATATGCGTTTCTGAAACTCCTAGTAAGTCCAGTTCGACTCGTCTGAATTCGTTAGTCAAAATATCGATAAGATAGTCATTTTTAAAAGTCGTAACATCCCAAGTTCCAATTTTCATGTTCTTTAAATCATTGAAATTATTTTGGCCTCAGGAAAAGCAATGATCCATTGCACGACGGGGATCACATGTCTTTTCAAGTCTACACCAAAACGCTTAAGCCGGCTTAGAACCGGACAGCAAGAAGTCCCAGGGACCTCCAGTCTGAATGGAGGCTTTGTGCAATCCTGAGCCCATCTTGGTCACAACATGGTTTTCAGCCCTCGGCGATGCTATTCTATCAACAAGAGTCGAAATCCTGCACAGACAGTCTCTAGCCTATTATCTCCGACTAATTATATGTTCATGCCTACAAATATTATGCTTCAACGACAGCAGCATTCTTACTTGCAAAAAAAATCGATTAGGTTATTGTTCACCTATGCTATTTTTCTGCGAATTTGTATCCAGGCTTGTAGAAGATTAATAAAAAAAAAGTTTTTTTTGACAGAAAACAAGGAGCGACATTGAAACTTAAAACGAACAGACATCATTCCGTATATGAAAGGGACTGTCCCATCCTCAACACCCCGCTCTTTACGCTAAAGTTTTACTCTTTTTGAGAACTCTACTTTTTAAAATACTTCAAAACTTTAGCGTAAAAAGCTGTACGTTGAGGAGGGGACGGCTCGCTCTTTACGCTAAAGTTTTTTTTAGTACTTTCATTAGAACTATTTGTTCTAATTAAACCCATTGTGATTCAGGGGTTATTCTTAAAGGATTGGAACAAAATTCAAACTTTAGCGTAAAGAGCAAGGTATTGACGAGGGGGCGAACCCCCTCACATACTTAATAAAAATATATGAGCATAGGAGTTTGTTACGTAAGTTAATTCGTAAGTTACGTACATTTATTACTAATAAAAACCTTCGTAATCAAAATTAAAAGTTCTAGTGTCCTTTTTAAGTAGCAAAAAAAAAATGGACGGCAACTAGGCCCCTCCCCCTCCCTTTTTCTCAAACTCGTCCGGTCAAAATTTTGAGAAAATCATTTGGCCAAAAAAAGTAAAATTAATATGCAACTTTCGTTTGAAATATTCATGTACGGTGAGCCAAAAGCAAAACCTGCATTAATTTAAAAACATTCAGAAACTAAATAAAAAAAACAAGTTTTTTTTGTACTGAAAGTAAGGAGCTACATTGAAACTTAAAACGAACAGAAATTATTACGTATATGTGGGGGTTCGTCCCCTCCTCAATACCTCGCTCTTTACGCTAAAGTTTTTATTGTTTGAAAAAATAAAGTTGTGAGAAAGAGTCAACCTTTAGGGTAAAGAGCGAGGCGTTGAGGAGGGGACAGCCCCTGTCATATACGGAATACTTTCTGTTCGTTTTAAGTTTTAATGTCGCTTCTTACTTTCAGTTAAAAAAAAACTTTTTTATTTATTTAATTTGATAGAGAATTCAAGTAAAACGGTGGAAATCTTGTACACTTTTCACCTCTAATAATTTCCTGCTATATCCTGTATATTCTTATAATTTGTCCACACAAAACATAGCAGTATTAACATGAACAGTTTATATTTAAGAATTATAATTGGCTAATTTCTTAAAAAGCGAGTTGAAAACAGGTAATGATAATAGATCTTAAGCTAAATATAGCGTGCATAGAGCTTCACTCAATTATCATGTACACATTTAAGTGGTAGATCGATTAGCTTACATTTTTACACTCAGTCTCAAATCGAGGTTGCTCCTTTTAACGTTGACGTTTTTAACAGATATGTAGGTACTTGAATGTTTTACCTTCGTTTTGATCTGAAGCTTTCTACATATATACCATGCATTACCTTATTAAGCAGTTCTGTCTCCAAATTGTTCTTTTGAAACAGTTCGTGGTATAACTAAAAAAGAAATGACTTGGCCCTAAAGCAGCCGAAACTCTAAAAAACAGAATTTTGATAACATTAGATACATTAAAAGTACTTGATTTTTATACTGATTCCAAATATACAAAATTCATTAAGTTTAATGTAACCCATCAAAAGCTACGAGCCTCAGAATATTTGCCTGATTTTCGAAAAGGAGGGGGGGGGGACTTGCAAAATTATTAGGCGATCTTAATGAAAATCGCACAAGCAGATTCAGCATATCAGAGAACTCTACTGTAGAGGCTTCAAGCTCCTATCGACAAAAATGAGGAATTTTTTTCCAGAAGAAAGATGACGGATGGGTGTTTATATGTTGTCTTTTTTCTTGGGGTCATCGTATCAAACCAATTATCATAGAATATCGGGAGAGGGCTCATTTGAAGGGAAATCAAAAGTTCGAATGGCTCTATTAAGTGACAAAAAATGGTGAGCAGCTAGCCCCCCTTCCATTCCCCCTTTTAAGGGCATGCATCTGACTAAAATTTTGAGAAACCCATTTGATTAAAAATAGTTGGAAGGTCCAATATCTACGCCTCTGAGAATGACATAACCTCTCATAGTTCTTGGGGAAAGGACTGATGCAATTTGCCCATTGTTCAAATATAGTATTTGTTATTGTGAAATATACGGAAATGTTTTCTGGGGAATTTCCTATGGGAGGGTGGATTTTCCACGGAGAGAATTTTCCATTGCTAAATTTTACATGGGGTTTCGGGGAGAACAATGGATTTTCTCGTATGACTTGGAATACGGTCAGAAATTAAATAGAAAAACAAGTTTTTTCAACTGAAAGTAAGGAGCAACATTAAAACAAAAAACTAACAGAAATTATTCCATATAATTATGTCCTCAACCCTCGCTCTTTACGCTAAAGTTTGACTTTTTTCCACAATTCTTTAAGAAAGAATGCTCAGACACAGGGGTCGTTGAATTGGCATGAGAAGTATTTTTAAAGAACTTTAAGACTGAAGCATAAAGAGCGAGGGCTAAGGAAGGAACATTCCTACTCAAACACCGAGCAATTTCTGTTCGTTTTAAGTTGTGATGCTGCTTCTTACTTTTGGTTTAAAAAACTTGTTTTTTCTATTTAATCTCTTCTAAGGGCTAACTTTCTGTAAAATGTCATGGCAGTAGAAAGGGGGGTGCTACTCCCATTGCTCACCCCTGCTGCCATCTACAATTTAGTTTAATGCTGACGGGGCACCAAATATGGGCATAGAGTCCCTAGGGAGAATGATTGCGTAATCGGTCAATGACCCCTTTTTCCAAGGTCGATTTATTTGTTGTTGTTTTGGCCAAGTGCATGCTCGGGGCGAATGTTATGATCCAGAAATAGGAAACAGTATTTGTTGTTGTTGTTTTGTCCAAGTGCACGTTCGGGGCGAATGTCAAGGTGTCCAGGAATAGGAAACAGTTAGATCACGTGTTTCCTTCTCAGCCAATCAGCGAGTCGGTTACATCTTCTTTCTAGACCGATCAGAGGGCTGGTTACCTATTAGCGGCGGAGGTTTGCAGAGAATATGAGGAAAGGATTTTTGCTATAGTTTTATTAGTCTGTGAATAGAATTCAAAGGAGTGACAACAGTTTTGACTTTACTCATTTGGATATATATTTGTGTGTTGATGAGTGGAATGTTTACCCTATTAGAAGTTGATAGTGGAGTTGATGGCAATAATACAAGAGCACCAAACATTGCGGTGGAAATCACGAGAGGATCTCGGCTTTGTCTGGAATGGGATGAAGTATATGCAAGATATGTGATATCCTTGAGCAAGTTTAAAATGGAGGATCAATTATGTTTCGCTGCAAAAGTTGATATAGCACATGTGAATAGACTTCAATGTGCTTTAAGTGCATTAATGAAACATATCGAAGACAATAAACTGTATCGCTAATTGTACATGCTTAGTATTGTTGTTGTTGTAATTATTCAATAAAATTGTTTCGAAATCGAAAATGTTCCCTTTCTTCTCTGGCTAGGTTAGATTAGGGCTAACGAATCAGGGTCAGTCTAGAGTCAGCAGTCAGATTGAAAGGATTGAAAATGAATAAATTGAGAAAGAGAGAATTAGATCAAATCTAGTGCTTATGGAAAAACATTTGATTTTGGATGACGATTTTCTCGAGTTATCTCTTCAACGCAGGATATTCTCTCGTCAGGGAACATTTGACAATATAATGAGGACTGATTCTCCCCCATTGGACTATTGTATGAAACTTTTAAAATGTGATTCAAATGCTTATAGTCAATTTATTGATATATTAATTGGAACACAGCAGAATAATATCGTGGATATACTTTTGAAAACATTGCCAATGGATTCAGTGTAGATGGCTCCACCATTCGAAAGAGGTAACGTCACAGAGTTACTCCTCTCCACATTCCTCCACCTTGAATTTATCGAGCGAGGAATATCAGTTTCGTTTTAGCTGTGAGAGAGTTGACATTGGAAACCAAAAAATGTTCTATACATGTCCATTGTGCATGTACACTCTTGGCAGTTGGACTCAATGTGAGAATTGTACAATTATTGATGACTATAGTGAAAAGTGTAAATTATGTAATCCTTGTAAATTACATAGAGGCTATGCAGTACAAATTAAAGGATGTAATTCATGTCTTGAAGAGATTTCTGACTCTCACCCTAGAGGGCACCTGTGCCCCAATTGTCACTATGATAAATGTGATCAGTGGTAGAATTCTTACCCCGCTATGATTGGAAAGAATCTCAAACGTGATTTTAGTTTATTTCTACGAGATTGGTATCGTCGTGGATTTAAATTATTCTGGGAAGAGGAATCTGGTCTACGATTCAACTGTTGGGGTAACAAGACAATTTGGTTTCTACGTGATCGTTGTGACGACACTGCCTACTATGACTATAAACCAAGTGATTTTTATTTGGCAGTTACCGAATGTGATTCACCATTTGAAAACACTGTATGTGATATTGCTTCAAATAGACAGATTGAAACTCGTGAATTTCATAATATGAATGCAAATAGCATCATTGACTATACAAAGAGATATGACAAGAGTGAAGTTACATTGTACTGTAGAAAATGTGACCCTGACTTTGCAGTCAATCAAGATCAATATACAGTGAATCCAAATGATTTACCAACATTAGTGGTTCACGACAGTTGCCTATACATCAAAGAAGAAGAAGAAATCTAAAGTGAAGATTTAAAGACATTGTTGTATATATATATATGCATTTTATTAATAAACAAATTCACAAACATTTTTTAAGCACTTTACTCTTAGGGCACTGAAATCAATACTGTATAGGTCTGAGAGGATATTTTCCACAAGAAAGTCGTTCAGACGTGGATAGTCACCATAAATGTGGAGAAACTGCTTGTAAGTATAGCCGCGACATCGGAACACAAAATATAGTATTGCATGGAAGCCACAGCTTTTAGTCGTTAGATCCTGCACCCTCTTCCGATTTTGAATAATAGTTTTCCCACTGCTCTCAATATAGTTGCTGATGTGGGGTGTGTAAAATATATGGGGTAGACCAAGAGGATCAAAAAATTCAATCGTCTTCATTGTTTGAAAGATGCACAACCAATGACCCGTCAGCACAGTCGATGGACTGCTATTAACAATAATCAAGGTATTGTTGACACTTTGAATTTTTCCAAGAAAGTCCGAGGGTAGACAATAGGATTTGTACTGGGACATGTAGGGGTCCATATTAAATACATTGATTATTTGACTGGTGTTCATGGCGCCAAGTCTAGTAGAACACTGCCTTCGGGAGTGATTTCCCAATAGGTTTCATATTGATTTAGTGAGATTAGTGCAATACTCTCAGCCAATGGACCGGAAAATGTACACTCTAAACGCACACTCCCCGTACGTACTATACTCATATCCTGTGTGCCAGACAAATCCAGTACAATGATACCATGTGTTTTAGCAAACATTTCTTCGGTTATACCATTTTCAAATAGTTGAGAGTCATGATCTAGGGTTTGCATGGTCAACTCATACAATGTTCTATAGGATTTATCAAAAGATAGATTGTAGAGTGGGATACCGTTTACTTTGCACACAAGAGATGAAAGTCCAAACATCTCGAATTTATGTGGGCATCCAGTCCACGATCCTATTGCACTAGCGCTTTTTACAAATGCCAAAGCGAGTTTTGACGGAATTTCGCCATTGATAAAGGATGAATCGGTGAAGGTGCGTGAGCCCATGGCAATATGACGTTGATTGGTGATTGTATGAGGAACAAGTAGTTTAATATTATTTCCATTGGCTCTCAGTTTTTTCCACTGCCAAAGCAACAGAACTCATGACCTGTTGTTTGCGTACATGAAGTATTGCCGAGGTGAGGGAGAGACTTACATCAGGATTGGCAGCAAGTTCTTTTCTCAATATGGAATTGGAGGGTGCAAGCGTTAGTTTTATATCCACTTTAACATTGGGCGGCAGCCATTGGGGTATATTAAATATTTCATGATATATTTTTCCAACTAGATGTAGTTCACTAGTTGTAGCATTTTTAAGTGCATCTGTACTATCAGTATTAGTAATATATTCATATCCATTGGAGGTGCCTCTCAATTCCTTGTATGACTTGGGTGTCATCAGCATGAATTGCATATAGCTAGTATAATTTGAGAGATTGTTGCTTGTGCTCACCAGCGTGCCATTGATGTAGACACTAATTTGACGAAATAAATTATGTAATATACAATTTTCATTGGATATACCATCGGCCCGAATTGGCATTGTATTATCGGATTTCCGGACTTTCATTTGTAAATCTATAAATGTCGAAGACATGTCCATAAAGTAGTCTTCATTGGAATAAATTTAAAAGTGGATATTATCGGAGAGGGCTTGTTGAGGATAAAATTGTTCATAGTATCCATGCTTGACACTCACATCAACATTTTTTGCATTGAATAGATTCAATGATGAGGTGATTGAAGGTTGAGAATCCTTGTGCGGCAGGTAGGACATCTTAAGAGAAGAAATCTAGTTTTGATCTAACAATTTTCTTCCCTGGGCTTCTTCTTCTGTTTACACTACGTGTCGGCTTTTTCCTTCTTTTCTTTGACAAGAGTGGTGATGTCTTTCGTTTCTGACCTGAGTGGAGACTGATGAGTGATGCAGTGTTTCTCGACCTTTTTAAGCCTTTTCCATTTTGTTTTAATTTCTCGCCAAGGGTTCGCGCACTGGACCTGAGATTGTCCGAAGCACTTTTTTTAAAATCTTTGCCAGAGCCCCAATCGTATAGTGTAGAGGATGCAAAATCTGTCGCAGCCGGTACAAGATATTTTCTAGCCAGAGGTAGCACAGAGCGAAAGAGCTTTGCAAACCAACTGCCAAGACCGTAGCCAGACATTGACGAGCGACCTTTGTAATAGTCCATTCCATTGCCCTGTTGTCTTGAGCCAAGAGTATTAACATAGCAGTCAATATCAGGACAAATGAATACCACTTTTCTATTAGACATCTTGTTGTTGTTGAACGATGGGACGAAAATGGCATGTAATCACAGCCAAACCTTTTGAAATTGCTATGGGATCACCCAATTCAGTTCTTAGTGTTAACTGACAGAGTTCCAAATAGGAAGTGTTTACGGGAATATACTGAAGATGCTTTATATTGTAGTGGTGAATATGTTCTTGATTGGTTTTTCGTTCAAGAACTCGTAGGAGGGGAACATTTGAATTACCAACCCGAGATGTTTCCACAAATGAAGCGTAGAGAAATATACAAGTTTCTGTGGAGAAGGCAGGCGGGTAGTCAGCAAAAATGAAATTAGTGTTTCCGGCACTTTTACCATAGATTATATTGAGCTTAAAGCCAAGAACATCCTTTAGATTGTCATTGAGAATAACCTTTTCATCGGCAATAGGTGAACTAATGTAGATCCTACCCTCCTCCTTTGAATAGTTGAAATGAAAAGCTCCCTTTTTACGAGCGGAAATTCTTTTATTAATAGAACGACATAAATCATTCATACAGGTGAGTTCCTCGTAGGGTAATTCAATATATGGATAATTCATCCAATTGATTTTTTGAATTTGTTCTTGATCACCTGAAGGTGGTGACGGCCAATCATATGGTCTAATTTTTATATCATATTTACGATCCTTTCTCAGGATGTCATAGGTATTTTTGAGAATACAGTCGACAAGAGCCACTTCATACTTTCCGTCGTCGAATTTGATGGTGGCGGAGAGTTTCGTCCAAAAATCACTTGTTCTATTCAAGTCATTGTAGAGAGGATCAGAAACATTGGATATGAAAGTCACATAGAAATCATTGGGCATTGTTAATGTCTTCAGCACTGACCCAAGAATCAAAATCTGAGTTGTATCCTAGCCAACGAACAAGCAACTGTCTCTTGCCCCTACGAGTACGACTCTTTAATATCTTTTCAATTTGATAAATTTCACTAGTGTTTCTAACTTTTTGCAGTTCATATTCATAAAAACCACCGAGAATCTCATCATCTTTGATGTCTCGCAGTCGATATGTCGTGGGTTCGATGTCCAGGATTTTGGACACTTTAAAAAGTTCAGTGCTCCATAAATAATACCCCTAATTTATGAAATGGCCAATGCCCATTTAAATATCGGCGTTACTGTGGTTCAGTATGAAACTGAATTTGAGGATGGGGTTCGTTCAAAAAAGAAGGAGGTGGTGTTCCCAGTAAGAGGTCCGTCGATTGAATTGGTTAAACACTGGGTTTGGTTGTTGTACACACCACCATCTAGTGACCTAGCCAATTCAATTGGCCATTTTAAACCAATTACAGACATCAGTAGAGTTCTGGGGGAGGGTAAGAATAAGGGGGGAACGTTTCTACTGTCCGACATGTCTGTCACAATTCCGTAGTGATATAAAACTACGGGATCATATGAAGCATTGTAGACGGCATGGCTACCAGTCAGTGCAAACGGTTTCAGGGGATAGGGCCATTTTACGCTTTAAAAATTTTCAAAACACCCTCCTCCAGAGCAACAAAATATCTTTGGATTGTGAAGCTAAGCTGGTGGAAGTGAACGATCCTCGATTTCCAAACCGAACAAAAGAACATCAAGCTATTGCCGTGTCCTATGCTCATGCACAAAGAGACAGTTCTAACACCATGCAGTTGTTAGAAATAGTTGAAACATTAGATGAGGGGGAGTGCATGATCAAGGCACTGACTAAACTAATTGGCACAGCTAATGGTGCTATTTCTCGTTTGAGAAATACGCATTACCCAATGGTTTTTTCTGCAGAGGATCGTCTCGCGATTAAAAATCAAAAAATATGTTGGGTTTGTAAGGGGGAGTTTGTAGAGGGGGATAAGGGGACTAAAGGGAAAAGAGGGGGAGGGGGAAAGTCAGAGACCATAATCACTTGTGGCAGGAAATAACCTCTGGGGGTAGTAATTTTAGAGGGGTTGCGCATCAATCGTGTAACTTAAATGTTAGCCAGCAGTTTTTTATCCCTGTTTTTATCCACAACTCAAATTACGATTTAAAATTTATTTTACCGGCACTGGCACGTATGCACAGGGAGGAAGGGGGAGTAGACAGTTCATGGGTAAATAATTCTTTTACCTATAACATTATTCCCAAATCGGCCGAGAAGTTGTTGCTTCTCGAGCTGAAATGACAGGCAGTGGATAATGGGCATACATGTTGGAATAAAATCAGGTTTTTAGATTCTTTTAGTTTTTTTCCCAAGGCATTGAGTCAATTGATTCAAGTGCAGAAAAGCGACAATTTTGATAGCTTTCCCTTGCTTAAACAGCACTTTCCAGACAGTGAAATGTATGACCTATTGACCTGCAAAGGTGTATACGCATACGACTATTACTGTTCTGGCGCTCGCTTAAGCGAGGTGAAACTACCTCCAATTGAAGCTTTTTACAATTCACTGACCAGCAGTGAATGCACAGCCGAGGAATATGAGTTTTCCAAGAAGGTGTGGTCTAAGGGGAATTGTAAAAATGGGCGGGATTATTGTAGACTGTACTTGGCCAGTGACGTTTTAACTCTGTTGGATATAGTCTGTAAGAACACAGACTAAATATATTCAGAGTTCGGGTTAGATATAGGCTACTATTTTTCCACACCCCATTTGGTGATGGATTTGATTTTAAAAATTAGTAGGGAGGAAATAGGCCTAATCACAGATGTAGATCAGCACCTTTTCGTAGAGCGTTCAATGAGGGGAGGGTATGTTTTTCATGGGGACCGCGTCTTGTCAACCGATCCGAGCGGACAAAACAGCACCGGTGCAAAGTCAAATGCAGTGTTCTTGGACATGAACTCATTGTACCCCTCGGCAATGTCTCACTACTCATTGCCGTGTGGGAACTATCAATGGCTTGAGAATCCTTGTGAGTTCCCCGACATTACCACCGTCGAGGACAATGGGCCACAAGGATGGTTCTTTGAAATTGACGGGCACATTCCTCTAGCGCTTCATGATTCAGTCAAAGATTTTGTTTTTCCCTGTATCAATCGACCCGTGAGCAGGGACTCATTGAGCCCCTACAATCGATCATTGGTTGAGGATATGGGGATGCACTGGACTCCCTTTAAGCAAAAATTGATTGCTGATTTGGACCCTAAGGAGAATATCGTTGTTCACCATGTGCTTTTGCACTGGATGGTGAACAATGGTTTCAAGATCACCAAAATACATAGGGTCCTGCAGTTCAATCAGAAACCATATTTAAAGACGTTTATCGACACTTTTGTCGATAAACGCTCTAGGGCAAACTCCAAGGTAGAGAAGGAAATGTACAAACTCATTCTAAATTCAGCGTTTGGCAAAATGTGTGAAAGCGTACGTAACAGATCTCGCTGCGACGTCGTGACTGACCCTCTAGAGTGTGCACGAATTGTTGCCGATCCCAATTTTACATCGTTCACGAGCATAGAGGCTGGCATGGTTCTTCTACACAGGAAAAAGCGAAATGTGGTACTGAACAAGAATATAGCAGGAGGTAGTTCAGTACTAGAAATTTCCAAAAAGCTCATGTTGTCCTTTTTTTACAATGTGTGCAAGGTGCAATGGCCATGGGAGGGGGAGGTTCAAGTTTACTATGGGGATACAGATTTTCTGCTGTTAAAGGTAAATGGGACCGAAGATTTATTGGGTGATCTAGAAAAGGGGGAACACATCAGCTCGCGGATGGATTTCACCAACTGGAATCCGTCCCTCTACCCCGAGTTGGTGAAACGTCAAGCCCCCAACCAACTATTAATGTTAAAATCAGAGACGGGGAGTGATTTGATATCCAGGGGGGTGTTCCCGGGTCCTAAAGTTTCTTGCGTTAAAACTCATAGTGGGGATGAAAAGAAGGCGTGTAAAGGGGTGCCTACACATTTTGTAAAGAGCAATTTCAACATGAGCGTGTACAGAGACTGTGTAGAAAGTAGCCTAGTGCCGAGACCACAAGTGCTTGCAATTCGCTCTCTACAGTATAGAAATTATACTGTGAGAGTGGAAAAAAATGCTATGTCATGTATATCTGACAAAGTCTATGTGCTCGAGAATGGTGTGAGTGTCCTGCCTCATGGCCACTACCGTATTTCAGACCGAGTTGAATGCATAGACTATCGCAATCAACTTGGTCTGGATAAATTAACCTAACCTGACTAATCAACTAACCACCACCATCAACCCGTTCATAAATTAACTAACCCAATCACCATCAACCCGTTCATAAATTAACTAATCTCACCTTAACCACTGACCCAACTACTAACCTGTAGCAGCAGCAGTGCCGACAACTATTGTACAGTTTTTCCATCGCGGCTCCTGGGGGGTGGGCGGGGGCCCGTCCAGCGGCCGGCCCCGGGGGGTGGGGGGGGCCCTTCCCGCCCGCAACTCCCGGGGGTTGGGGGATCCCACCCGCGGCCGGCCTTCGGCCCCGCGGCCCTGGGGGGGACCCTACTTTTAAATTCATAATGTTCAACTGTGCTAGTTCATGTTCCAAGTGTTTTTTTCTGTTGTTTTCAAGTGTTGTTTTTTTTGTACAGAAAAGTTTGTGTTTGCTACTAATGTATATAAAGTGTTGTTGTTGCACTTGTTCATGTTGATGGACAAAAAGTGTTTCTAAAGACAATAAGTGTTGCTCTTCATGTTGATGGACAAAAAGTGTTTTTATTTATGTTGTACATAAAGTGTCATTTTTATCGTTGTCAATTGTTCACGTTGAACAAATAGAGTTTTCATGTTGCCGAAATAAATGAACATGAAATATTGTCAGGTTCTTATTGAACAAGTGTTATTTTATCGTTGTTCATGTTGAACAAATAGAGTTTTCATGTTGCCAAAATAAATGACCATGAAATATTGTTTTTGTGTTGTTCTTGTTAACGTAGATAGATCTATGGGAAAATTATTGCTACTACTACTTATTCATTGGACACGTATGATTTACAGTTAGTTATAGTCCGACTGTTGTCAACAGCAGCAGCAGCAACATGTATCAATTTAAAACATCCTTCAGATCGTTTCTGTGTGGTCTCTCAATGTCGGGGAAAACAACACTTTTAACTAAAATAATTAAAAATTGCGATAAAATGTTTTTGGAAAAGCAGAAAAGAATCTACTATTGCTATAGTATTTGGCAGGAGTCCTATGATCAAATAAAAGCTATTGCCACAACCATACCAATAAAATTCATACGAGGGATTGATGTTTTCAATAGTATTGAATCGAACTCGTGGCTGATTATTGATGATTTGGCTGAATCCATTGAACAGTTCTCACAGGAAATGCTACAACTGTTCAATGTTCGCTCCCACCATGAAAACATTTCCATAACCCTAGTTCTACACAATCTGTTTCATCAGAGCAAATGTATGCGAACCCTTGCTTTGAATTGCACCATCTATATTATCTATCGAGTTGTTCGTGATTCTAGCTCGCTCATAACTCTCAATAAACAGATATACCCCGGCGCCCCTAAATTTCTGCTGTCAGCGTACACTCAGGCGACTAATAAACCCTACGGTTACATTTTGCTGGATCGTAATCAGAGCATACCCGAAGATCTACGTGTAGTCACCGACATTTTCAACAATGAAATTACAGTATATCTTCCGGTGAACAGTAGAAAAGGCTATTAGTTGCCATTATGACACTGAAGAAACTACACGAACAACGGCATTTATTTTCCGTTTTAAGCACTTCAAAACTCTTGCTTAGGAAGGCCATACTCAAACATGGTGTTGACAATGATTTCATTAATCTAATATCTGAACTTTGTTTAAATTTAACTAAGGGCAATGTTCAACTGCCAGAAGGTGTTAGACAACAGACAAAGCAACATCGTTCCACTGTACGCGCCTTGGCTTGTAAAAACAAGGGAAAAATTTTTAAAAGAAAACGTCTCCTTCAAGCGGGCGGTAGCTTTTTAACACTTTTACTGCCAATAATTGCAGGACTTGTTAACAGTTTTCTCTAGAGAATGGCTAAACCCTATAAATTGACGCCATTTGAACTTGTCCTCTCGCCCGTCGAACATTTTGAAGACAATATAAGCAAATTCATTAATGATGAGAATATTGCCGATGACAAAAAACTGCTTTTACTTCAAGATGCATTGCGACGTGTGGACAAACATAAACCTTATCGTGAGAGACCCACCGCCGCCACCGATCCCACTAAACAGGAATCATCTCCTCAAGATTCTGCACAATCAAAGGAGAAGGAATTGAATTCGATTGTATCGAAAATTGGAAACCTATTGCCAGTGACCTATCGAGAACAGAGTAAAAGAGTATTATCTTATCTCATGTTGGAAACTGGTGGTGATAAAGTTCAAGTCGATAGCAAAGGGAAACGAATTATAATTCAGGGAAAAAGTTATAATCTAGTTAATTTAATTTGTGATATGGTGACGAATCGTAAAGGACTTTTATCATTTGACAATAATCTATACACCTTTCTAAGTGTATCAAACTTTCCCAAAAGTCTTATTGGCAATAAGCAAATTCTAAAGAATTTAAGAGAATATAGTCCTCCAACAACACCAACACCAACACCATTTAAAAAAGAAGAAGAAGATTTAATATTTGAAAATACTAGCAGCAGCAGCAGCAATGATTTTACAACACCTGTGGCTGCTAGTCAAAAGCGAAGACGAATTGATTCACCCTCCAATGTGCAAAAGGGGAGTGGACATTACACTACGTGTTTGTATTCAAAATGGATGAAGTTCTGAAAGGTGTCTATGAAAATATTGGTGAAGCGGGAAGTTTAAGTTCTCCCAAAACGCTTTCTAAAGTTGTCTCCAGCAGCACATTGAAAAAAGGAAAGAGTATCTAGAGAATGAACCGAGTTACACACTACATCGGAATCACAGGCTTCGTGGCAAACAATATCGATAAACTAGAGCCTTTTTCCCTCTGCATATAATGCAAACGGATCTTTTAACTTTAGACGCAGTTCAACGGCGTCACAATGCACCCAACAAATATATTCTGGTGGCAATCAGTGTCTTTAGTCGCTATGCCTATGCCATTCCATTACGGTCAAAGAGAGAAGTTGAAGTTGCTCGGGCCATTGAAAGTATTCTTGAACAGGATTCGTATAGAAAAATTCAATCGGATCGTGGTAGTGAATTTGTTAATCCCCATGTGCAAAAGGTTCTATTAAAATATAATACAACACTTTATCATAGTCACAGCCCAATAAAGGCTGCATTGGCTGAACGATTAATAAGAACGATTCGTTTATTAATTTCAAGATATTGTAGCCTGAAAAACACACCTGCTTTAATTCATGATTTTGATAAAATCATGCAGATATACAACCATCGACCTCATCGATCTCTGTCCAATTCAAGCTCTCGGGAAGTTCATTACAGTGAAAATACATTTGATGCCTTTCTAAAGCCATATTCCAATGGTGAAAAAGAAAAAAAAATGTGAAGAAGAAATTCAATGTTGGTGATACTGTTCGAATTAATAGAACCACCAATATTTTTGAAAAGGGGAATTATTTATGGAGCACTGAACTTTTTAAAGTGTCCAAAATCCTGGACACCGAACCCGCGACATATCGACTGCGAGACATCAAAGATGATGAGATTCTCGGTGGTTTTTATGAATATGAACTGCAGAAAGTTAGAAACACTAGTGAAATTTACCAAATTGAAAAGATATTAAAGAGTCGTACTCGTAGGGGCAAGAGACAGTTGCTTGTTTGTTGGTTAGGATACAACTCAGATTTTGATTCTTGGGTCAGTGCTGAAGACATTAACAATGCCCAATGATTTCTATGTGACTTTCATGTCCAATGTATCTGGCCCTCTCTACAATGACTTGAATAGAACAAGTGATTTTAGGACGAAACTCTCCCCCACCATCAAATTTGACGACGGAAAGTATGAAGTGGCTCTTGTCGACTGTATTCTCAAAAATACCTATGACATCCTGAGAAAGGATCGTAAATATGATATAAAAACTAGACCATATGATTGGCCGCCACCACCTTCAGGTGATCAAGAACAAATTCAAAAAATCAATTGGATGAATTATCCATATATTGAATTACCCTACGAGGAACTCACCTGTATGAATGATTTATGTCGTTCTATTAATAAAAGAATTTCCGCTCGTAAAAAGGGAGCTTTTCATTTCAACTATTCAAAGGAGGAGGGTATGATCTACATTAGTTCACCTATTGCCGATGAAAAGGTTATTCTCAATGATAATCTAAAGGATGTTCTTGGCTTTAAGCTCAATATAATCAATGGTAAAAGTGCCAGAAACACTAATTTCATTTTTGCTGACTACCCGCCTGCCTTCTCCACAGACACTTGTATATTTCTCTACGCTTCATTTTTGGAAACATCTCGGGTTGGTAATTCAAATGTTCCCCTCCTACGAGTTCTTGAACGAAAAACCAATCAAGAACATATTCACCACTACAATATAAAGCATCTTCAGTATATTCCCGTAAACACTTTCTATTTGGAACTCTGTCAGTTAATACGAAGAACTGAATTGGGTGATCCCATAGCAATTTCAAAAGGTTTGGCTGTGATTACATGCCATTTTCGTCCCATCGTTCAACAACAACAAGATGTCTAATAGAAAAGTGGTATTCATTTGTCCTGATATTGACTGCTATGTTAATACTCTTGGCCCAAGACAACAGGGCAATGGAATGCACTATTACAAAGGTCGCTCATCAATGTCTGGCTACGGTCTTGGCAGTTGGTTTGCTAAGCTCTTTCGCTCTGCACTACCTCTGGCTAGAAAATATCTTGTACCGGCTGCGACAGATTTTGCATCCTCTACACTATACGATTGGGGCTCTGGCAAGGATTTTAAAAAAAGTGCTTCGGACAATCTCAGGTCCAGTGCGCGAACCCTTGGCGAGAAATTAAAACAAAATGGAAAAGGCTTAAAAAGGTCGAGAAACACTGCATCACTCATCAGTCTCCACTCAGGTCAGAAGCGAAAGACATCACCACTCTTGTCAAAGAAAAGAAGGAAAAAGCCGACACGTAGTGTAAACAGAAGAAGAAGCCCCAGGAAGAAAATTGTTAGATCAAAACTAGATTTCTTCTGTTAAGATGTCCTACCTGCCGCATAAGGATTCTTAACCTTCAATCACCTCATCATTGAATCTATTCAATGCAGAAAATGTTGATGTGAGTGTCAAGCATGGATACTATGAACAATTTTATCCTCAACAACCCCTCTCCGATAATATCCACTTTCAAATTTATTCCAATGAAGACTACTTTATGAACATGTCTTCGACATTTATAGATTTACAAATGAAAGTCCGGAAATTCGATAATACAATGCCAATTCGGGCCGATGGTATATCCTATGAAAATTGTATATTACATAATTTATTTCGTCAAATTAGTGTCTACATGAATAGCACGCTGGTGAGCACAAGCAACAATCTCTCAAATTATACTAGCTATATGCAATTCATGCTGATGACACCCAAGTCATACAAGGAATTGAGAGGCACCTCCAATGGATATGAATATATTACTAATACTGATAGTACAGATGCACTTAAAAATGCTACAACTAGTGAATTACATCTAGTTGGAAAAATATATCATGAAATATTTAATATACCCCAATGGCTGCCGCAAAATGTTAAAGTGGATATAAAACTAACGCTTGTACCCTCCAATTTCATATTGAGAAAATAATTTGCTGCCAATCCTGATGTAAGTCTCTCCCTCACCTCGGCAATACTTCATGTACGCAAACAACAGGTCATGAGTTCTGTTGCTTTGGCAGTGGAAAAACTGAGAGCCAATGGAAATAATATTAAACTACTTGTTCCTCATACAATCACCAATCAACGTCATATTGCCATGGGCTCACGCACCTTCACTGATTCATCCTTTATCAATGGCGAAATTCCGTCAAAACTCGCTTTGGCATTTGTAAAAAGCGCTAGTGCAATAGGATCGTGGACTGGATGCCGACATAAATTCGAGATGTTTGGACTTTCATCTCTTATGAGCAAAGTAAACGGTATCCCACTCTACAATCTATCTTTTGATAAATCCTATAGAACATTGTATGAGTTGACCATGCAAACCCTAGATCATGACTCTCAACTATTTGAAAATGGTATAACCGAAAAAATGTTTGCTAAAACACATGGTATCATTGTACTGGATTTGTCTGGCACACAGGATATGAGTATAGTACGTACGGGGAGTGTGCGTTTAGAGTGTACATTTTCCGATCCATTGGCTGAGAGTATTGCACTAATCTCACTAAATCAATATGAAACCTATTGGGAAATCACTCCCGAAGGCAGTGTTCTACTAGACTTGGCGCCATGAACACCAGTCAAATAATCAATGTATTTAATATGGACCCCTACATGTCCCAGTACAAATCCTATTGTATACCCTCGGACTTTCTTGGAAAAATTCAAAGTGTCAACAATACCTTGATTATTGTTAATAGTAGTCCATCGACTGTGCTGACGGGTCATTGGCTGTGCATCTTTCAAATAATGAAGACGATTGAATTCTTTGATCCTCTTGGTCTACCCTATACATTTTACACACCCCACATCAGCAACTATATTGAGAGCAGTGGGAAAACTATTATTCAAAATCGGAAGAGGGTGCAGGATCTAACGACTAAAAGCTGTGGCTTCCATGCACTACTATATTTTGTGTTCGGATGTCGCGGCTATACTTACAAGCAGTTTCTCCACATTTATGGTGACAATCCACGTCTGAACGACTTTCTAGTGGAAAATATCCTCTCAGACCTATACAGTATTTATTTCAGTGCCCTAAGAGCAAAGTGCTTAAAAAATGTTTGTGAATTTGTTTATTAATAAAATGCATATATATATACAACAATGTCTTTAAATCTTCACTTTAGATTTCTTCTTCTTCTTCGATGTATAGGCAACTGTCGTGAACCACTAATGTTGGTAAATCATTTGGATTCACTGTATATTGATCTTGATTGACTGCAAAGTCAGGGTCACATTTTCTACAGTACAATGTAACTTCACTCTTGTCATATCTCTTTGTATAGTCAATGATGCTATTTGCATTCATATTATGAAATTCACGAGTTTCAATCTGTCTATTTGAAGCAATATCACATACAGTGTTTTCAAATGGTGAATCACATTCGGTAACTGCCAAATAAAAACCACTTGGCTTATAGTCATAGTAGGCAGTGTCGTCACAACGATGACGTAGAAACCAAATTGTCTTGTTACCCCAACAGTTGAATCGTAGACCAGATTCCTCTTCCCAGAATAATTTAAATCCACGACGATACCAATCTCGTAGAAATAAACTAAAATCACGTTTGGGATTCTTTCCAGTCATAGCGGGGTTAGTATTCTCCCACTGATCACATTTATCATAGTGACAATTGGAGCACAGGTGCCCTCTAGGGTGAGAGTCACAAATCTCTTCAAGACATGAATTACATCCTTTAATTTGTACTGTATAGCCTCTATGTAATTTACAAGGATTACATAATTTACACTTTTCACTATAGTCATCAATAATTGTACAATTCTCACATTGAGTCCAACTTCCAAGAGTGTACATGCACAATGGACATGTATAGAACATTTTTTGGTTTCCAATGTCAACTCTCTCACAGCTAAAACGAAACTGATCGTCCAAGCTCGATAAATTCAAGGTGGAGGAATGTGGAGAGGAGTAACTCTGTGACGTTACCTCTTTCGAATGGTGGAGCCATCTACACTGAATCCATTGGCAATGTTTTCAAAAGTATATCCACGATATTATTCTGCTTTGTTCCAATTAATATATCAATAAATTGACTATAAGCATTTGAATCACATTTTAAAAGTTTCATACAATAGTCCAATGGGGGAGAATCAGTCCTCATTATATTGTCAAGTGTTCCCTGACGAGAGAATATCCTGCGCTGAAGAGATAACTCGAGAAAATCGTCATCCAAAATCAAATGTTTTTCCATAAACACTAGATTTGATCTAATTCTCTCTTTCTCAAATTTATTCATTTTCAATCCTTTCACTCTGACTGCTGACTCTAGACTGACCCTGATTCATTAGCCCTAATCTAACCTAGCCAGAGAAGAAAGGGAACATTTTCGATTTCGAAACAATTTTATTGAATAATTACAACAACAACAATACTAAGCATGTACAATTAGCGATACAGTTTATTGTCTTCGATATGTTTCACTAATGCACTTAAAGCACACTGAAGTCTATTCACATGTGCTATATCAACTTTTGCAGCGAAACATAAATGATCCTCCATTTTAAATTTGCTCAAGGATATCACATATCTTACATATACTTCATCCCATTCCAGACAAAGTCGTGATCCTCTCGTGATTTCCACCGCAATTTTAGGTGCTCTTGTATTATTACCATCAACTCCACTATCAACTTCTAATAGGGTAAACATTCCACTCGTCAACACACAAATATATATCCAAATGAGTAAAGTCAAAACTGTTCTCACTCCTTTGAATTCTATTCACAGACTAATAAAACTATAGTAAAAATCCTTTCATCATATTCTCTGCAAACCTCCGCCGCTAATATGTAACCAGCCCTCTGATTGATCTAGAAAGGAGATGAAACCGACTCGCTGATTGGCTGAGAAGGAAACACGTGATCTAACTGTTTCCTATTCCTGGACACCTTGACATTCGCCCCGAGCGTGCACTTGGCCAAAACAACAACAACAAATACTGTCTCCTATTTCTGGATCATAACATTCGCCCCGAGCATGCACTTGGCCAAAACAACAACAAATAAATCGACCTTGGAAAAAGAGGTCATTGACCGATTACGCAATCATTCTCCCTAGGGACTCTATGCCCATATTTGGTGCCCCGTCAGCATTAAACTAAATTGTAGATGGCAGCAGGGGTGCCCGTCACGAGTCGGACCCCCCTTTCTACTCATGGCATAATCATTAAGCAATAAAAATTAAGAAACATCATCATTTGGTGTCATGAACTTTCGTAATAAAAAAAGTAATTTAGCCAATTTTGATACTATAATTTTAAAGATGGCGTGACAGATTTATAAGATTTGATTTTATTTCTGAAAAATGGGAAGCAGAGGATTTTCCATTGCTAAATTTTACATGGGGTTGGGGGAAGAAAAATGGATTTTCTCGTATGACTTGAAATACTGTCAGAAATGAAATAAAAAAAACAGTTTTTTCAACTGAAAGTAAGGAGCAACATTAAAACATAAAACTAACAGAAATTATTCCGTATAATTATGTCCTCAACCCTCGCTCTTTACGCTAAAGTTTGACTTTTTGCCACAATTCTTTAAGAAAGAATGCTCAGACACAAGGGTCGTTGAATTGGCATGAGAAGTATTTTTAAAGAACTTTAAGACTGAAGCATAAAGAGCGAGGGTTGAGGAAGAAACATTCCTACTCAAACACGGAGCAATTTCTGTTCGTTTTAAGTTTTGATGCTGATTCTTACTTTTAGTTTAAAAAACCTCTTTTTTTATTTAACCTCTTGTAAGGGCTAACTTTCTGTAAAATGTCTTGGCATAATCATTGAGCAATAAAAATTAAGAAACATCATCATTTGATGTCATAAACTTTCGTAATAAAAAAAATTAATTTAACCAATTTTGATAATATAATTTTAAAGATGGCGTGACAGGTTTATAAGATTTGATTTTATTTCTGAAAAATGGCGGTTTTTAACCAAGACATAATTTTTAATTAAAATCAAGTAGTTGCAGGCATCAAGCCATGACTAATTACACAAAAAGCCAAGACAGATAGTCCAGGTGAGAGGCAAATCTGGCATAAGCCCTTTTTAGGATTGTGTAAAAATGATTGCATTTCACTTGTTGATAGATAAGTCTATCATCCATCCGTTAATAAATCATTCCAAGGGCAGAATTAATGTAGATAGTCATAGAACTAAGGGATGGAAGATGAGATTGTTTTTGGGTTAACACGTGACGGACAATGACCACTGGACTTGTATACAAAATGTGGGACTGAATTTGCTTGAACTCAGAGGCGAACAAGTGACCTAAGCCTAATAGTCTTGGCCAATTGTAGTCTAAAGGTGGAATGCCGTGTCATAGGATTGACACATGACCAACAAGTCCCCTAGACTTGCAGGCGAACGGTGAAACCTATAGTTTTTCAAGTGTTTGGTTAAATGGCCCGTGTAAACAGCGGGAGTAAGTATGACTCTCATATGGGACAAATACTTGTGTGTTAGGTTTGGGAAGACACTTTCTCCTAGAGCCTTAGGCAGGTTGACCAAGAATTTAGAATTGAAACAGGACCGTTAGATTGCCTGGAATGACAGGCAAGCAAGGCACTCCCGCCTATAGTCTGAGGCAGGTTAACCAAGAATTTAGAATTGACAAAGTACCGTTAATTTGCCTGGAATGGCAGGTAAACAAGCGTCCAAGGCCTAACAGTGACAAGCCTAAGCTGTTTCTGAAAAATGGTGATCACAAGCCCAGATAGGCCAAATTCCCACTTTTGAGTCAGTAAGCAAGTAGAGAGGGGGGTGCTAGTCCGAACAGCACACTATATATGGGCATAGAGTCCCTAGGGAGATGGTTTTCTCACTGAGAATGAAAAAACAGGATTTTTCTCACTTGAAAAAACAGGAATTTTCTCACTTTTATGGATGTTTCTTGGACGGTTATGAGTGATAGTCAATTTATTTGATGTTTTTCATGGATGTCAACAGCAATTGACGTCTGTTTTTATGGTTTTTGTCACTGAGATTGAAAAAACAGGATTTTTCTCACTTTGATGTATTTTCAAGGTCGATTTGTTTTCTTGGATGTCAACAAGAGTTCACACCAACAATTGCTGGATTATTGAGTCTAACGGGGACAGGGTCAATAACACCTCTTTCAAGATCAATTGATTTGTTGTTGTTGTTCGTCCAGGTGCACGCTAGGGAGAATATTATGATCCAGGAATAGGAAACAGAATCATGTGTCTCCTTCTAAACCAATCAGAGGGCTTGTTACATCTCCTTCTAAGCCAATCAGAATGGTTTTTGTCACTGAGATTGAAAAAACAGGATTTTTCTCACTTTGATGTATTTTCAAGGAGAATTGTCTCCAGGCAAAGTTTATTAATGTCTTTGGTGTTCGTCCAGGAAAATTGTTTCCGGACGAAGTTTATTAATGTCTTTGATGTATTTTCAAGGAGAATTGTCTCCGGGCGAAGTTTATTAATGTCTTTGGAGTTCGACCAGGAGAATTGTTTCCGGGCGAAGTTTATTAATGTCTTTGATGTTCGTCCAAGAGAATTGTTTCCGGGTGAAGTTTATTAATGTCTGACAGATGATGTCAAGGTTGATTGATTTGTCATGAAAGGGGAATTATCTCCGGGCGAATGTTTTGATCTTAGAGATGAAGAGATTAACGCGGGAAAGGGTTTCATAGGAATTTCAAAATATGACAGCGCAGGGATGTCAAAACAAAAGGAAGACGCAGAAATTACGTTTAGGGATTATTTGGGCGAAACCGTTTTAGACATTTTAGGGAATTATTTCGGCGAAACAGTTAGAGACATTTTAAAAGATGATTTTAGAAGATGTTTTAGAAGAGGATTTGAGGGTGAAACTCTGTGGTCGTTATAATACACAAGTTCCATTTGAACAGTGTCGTGAGGTCCCCTACCCCAATCCCAAAGGGCTCCGATCCCACTACCCCAACCCCGAACAAAGCCCCCCGGTCCCCAAAGGTCCCCCGGACTCCCAAAGGGCCCCGGCCCCCAAAGGCCCCCCAGGACCCCAAAGCCCCCCCCTCCCCCCATTTTTTAAAATAATTTTTGAATTTTTTTAACATGGCATTTTTTTAACTTTTTTACATATCTTAAAATGACATGAAATATACTTACGGCTCTACCAATCGTACTCTGTGCTTGTTCATAGACACGACGCGGCTTTCCAACTGGTACTCTATGGCAGGTTATCGACACTACCTAGTTTATTGCGTGCATTAAATCAGTATTTTTTACGCAGTGGAAGGATAAACACACAATTCATATCTGTAAGAAAGTGA
Source organism: Artemia sinica (assembly GCA_027921565.1). NCBI lineage: Eukaryota > Metazoa > Arthropoda > Branchiopoda > Anostraca > Artemiidae > Artemia > Artemia sinica. The sequence goes on from CM051265.1 coordinate 63,858,192, forward strand.
AGATGAATTATTCGACGAAAGTATGTGCACATGAAAAAATCATCGTCGTGTTGAATGCTGACAAGGAGAAATACCTGAACTATGAAACGAGTGCTAGTGGTAACACTATTGGAAATGTATGCATGCGTTGTCATGACAGCGAGAAGTTATATTTCTTTGGAGTAACCAAGAATTTCAATCGTGTAAACGGTGGATATGCGAGAGTAACATTACCAGAGAAATTTGTGCTCAAAGAGAATGCAAACTTAAAAATAATTGTCGATGATCGGGGACAACTCCTTGCTACTGTTTCTGGTAACACATTACCTGTTGATACATCATATCATCCTCTTTCCGGTATTAGCATTTTAAAGAGAACAAGAAAAAGACAAGCATACTCCTGCAATAATGTCATTAATCATATCTTTTCAATATGCCAAAACTGATATCTATGTAAAAATAATGTGACAATAGACAGTGAAATCGCAGGCAGAATAAAAAGGACATTAGCAGACAATATCATCAATGAATATAAAGATGAATTGACGGAAAGTGAAGCGCAAGTGTACTAATAATATATAATAATGTATTTAACATATTTTTATATTAATATTCTACATGTCGTTATTTCATTAAAAATATCTTATGCATTATTTTGTTGAGTGTTCATTATTTTTAGGGTATGCTAGAACGTCAAACGTTCAGAATATCTATTAAAAAGGTCAGAGATGTAAGAAAAAGAATTTTTACACATAAAAATACTACTAGCAGGCTCAATTTTTCATAGAAGATAGAAAAGTTCAAGATCTCTTCTGAATTTTACCAAAGAACACAATTCATTTCTAATTTCACCAGAGAAAATAAAAAGCTTCCACTTCAGTTTTAAGTTCACAAAGACATAAAAAATTTAAAGTTCACTTCTAAATTTTTCCGTAGAAGATAAGAAAAGTTATACTATGATTGTGATTATTTTCCATGAAGATAAAAAGTTTCACTTAAATTCTAAATTTTCTTAAATTCAGTTCCGACTTTTCACATAGAGATGAAAAAACTTAAAGTTCTGTTCCAAATTTTTCATAGAAGATAGAAAAGTTCAAGTTCTCTTCTGAATTTTATCAAAGAACATAATTCTATTCTAATTTCTCCAGAGAAAATAAAAAGCTTCCACGTCAGTTTTAAGTTCACCAAGACATAAAAAATTTAAAGTTCAGTTCTAAGTTTTTCCATAGAAGATAGGAAAAGTTATACTATGATTGTGATTATTTTCTATGAAGATAAAAAGATTCACTTTAATTCTAAATTTTCTTAAATTCAGTTCCGACTTTTCTCAAAGAGATGAAAAAATTTAAAGTTCTGTTCCAAATATTTTCCCGGAAGAAGAAAAGTTCAACTTCGATTCTGAATTTTCTCAATGAAAATGAAATAAGTTATTGATCAATTCTATTTTCCTCTGTTCCAAATATTTTCCCGGAAGAAGAAAAGTCCCAAGACATAAAATATTTAAAGTTCACTTCTAAATTTTTCCGTAGAAGATAGGAAAAGTTATACTATGATTTTGATTATTTTCCATGAAGATAAAAAGTTTCACTTTAATTCTAAATTTTCTTAAATTCAATTCCGACCTTTCTCAAAGAGATGAAAAAATTTAAAGTTCTGTTCCAAATATTTTCCTGGAAGAAGAAAAGTTCAACTTCGATTCTGAATTTTCTCAATGAAAATGAAATAAGTTATTGATCAATTCTATTTTCCCAAAATAATATAAAAAGTTTCCACTTCAGTTCAGATTTTTCTCAAACAGATGTAAAAATTTTAAATACTGTTCCAAATTTTTCATAGAAGATAGATAAGTTCAAGTTCTCTTCTGAATTTTACCAAAGAACACAATTCAATTCTAATTTCTCCAGAGAAAATAAAAAGCTTCCTCTTCAGTTTTAAGTTCACCAAGACATAAAAAATTTAAAGTTCAGTTCTAAATTTTTCCATAGAAGATAGGAAAAGTTATACTATGATTGTGATTATTTTCTAAGAAGATAAAAAGTTTCACTTTAATTCTAAATTTTCTTAAATTCAGTTCCGACTTTTCTCAAAGAGATGAAAAAATTTAAAGTTCTGTTCCAAATATTTTCCCGGAAGAAGAAAAGTCCCAAGACATAAAAAATTTAAAGTTCACTTCTAAATTTTTCCGTAGAAGATAGGAAAAGTTATACTATGATTGTGATTATTTTCCATGAAGATAAAAAGTTTCACTTTAATTCTAAATTTTCTTAAATTCAATTCCGACCTTTCTCAAAGAAATGAAAAAATTTAAAGTTCTGTTCCAAATATTTTCTCGGAAGAAGAAAACTTCAACTTCGATTCTGAATTTTCTCAATGAAAATGAAATAAGTTATTGATCAATTCTATTTTCCCAAAATAATATAAAAAGTTTCCACTTCAGTTCAGATTTTTCTCAAAGAGATGAAAAAATTTAAAATACTGTTCCAAATTTTTCATAGAAGATAGAAAAGTTCAAGTTCTCTTCAGAATTTTACCAAAGAACACAATTCAATTCTAATTTCTCCAGAGAAAATAAAAAGCTTCCTCTTCAGTTTTAAGTTCACCAAGACATAAAAATTTTAAAGTTCAGTTCTAAATTTTTCCATAGAAGATAGGAAAAGTTATACTGGAAAATTTGGAGCAGAACTTTAAATTTTTTCATCTCTATGTGAAAAGTCGGAACTGAATTTAAGAAAACTTAGAATTAAAGTGAAACTTTTTATCTTCATGGAAAATAATCACAATCATAGTATAACTTTTCCTATCTTCTTTGGAAAAATTTAGAACTGAACTTTAAATTTTTTATGTCTTGGTGAACTTAAAACTGAAGTGGAAGCTTTTTATTTTCTCTGGAGAAATTAGAATTGAATTATGTTCTTTGGTAAAATTCAGAGTAGAACTTGGACTTTTCTATCTTCTATGAAAAATTTGGAACAATATTTTAAATTTTTTCATCTCTTTGAGAAAAATCTGAACTGAAGTGGAAAATTTTATATTATTTTAGGAAAATAGAATTGATCAATAACTTATTTCATTTTCACTGAGAAAATTCAGAATCGAAGTTGAACTTTTCTTCTTCCGGGAAAATATTTGGAACAGAACTTTAAATTTTTTCATCTCTTTGAGAAAGGTCGGAATTGAATTTAAGAAAATTTAGAACTAAAGTGAAACTTTTTATCTTCATGGAAAATAATCTGTGGAAGCTTTTTATTTTCTCTGGAGAAATTAGAATTGAATTATGTTCTTTGGTAAAATTCAGAAGAGAACTTGAACTTTTCTATCTTCTATGAAAAATTTAGAACAGTATTTTAAATTTTTTCATCTCTTTGAGAAAAATCTGAACTGAAGTGGAAACTTTTTATATTATTTTAATAAAATAGAATTGATCAATAACTTATTTCATTTTCATTGACAAAAATTCAGAATCGAAGTTGAACTTTTCTTCTTCCGGGAAAATATTTGAAACAGAACTTTAAATTTTTTCATCTCTTTGAGAAAGGTCGGAATTGAATTTAAGAAAATTTAGAATTAAAGTGAAACTTTTTATCTTCATGGAAAATAATCACAATCATAGTATAACTTTTCCTATCTTCTACGGAAAAATTTAGAACTGAACTTTAAATTTTTTATGTCTTGGGACTTTTCTTCTTCCGGGAAAATATTTGGAACAGAACTTAAAATTTTTTCATCTCTTTGAGAAAAGTCGGAACTGAATTTAAGAAAGTTTAGAATTAAAGTGAAACTTTTTATCTTCATAGAAAATAATCACAATCATAGTATAACTTTTCCTATCTTCTATGGAAAAATTTAGAACTGAACTTTAAATTTTTTATGTCTTGGTGAACTTAAAAATGAAGAGGAAGCTTTTTATTTTCTCTGGAGAAATTAGAATTGAATTGTGTTCTTTAGTAAAATTCAGAAGAGAACTTGAACTTTTCTATCTTCTGTGAAAAATTTGGAACAGTATTTTAAATTTTTTCATCTCTTTGAGAAAAATCTGAACTGAAGTGGAAACTTTTTATATTATTTTGGGAAAATAGAATTGATTAATAACTTATTTCATTTTCATTGAGAAATTTCAGAATCGAAGTTGAACTTTTCTTCTTCCGAGAAAATATTTGGAACAGAACTTTAAATTTTTTCATCTCTTTGAGAAAGGTCGGAATTGAATTTAAGAAAATTTAGAATTAAAGTGAAACTTTTTATCTTCATGGAAAATAATCACAATCATAGTATAACTTTTCCTATCTTCTACTGAACAATTTAGAAGTGAACTTTAAATTTTTTATGTCTTGGGACTTTTCTTCTTCCGGGAAAATCTTTAGAACAGAACTTTAAATTTTTTCATCTCTTTGAGAAAAGTCGGAACTGAATTTAAGAAAGTTTAGAATTAAAGTGAAACTTTTTATCTTCATAGAAAATAATCACAATCATAGTATAACTTTTCCTATCTTGTATGGAAAAATTTAGGACTGAACTTTAAATTTTTTATGTCTTGGTGAACTTAAAACTGACGTGGAAGCTTTTTATTTTCTCTGGAGAAATTAGAATTGAATTATGTTCTTTGGTAAAATTCAGAAGAGAACTTGAACTTTTCTATCTTCTATGAAAAATTTGGAACAGTGTTTTAAATTTTTTCATCTGTTTGAGAAAAATCTGAACTGAAGTGGAAAATTTTTATATTATTTTGGGAAAATAGAATTGATCAATAACTTATTTCATTTTCATTGAGAAAATTCAGAATCGAAGTTGATCTTTTCTTCTTCCGGGAAAATATTTGGAACAGAACTTTAAATTTGACTCTTTGAGAAAGGTCGGAATTGAATTTAAGAAAATTTAGAATTAAAGTGAAACTTTTTATCTTCATGGAAAATAATCACAATCATAGTATAACTTTTCCTATCTTCTACGGAAAAATTTAGAAGTGAACTTTAAATTTTTTATGTCTTGGTGAACTTAAAACTGAAGTGGAAGCTTTTTATTTTCGCTGGTGAAATTAAAATGAATTGTATTCTTTGGTAGAATTCAGAAGAGATCTTGAACTTTTCTATCTTCTATGAAAAATTGAGCCTGATAGTAGTATCTTTATCTCTAAAAATTCTTTTTCTTACATCTCTGACCTTTTTAATAGATATTCTGAACGTTTGACGTTCTAGCATACCCTAAAAATAATGAACACTTAACAAAATAATGCATAAGATATTTTTAATGAAATAACGACATGTAGAATATTAATATAAAAATATGTTAAATACATTATTATTCATTATCAGTACACTTGCGCTTCACTTTTCGTCAATTCATCTTTATATTCATTGATGATATTGTCTGCTAAAGTCCTTTTTATTCTGCCTGCGATTTCACTGTCTATTGTCACATTATTTTTACATAGATAGCAGTTTTGGTATATTGACAAGATATGATTAATGACATTATTGCAGGAGTATGCTTGTCTTCTTCTTGTTCTCTTTAAAATTCTAATACCGGAAAGATGATGATAGGATGTATCAACAGGTAATGTGTTACCAGCAAAAGTAGCAAGGAGTTGTCCCCGATCATCGACAATTATTTTTAAGTTTGCATTCTCTTTGAGCACTAATTTCTCCGGTAATGTTACTCTCGCATATCCTACGTTTACACGATTGAAATTCTTGGGTACTCCAAAGAAATCTAACTTCTCGCTGTCATGACAACGCATGCATACATTTTCAATAGTGTTACCACTTGCACTCGTTTCATAGTTCAGGTATTTCTCCTTGTCAGCATTCAACACGACGATGATTTTTTCATGTGTACATACTTTCGTCGAATAATTCATCTTCACTTTTTTTACAGATATGAATTGTGTGTTTATCCTTCCACTGCGTAAAAAATACTGATTTAATGCACGCAATAAACTAGGTAGTGTTGATAACCTGCCATAGAGTACCAGTGGGAAAGCCGCGTCGTGTCTATGAACAAGCAAAGAGTACGATTGGTAGAGCCGTAAGCATATTTCATGTCATTTTAAGATACGTAAAAAAGTAAAAAAAATGCCATGTTAAAAAAATTCAGAAACTATTTTAAAAAAATGGGGGGGGGGGGAAACGGGGGGGGATTTGGGGGCCTGGGGGGCCTTTGGGGGCTGGAGGGGCCCTTTGGGGTCCGGGGGACCTTTGGGGACCGGGGGGCTTCCTTCGGGGTTTGGGTAGGGGGATCGGAGCCCTTTGGGATTGGGGTAGGGGACCTCACGACACTGTTCAAATGGAACTTGTGTATTATAACGACCACAGAGTTTCACCCTCAAATCCTCTTCTAAAACATCTTCTAAAATCATCTTTTAAAATGTCTCTAACTGTTTTGCTGAAATAATTCCCTAAAATGTCTAAAACGGTTTCGCTCAAATAACCCCTAAACGTAATTTCTGCGTGTTCCTTTTGTTTTTGGCATCCCTGCGCTGTCACATTTGAAATTATCAGGAAACCCCTTCCCGCGTTAATCTCTTCATCTCTAAGATCAAAATATCTCTTCCCCACCGTTAATGCGCATTTGCAAACTTCACCCAGAAACAATTCTCCTCGAAGAACTCCAAAGACATTAATAAACTTCGCCCGGAGACAATTCTCCTTGGAAATACATCAAAGACATTAGTAAACTTTGCCCGGAGACAATTCTCCATGGAAATACATCAAAGTGAGAAAAACCATAAATTATGTATTGTCAGCGTTACACTAAATTGTAAACAAATCAATCAACCTTGACATCATCTGTCAGACATTAATACTCATAACCGTCCAAGAAACATCCATCAATGTGAGAAAAATCCCGTTTTTTCATTGTCACTGACAAAAACCATAAAACAGACATAAATTGCTGTTGACATCCATGAAAAACATCAAATAAATTGACTAACACTCATAACCGTCCAAGAAACATCCATAAAAGTGAGAAAATTCCTGTTTTTTCAAGTGAGAAAAATCTTGTTTTTTCATTCTCAGTGAGAAAACCATCTCCCTAGGGACTCTATGCCCATATATGGTGTGCTGTTAGGACTGGTACCCCCCTCTCTACTTAAGCAGAATATATATATATATATATATATATATATATATATATATATATATATATATATATATATATATATATATATATATATAATATATATATATATATATATATATATATATATATATATATATATATATATATATATATATATATATAATATATATATATATATATATATATATATATATATATATATATATATATATATATATATATATATATATATATTATATATATATATATATATATATATATATATATATATATATATATATATATATATATATATATATATATATATATAAACAAATATAACAGGGCTAGTCAGGAAAAAATATCAAAGTGTCAGAAAAGTTGTAGAAAATGTAAAAAAAAACAATTAAAATTCGGAGAATTTAATAGCGAATAAAGCAAATACAAACACAAGGATAATTTAGTCTTGTGACCAAACAGAATACAAACCACAACTTAGTTAAAGGAAAAAATTAAAAGAAAACTTAGAATTTTCAGAATAAACCTTAAAAAATTGCAAGGTAAAAAAAGAAGTAACAGCACTCACTTATTTAACATATTAGCCATGTACTGGAAAAAAGTTCTTCTATATCTTTCACTGGAAAATTTTATCAGGGCAAGAAGGGGTAATTTTATTAGAGCAGAACGAGGGAGGCGAGGGCGAATGGGTAAAAATTGGCTAGGGAAAAAGGAATTTACCTGGGGATATGGAGAACAATGTTGGCGGAACGCAAGAAAATTTTTATTCTCCTTTCCTTGAGGTTGACTACTTCACCCTCATTTAAGATAACTCTTAGGCACCTATTTTAGACTACCTCTATTCTATCTAATAATTTATTGGAGATTGCAGGATGCCGAACAGGACAGGCGAGAAGGTAACACCCAGTAATTCATAGAACTAATTAACATTTCAGAGGAGATTGGGCAGGTGAAAAAAAGGAGGAGTCTTAAGGAAAACAATTATTACAATTGTTGACTTTCAAAGGTTGACTGTCATGTTAATAGTAACAGCTTCATCGGATATCTGTTCGTGGATATCCATTGCACTACTTTTTAAAGTTTTGAAAGATGTTTGACACGATCAATTTTCTTGGGGGAGGGTGATGCTCTGGCCTTATTAATTGTGCTGTTTTAAAAAATGATTGTTACAACTATATTTTCCAATCTGTAAGACTTTTCTTTTTTGGTGACCAATATTTTGACAGCTAAAATTCAGCGTACTTCTATACTACGAGGTACGTTATAGCAAAGAGATTCATTATAGTTGGTATTCTTGTTACAACTCAAAACTCATTAAAGCACTATTCCACCAGAGGTCAGCGCAGCAGCACACATTCCTCCTCCTAATCCGTTCAAAGCGAGGTTCAAAGCCTAACTATCTACTCCTTTCCATGAAATTCCATTTTGATTTGAATTCTTTCTTGTTGCCCCTCCCCACCGTTTTTGAGAACACTATAAGACTAATTTTATTTAAAAACAATCGTTTATACTGACCCCATCTGGGTGGTTGTAAACACGGTCGTGCAACATATCATCAAGAAGACGCGACCTAACCAGCTTGCCTTTCTTTCCTTTCACATCAACAAGTGGGATCACAGGACATTTTCACCAGCAGCCAAATCTTTATTGTTTGGCAATCCTTTTAGTACCATCTCTAACTACACCTTGCTGAATAAATGTTCCTTCATTTCAAAACTTCCAAAATACTTCAAAAAGGAAGAAATGTCGATTAAGGGGGGGGGGGGGGTAACAGTGGAAAATTCAGAAGTTTAGGAAGGGTGTGGGAATTGCTAAAATTTTTAATGTTCCTTTGTTAGTTGGTAGATCTAAAGGCTTTTAGACAGTTCGTCTGATTTTTGTAGATGCGGATAAACACAACATACAAGTCATCTGTATCCAGGCATGGGGAATGGGGATTGAGTAAAATCAGAGCAAGTTTTGCTTGAAAAAAAAAATATAAAAGCTAGCTTTCAAAACTCTAAGGAACCACCACCACATAGGAAGCTGTCGAAATGCTTCACAGAATCTTCAATAAAGTGAAAAGGAAACAAAGTCTAAACTTTCTTCTGTTTAATGTGCGAATATAGATTCTTATCTGCTCCCCAAGCATGTTTTTATGTTCTACTGGAACGAGGAACAGATGGAATGGCAATGGAGTAAACATGCATACAAAAACGTCTTCCTGTTGCACTTGTTGCCCTGATCCTAAGTGCTGTACCCCAAATAAATTCCTCTTCACGTGCCTAAAGAGGAGTGGTAGCCAGTGCGTTGGCATCAGGTAGCTTAATGCTGTGACCATTTTGCGATAGCAGCCAGTGTCAATCCAGGGGAGGAGGGATAATTGGAGTATGGCTCCTCCTCCCCTAATATCTAGGTTTCTACAATATTTTTATACTTTCCATATAATTTACATGTATAATTGCACGTCTCGTATTTTACTTTTCTGCAGCCTTGAGGTATTAATGTTTCAGCGTAAGTCGACTATTTCTGATATCATTCGATAGCTGAGACTCACTTTTATTCCTCTAATTAATTCTATTTTTGATATTTGTCCTGTATTTTTTATATAAAAAAAGAAACAGTGTAAACATTGGAAAATAGGTGGATTTTTATAATTTTTAAATCAAGTTTAGATCGTTCTCTACGAAGATTTCTAAATAATATCATAATTCTGACTGGTTGATTGGTTGGATATATCATGGTTGCAGCGCCAGCTGCAACCTAGTAAAGAGCGAATCACAGCCCATAGTAACCAAAAGTTAAAAAACACGTTTTGAAAAAAAAACTGCCTAGTGAAAAAAGAATTTCCATCTGACACTGATTCAGGAATGGTAACTATTATTTTGGTTCATTTTAAAAGTAAAAGTTTGTTGCGAAAAGATATTTAGCGTGATTAGTAGAGTAGTACCTTATACTTTGCCCCCCTTATGTTCCTTCCTGTGTTATTTGCCCACTTTACGTTCCATGGCACCTTTCCATGGCAGATTACCAGACTGATAATTGCTATTGTTGTCAATTGCATATGGAACTATACAAAACCTACCAGACAGCTTTCTTGGCCAACCAGACAGGTTTCTGGGCCAACCAGACAGGTTTCTGGGCCAACTCTAAGTTTCTGGGCCTTTACGTTCCATGGCACCTTTCCAAGGCAGATTACCAGACTGGTTATTTGGCAGTGTATAATGTGGTCAAACATGTTTTGAGAGTATGTTCATAATTATATAATTTAAGCAGACAGGTTTTTTCTGTTATTAATAAGAATTTCATAAGAATATACGTCGTGAGTTCAGGTGCACAATTTTTTTTCTTAAAAAACTGGTATGATATAAAGTAGTCAAACATGTTTTGGGAGCATGCACGAAATTATGTAACTCAGCCAGTGTTTTTCGAGGTAACATCCGTTTTTAGTTGAAATTCTGTATAAAATGTTCAAGCATTAGAATTTAATTTTCATTATGTTTTAACATATCGAGCATAGTACACTGAATTTTATTAACTTTGAAACAATGGATATTTCTACTTTCAATGTGAGTATAGTTTACTGAATTTCTTAATTTATTTCCAGATAAATGGTATTTTACCAGTAAATTCAAATTTCAGGGGGACATAGTGCCAACCCCTATGCAGCCAGGTAGAAAGCTGAAAAGAGAATGGAGGGTTGCTCACATGATGGGGAGCCCCAGTGACTCATCTGTACAAGCTAGTGACATCGCCACCACATCTATGCAAGAAACGGACGGCACTCGACAGCAGTCTGAATTTGGAAATGTGAGTATTTTCACCTCTAGCTTCTACCTATTTCTATCCAACTTTTTTTTGTTTTTTTTAAGTATTTTCTTTTCGCCATTTTTCAACACCGTAAAAGTGTATGTCAAAGATATTAAAATGTTAATCCCCCCGCCCCAACCATTGTTTTAAATTTCTCTGCTCCCCTCAGAGATAGCTGAATATAATGCATTTTTTTATTAGCAAAGAAAGCACTCTTTTGCGTCTTTCTGAACTTTCTGTGGTAGGGGGGAGGAGGCAAGTATTCAGCTTAAATAATTCTAGGAGGAATTGAGTTTTGAGGATGGGGTGAAAAAATGAACATGTTTTTTTTAACTTTTTTAAATAATCGTTATTTCACATAGAAAATAAAACCTTTTTTCTATAGGTTAATGAATTAGCCTTTTCGCCTTTTTTCAACACTGTAAAAGTGTGTGTGTGAGTGTGTGTGTGTGTGTGTGTGTGTGTGTGTGTGTGTGTGTGTGTGTGTGTGTGTGTGTGTGTGTGTGTGTGTGTGTGTGTGTGTGTGTGTGTGTGTGTGTGTGTGTGTGGTGTGTGTGTGTGTGTGTGTGTGTGTGTGTGTGTGTGAGCGGTGCATGCGCCGTGTCTACGCGATAATTCATTGAGATAGTATAATGAATAGTGCAAATTCAATAACGACGTAATGATTGAATGGCATATATTTATTTCCATATCATTATTTCTTATGTTTGATCCGGATGATGTAATTTTTTCAATATACATATCAACTGAATTGTATTTTAATGCTGATTTTGAATATCTTTAAATTATTTCGTTTAACTTAATCCATCAAAAGCTATGAGAAAATTAAGAATTTTTGAAGTAGAAATTCTGACGTGGCATAATTTGTTTCCGCAGCGCGTTTCTATCTGACTTCAGAGACATAATTACTTATAGGCTAATGGAATGTATATAGGGGTTAGAAACGTATTTCCAACCTGTAAGAATATTTCAGCGTGTGTGCGCATGTGTGTGTGTGTGTGTGTGTGTGCGTGTGTGTGTGCGTGTGTGTGTGTGTGTGTATGTGTGTGTTTGTGTGTGTGAGCGGTGCATGCGCCGCTTATTTTTTTGTCTACCCGTTAATTCATGGAGATAGTATAATGAATATTGCAAATTCAATAACAACGTAATAATTTTCACTATTTTATTGTGTGTTTGTGTCTATGTTACAAACAAAATTTGTAATTTATTATACATTAATTCTATAAATAATGCTTTAAGCAAAGTATTTAGTTTAAATAATTCTAGGAGGAATTGAGTTTTATGGGTGGTATGGAAAAAAAATGAACGTGATTTTTCAACTTTATGAAATAATGCTTATTTCACATAGAAAATGAAACCTTTTTTCTATAGATTAATGATATAGCAGCGCCACTGGGTGATGAGACATCAGCATTTACTGGACCAATTCTATCACCCCCAATGGAGTTCAGAGACGAACCTTCATTAGTTCTAGAGAATATGGAGTTGCATAGAGGTTTTCTTAATGATGTTTTTGGGGACATGGCTAGCCTAGACGATTTAACTTGTGATATTGACATTTTGGAGGACCCGGAGTGGGCAGATATATTTATGCGTGAGCATTTAGGGGATGTCACTAGTGCATCTGAACCGGGTCCTCATAAAGAAACTCAAACACAGGACAATACAGGCTGGCTCGATCAATTGTCCCCAAACACCTTGGAATATGTACTAGCAGGCCTAGGGGACCTCATGCCATCTCCAGCCATTGCAATTGAACAGACTGGGGGTGGTGTTATCGACAATTCTATGTCACCCCCCACCAATCCGCTTAATGATACAGCAACAACAATGCAAATTGTTGGACCTAATGTTCCCGGGGATATTTTTGACGATAGTTTTATAATTAGTGAATTGGGTTCTGTGCAAATAGGTGCAGGACATGAAAATAGTGTCATATCCCCGGAACTACGTGGAAAACGTGAGGAAAACGTGATTGACAGTGGGGTCATTTTAACAGACCCTGTAAATGTTCTCCATAGCTACATCGACCAAGTTCGAGCACAAATTGAGATTCAGATTCAGAAATGGGGGGGTCAAGGGGGGGTTAAAGCATCAGTAAATCAAAAAGTTTATTTACAAAAGGAGGCATCTGGGGATATTTCTTATTTTCATTTTTCAACTGGCAATCAAACTTTTTACCCTGGTCTAAATGAATTTGAGGGCAACTTTTTCAACTGGGTAAGTGAATTAATTTCAACTTTGGACACGTTTAACGAGAGGGGAAGTGGGTCCACAATTTTATACATTGAACACAAGGATCTGAATCTCAGTAGATTTAAAAAAACTTTATTTTAAGGGGAGTGGGTAATCTAAAAATAAAATGCCACCCAGATTTGTCGGCTACAGGAGGGGTTCAGAGTTTCTATTTTGACACGGGGCTGCAATGCTTTAAATATGCATTTTTAGCAGCAGCCCATAACACATTATATAATAAGTCAACAATGAAAAATCTCGACAGCCTTGCTCGTAACGGTGGAGAAAATTTCCCTGAAGTAAATTTTGACTGTTTAGAGGGGAAGTATCCGGTGTCCTTGAAAGAAATAACCATATTCGAAAAAGCAAATGAAAATCTTGGGTTGGGGGTGGTTGTTCTCCAGTATGACACAGAATTTGTAATGGGGGAAAGAAACCAAATAAAAAAGGGGTTTTATATTCAGTTAGGACACCGTTGGTAGATAATGTTAAAAATTGGGTTTGGGTTATTTACGAGCCCCCCAAAGATGTAAATTCCTATGGTCATTTTTTCCCCGTTACAGCAATAAGTCGACTCCTATCCCAAGGTGTGAAGAAAGGGGAACGTCTCTATTGCCCCATGTGCCTTTCCCCATTCACATCTGAGCGAACATTCACGGATCACATGAGACATTGCAAAATTCATGGCAGTCAAAGAATTGAAATGCCGGCAGAAGGAAAAGATAATTTACAATTTAAAAATTTCCAAAATTTCCTGCTACAAGTTGATAAAGTATGTTTAGATTGTGAATCAAGACTGGTGGAGGTATCAGACCCATCAAGGCCAAATATAGTCAAGGGACACAAACTAGTTGCGTGTTCCTATGTGCATGCCCGTCGCGATTCTATTAATAAAATGCAGTTGGAAGAGTTTTTTTTGGCTATGGATGAGGAGGGTAGCATGGAAAAATTATTGGTGTCTTTAATAAAAACAGCAAACGCCGCAATTTCACGATTGCGTCACACCAACTACCCAATGACATTATCAGATAAAGAGCAACTGGCACTAGAAAAGGGGACAATTTGTTGGGTTTGTAGGAGTGCTCTTGTCCCAAAAGACGCGGTCCAGGATCATAATCACCTTATTGACCCCAATTCAACGGGAAAAAGTAACTTTCGAGGGTGGGCTCACAATTCATGTAATTTAAGAATTAAACAGCAACTCTTTCTTCCGGTTTTTATACATAACTCTAACTACGATCTGAAGTATGTGCTACCAGCAATGGCACATCTTCAAAGAAATGGAACAGTGGATGATGCATGGGTGATAGACAGATTTTCCTACAAAATCATTCCTAAATCATCGGAAAAGTTGCTTGTTTTGGAATTTATGTGGAAATTTGTTGAAGACAACGTTGAGTACACGAATAAAATCCGCTTTTTAGATTCCTACAGTTTTTTCCCCAAATCATTGAGCGAATTAATTCAAGTGCAGAAAAACGATGACGGCGGCAACGCTTTCCCCCTTCTCAAGCAACAATTTCCAAATGATTTATATGATTTGTTGACGGTCAAGGGCATATATCCTTATGATTATTATTGTTCCATGTCGAGATTCGCCGAGGAAACTATTCCATCGATTGAATCGTTTTACGACAGTCTATACGATCGTAGGTGCACCCCCGATGAATACAGTTTTGCTAAAAAAGTTTGGGCAGAGGGAGGGTGTAAAAATGGGTTTGACTACTGCAAGCTGTATTTGTCGAGTGATGTGTTAACTTTGTTAGACATTCTGTGTAAAAATACGGACAAAATCTATGGGGACTTTAATCTTGATTTGGGCTATTATTTTTCATCTCCTCATTTGGTGATGGACCTCATCCTAAAAATTAGCGGGGAAAAATTGGGCTAATCACTGACATCGATCAGCACCTGTTCATCAAAAGGTCAATGAGGGGTGGATACGTTTTTCACGGGGATCATATCTTGGAAACTGATCCAACTGGAGAGAAGACGGGGACAAAATCGGATGCAGTTTTCCTTGATATGAATTCTCTCTACCCCTCGGCCATGTCCCATTATGTGCTACCTTGCGGTGACTATAATTGGCTCAATGACGCTCAAGCTCCCTATTTCCCCAACATTGACAGTGTTGAGGAGAATGAACCGGTTGGATGGTTTTTTGAAATTGATTGGGAGATACCAGTTGAGCTTCACGATTCAGTAAAGGATTTTGTTTTTCCGTGCATCAATAGACCTGTGACTAGGGACTCTTTGAGCCCCCGCAATAGGCGTTTAGTCGAGGTGGACGGATTGCATTGGTCACCTTCAAAACAAAAACTTATTGCTGACCTTCTGCCGAAAAAAGTATTGTTGTACATCATGTGACTTTAAAATGGATGTGCAACAACGGTTTCAACGTCACAAAGGTTCATGGAGCGCTCCAGTTTAGCCAATAACCATATCTGAAAATGTTTGTTGACACTTTTCTCAAGAAACGTTCTGAAGCACAAACGAAAGCCGAAAAAGAAATTTATAAGCTCATTTTGAATTCGGCTTTCGGTAAAATGTGTGAGAGTGTTCGTAATAGGAATCGTTGTGACGTCGTGACCGATCCCAAACAATCTGCTCAAATTATTGCCGATCCAAATTACACTTCCTTCACAATCATTGGCCCGGACATGGTACTATTGAATAGAAAAAAAGAAGCATTGTCCTGAATAAAAATATTGCTAAAGGCGGTGCTAACTTGGAGATCTCTAAAAAGCTCATGTTGGAGTTCTACTACAATGTGGCTAGGGTACAGTGGCCGGAAAAGGGGCAATTAGAGGTCTGCTACGGGGACACAGATTCTCTACTGTTAAAAGTAAAAACCCCAAATATAATTGATGATTTGGCGCACGGTGAAATTATCAGCTCACGGATGGACTACACCAATTGGAGTGGGCTTTACCCAGAGCTAGTGAAACGTCGGGCGCCAAATCAGCTTTTATTTTTTAAATCAACAACGGGAAGCGACATGATTTCCCGTGGTATGTTTGTAAGTCCGAAGGTGTACTTTATACAGACACACGACGAGAAAATCAAGAAACGTTGCAAAGGAGTACCCACGCGCTATGTGGATAAGAATTTCGACATGGACATCTATAGGAATTGTATTGATCAAAATACAATTCCACGAGCCAAATTGCTGGCAATTCGTTCCCTCAAATACAGGAACTTTACTGTAAATGTAGAAAAAATTGCCATGAGTACCATTTCCGACAAGGTCTATGTTAGTCAAGACGGTGTGACTACCCTCCCCCTTGGGCACTATTTAACTTCAGACCGGGCCGAATGTGTTATCCATAGGGAAAGTCTCAGTTTGGATAAAGTCCAATAAATTTTTCCCAAAACCTTGGGAGGGGGGCCTCGCGGCCTTTGGGGGGGGCGTCGCCACCGGGGGGGGGGCGGCCGCCAGCGGGGGGCGCACCGCCAGCCACTACCAAAGTTATCTTTTTTTTACTTCAGAGCAGATTTTTTTTTGTAAATATACATGTTTCATTGAAATTAAAAATTGATATTATTTTAAGTGCTTTATTCTAATAAATGTTGTATTTTTTCTATAAATAAATAAACAAAAAAAGTGTATTTATTTAAGTGTTTTTTCTCTGTGCCCATGTAAATGTTGTATTTTTCAT
The DNA here is from genome assembly GCA_027921565.1 of Artemia sinica. Lineage (NCBI taxonomy): Eukaryota > Metazoa > Arthropoda > Branchiopoda > Anostraca > Artemiidae > Artemia > Artemia sinica. The sequence continues at coordinate 63,874,928 of CM051265.1, forward strand.
TATAAATAAACTAAAAAAAAGTGTATTTTTTTCATGTTTAATGTGCTTTTTTTTCAATGTAGTATTTTTTAAGTATTATTACTTTTTTATGCATATAATAAAAGAAAATATGATTCTTTATTCGTCTTCTTCTTCTTATTATTATTATTATTCTTGAACAGAGTAGTAGTAGTAGTAGTAGTAGTAGTAGTAGTAGTAGTAGGGAAATTATTTAGTTATTAGACAGCTATAGTCTACAGTTAGTTGTCTAGGTGAACTGTTGAAGGGAACATGTATCAATTTAAAACACCATTCAGATCATTTCTGTGTGGGCCCTCAATGTCAGGCAAAACAACACTCTTAACTAAAATAATTAAAAATTGCGATAAAATGTTTGTGGAAAAGCCGAAAAAAATCTACTATTGTTAGAGTATTTGGCAGGAGTCATACGATAAAATAAAAGCAATTGCCACCACGGGATTGGTGCAGATACAATTCATACAGGGACTTGATGTTTTCAGCATTATTGAACCAAACTCTTGGCTGATCATTGACGATCTGATTGAATCTATTGAACAATGGTCCCAGGAAATGCTACAACTGTTCACTGTTCGCTCTCATCATGAACAGATTTCCGTTCCTCTGGTTCTACACAATCTCTTTCATCAGAGCAAATGTATGCGAACACTTGCATTGAACTGCACCTACTATATCATCTACAGAGTTGTTCGTTTTTCCAGCTCGCTAATAACCCTCAATAAAAAAATCTATCCAGGCGCCCCTAAATTTCTGCTCTCAGCATAAAATCTGCAACTAATAAACCCTACGGCTATATCCTATTAGATCTTAATCAAAATACACCCAAGGATCTGCGTGTAGTCACAGATATTTTCGACAATGAAATTACAGTATATCTCCCCGTGAACACTAAAAAGACCTATTAATTGCTATCATGACACTGAAGAAACTACATGAAAATAGACGTCTGTTTTCAGTTCTAAGCACTTCAAAACCCTCGCTTAGGAAAGCCATACTCAAACATGGTATTGACAATGATTTCATTAATCTAATATCTGAACTTTGTTTAAATTTGACCGAGGGTAATGTTCAACTGCCAGAAGTAGTTAAGCAACAGACAAAGCAACATCGTTCCATTGTACTTACATTGGGCTCTAAAAAGAAAGGAAAGAATTTTAAAAAGAAACGACTTCTTAAGACGGGCGGTAGCTTTTTCACACTTTTACTGCCAATAATTGCAGGACTTGTAAACAGTTTTCTCTAGTGAGAATGGCAAAACCCTATAAATTGACTCCAATAGAACTCGCTCTCTCACCCGTGGAACACTTTGAGAACAATCTGAGTAAATTCCTTGACAACGAGAATATTGAGGATGATAAAAAACTGCTTTTACTTCAAGATGCACTTCGCCGAGTGGACAAACATAAGCCCTATCGGTCGAAGGCCACTTTTGCTATTGATCACAAAAAAGAATCATCTCCTCAAGAGTCTGCTGCTGGAACACAATTAAAGAAGGAAGAATTGGATTCAATTGTATTGAAAATTGGAAATCTAATGCCCCACTCATATCGTGAACAAAGTAAACGACTCCTAACCTATCTCATAGAAAGTGGTCAAGATCATATTCAAGTTGAGAGCAATGGGAAAGGGATTATAATTCAGGGCAAGAGCTATAATCTACTTGATTTAATCTATGATATAGTTACAAATCGTAAAGGACTATTATCATTTGACGCTCATCTATACAACTTTCTAAATACATTAAACTTCCCCAAAAGTCTTATTAGCAATAGACAAATTCTAAAAAAATTAAATGAACATGCATCATTGTCAACACCATTAAAATATGAACATGAAGAAGAAGAAGATTTTAAATCAATTTTGAAAAATACTAGCACACCACTGATAGCTAGACAAAAGCGAAGACGTATCAAGTCAACGTCACCACAACCACCACCAACCGCCAGTATACAAAAGGGTAGCGGACGTTACACAACGTGTTTAAGTTCAAAATGGTTGAAGTTCTGAAACGTGTTTATGAAAATATTGGTGAAGTGGGGAGTTTAAGATCCCCACCACTCTTTCCAAAGTCACTGGTGTTCACACTAAAAGTGTACAAGACTATCTACAAAATGAATCAAGTTACACTCTGCATAGAAATCATAGACTTCGTGCTAATCATTATCGAAAAACTAAAGCCTTTTTCCCATTGCATATAATGCAAGCAGATCTCCTAACTCTAGATGAGATTCAAAGACGTCACAATACACCGTACAAGTACATTCTACTTGCAATCAGTGTTTTAGTCGCTATGCATATGCAATTCCATTGCGAACAAAGAGAGGCGTTGAAGTTGCTCAGGCCATTGAAAGTATTCTCGAACAGGATTCGTATAGAAAAATTCAAACGGATTGCGGTAGTGAATTTGTTAATCCCCATGTTGCAAAAGTACTAGTGAAATATAATACACTGCTCTATCATAGTCATAGCCCTATAAAGGCTGCAATGGCCGAACGATTGATAAGAACTATTCGACTTTTAATTTCAAGATATTGTACATTGAAAAATACACCGGCTTTTATTCATGATTTAGATAAAATCATGTTGATCTATAATCAACGACCTCATCGATCATTGTCCAACTCTACGCCAACGGAAGTTCATCATTCTGATCATGATACAATTGACCCTTTCATAAACAATATTCCAATGAAACGATTGTCAAGAAGAAAAATAAATTCAATGTTGGTGATACTGTTCGAATTAATAGAACAACTAATGTTTTTGAAAAGGGGAATTACTTGTGGTCCACAGAACTTTTAAAGTGGCAAAAATCCTAGACACTAAACCCATAACTTATCGTTTGCGCGATACCAAATATGAAGAGATTCTCGGCAGCTTTTATGACTATGAACTACAAAAAGTTAAAAATAATAGTGAAATCTATCAAATTGAAAAGATATTAAAGACTCGTACTCGCAGGGGTAGGAAACAGTTACTTGTTCGGTGGCTAGGATACAACTCTGATTTTGATTCTTGGACCGGTGTTGAAGATATTCACAATGCCCAGTGATTTCTATGTAACTTTTATGTCCAATGTTTCCGATCCTCTCTACAACGACTTGAATACGACAAGTGATTTTTGGACAAAACCCTCCCCCGCCATCAAATTTGACGGTGCGTATGAAGTGGCTCTTGTCGAATGTATTCTCAAAAATACCTATGACATCCTGAGAAAGGATCGTGTGTAGGATATAAAAGTTATACCATTCGATTGGAAACTCTTTGTCGACTATGAATGGGTTGAAGCACTTAAATCTAGCGAATATCCACATGCCAAATTGAAATATATTGAATATGATAATATGACTGATTTGTGTCGTACAATCAATAGAAAAATCTCATATCGTAGGAATAGTAAATTCCATTTTAATTATTCATTGGAACACGATAGGATTTACATTACCTCACCTGTTGACACTGAAATAATTATTCTCAATGATAATATGAGAGACGTTCTTGGCTTTAAACAGAATACGATCAATGGGAGAAATGCTGGCGCTGTTTACGGGATGGATCAAGTTACTTTTGCTGATTATCCACCTGGTTTCGCCTCAGACTCTTGCATATTTCTCTATGCATCCTTTGTGGAAACATCGAGAGTCGGTAATTCAAATGCCCCTCTCCTACGTGTTCTTGAACGAAAAACAACTCATGAACTTGTTCATCACTATAATATAAAGCATCTTCAGTATGTTCCTGTAAACACTTCGTATTTGGAACTCTGTCAGTTAACACTAAGAAGTGAATTGGGTGATCCTCTAGCAATAACAAAAGGCTTAGCAGTGATTACATGTCATTTTTGACCCATTGTCGGTGAAAGCACAATCACCTAAAATGAACAATAGAAGAATTCCATTTGTCTGTCCCGATATCGATTGCTATGTTGGTGCTTTGAGTCCACGTCAAATAGGCAATGGATTGGACTACCACAAGGGTCGTACTACAATGTCTGGCTATGGTCTTGGTAGCTGGTTTGCTAGGCTATTTCGTTCTGCACTACCCCTTGCCAGAAAATATCTTGTGCCTGCTGCATCAAATTTTGCTGCCTCCACACTACAGGACTGGGGGTCGGGCAAGAATTTCAAGGAGAGTGTTAAGGAAAATATTAGATCTTCAGCAAGAGCCGTTGGTTAGCAATTAAAATCTCGGCAAAATGGGGAGGGATTGAAAAGGATGCGTGCGCGTCATTCACTCATCAGTCTCCACCCAGGCGGGAAGCGAAGGACATCAACAAGGACTTTGAGGAATAAAACAAGGAAGACCAATAAGCAGAAGAAGAAGAAGAAAAAGATTGTTAGATCAAAGAAGGATTTCTTCTCTTAAAATAACTTATCTCCCCCAAAAGGAATCATATCCATCAATCAGTGCCTCATTGAATCTATTCAATGCTGAAAAAGTTGATGTCAGTGTCAAGTATGGCTACTATGAACAATTTCATCCCCAACAACCCCTCTCGGAAAATATACACTTTCAAATATTTTCCAATGAAGACTATTTCATTGATTTGTCATCAACATTTATTGATTTAAATGTTGCGGTGAAGAAAAAGTCGGATAATACAACTCCAAATGCTGCTGATGGTCTCTCCTATGAAAACTGTATTCTACACAATCTGTTCAAACAAATTAATGTATTCATTAATGGAACATTGATGAGCACTAGCAATAATTTATCAAACTATGCAAGCTACATACAATTTATGATGATGACACCAAAGGCATACAAGGAGTTGAGAGGACAATCATTGGGCTATGAATATCGACCAGGTGTTGATACTGACGGTGAGTTGACTACTGCAGTGACCCAGGAGTATCATCTGGTTGGAAAATTAAATCATGAGATATTCAATATATCCCAATGGCTACCCCCCAATGTCAAGATTGACATAAAGTTACAGCTGGCCCCATCGAATTTCATTTTGAGAAAAACACTTCCAGCAGCACCCGATGCAAATGTCATTATCACATCGGCAATTCTCCACGTCCGAAAACAACAGGTTATGAGCTCTGTTGCATTGGCAGTGGAAAAGCTAAGAGCCAATGGCAACAACATTAAACTTCTTGTCCCCCATACGATCACCAATCAACATCACATTGCCACCGGTTCTCGTAGCTATAGCGATTCATCATTTATCAATGGAGAAATCCCATCAAAATTGGCTTTGGCCTTTGTGAAGAGTGGCAGTGCCGTTGGATCCTGGACTGAATCCCCCCATGATTTTAATTTTTTCGGTCTATCTAGCCTTGTGTGCAAAGTGAATGGTATTCCATTGTACACTCTATCATTTGACAAAAAATCCTGTAGAACTCTGTACGAGTTGACCATGCAATCCCTAGATCATGACTCTCAACGATTTGAAAATGGAATAACCGATTCAACGTTTTCAAAAAATTATGGGGTAACTGTTTTGGACTTGTCGGGGACTCAGGATAGAAGCATAGTACGAACAGGGAAAGTACGTTTAGAGTGTACATTTGCCGATTTTCTGACTGAGAGTATCACGCTAATATCACTGAGTCAATTTGAAACCTATCGGGAAATCACACCCGACGGCAGTGTTCTACTAGACCTAACACCATGAACACAAACCAAATAATCAACGTATTTAGTATGGATCCATACATGTCCCAGTACAACTCCTATTGCATACCTTCGGACTTCATTGAAAAAATTCCAAGTGTTAACAATACCCTAATCATTGTTAATAGCAGTCCATCGACTTTGAAGACCGGCCATTGGCTATGCATCTTTCAAACAGCGAAGAATATTGAATTTTTTGATCCTCTTGGCCTATCGTATAAATTCTACACTCCATACATCAGCAACTTTATTGAAAGCAGTGGGAAAACCATTATTCAAAATCAACGAAGAGTACAGGACTTAACGACTAAGACATATGGCTTTCATGCACTACTCTGTTTCATGTTCAGATGTCGTGGCTACACCTACAAACAGTTTCTCGATATCTACGTTGACTTACCTCGATTGAACGAGTTTCTAGTGGAAAATATACTTACAAGCGTATTTAATATTGATTTTAGTGCCCTACGAATAAAATTTTCTAAAAATGTATGTGAAATTGTTTATTAATAAAAATTTATATATATGATAAAATGACTTTTCTACTCTTTAGATTTCATCTTCTACTAGGTATAGGTATTTGTCAACAACAACTAGTGCAGGTAGATTATCTGAATTCACAGTGTACTGATCCTGATGTACTGCAATGTCAGGGTCACATTTTCTACAGTAGAGTGTAAGTTCACTCTTGTCATATCTCTTTGTATAGTCAATGATACTATTCTCATTCATTCTATAGAATTCACATGTTTCAATTTGCCTATTTGAAGCAATTTCACAAACAGTGTCCTCAAGTGTCGAATCACCTTCCGTCACAGCCAAATAAAAATCAGTGGGCTTATAACCATAAGACCCATTGTCTTCACAACGATGACATAGAAACCATATTCTTTTGTTGTTCCAGAAGTTGAATCGTTGACCCGGCTCCTCCTCCCAGAACAATCTAAAACCGCGACGATACCAATCTCGTAGCAATAAACTAAAATCACGGTTGGGATTCTTTCCAATCATACCGGGATATGTATTCTCCCACTGATTACATTTATCATAATGGCAATTGGAGCATAGGTGCCCTCTAGGATGAGAGTCACACACCTCTTCAAGACAGGAATTACAACCATTAATTTGTACAGCATATCCTCTATGCAATTTACACGGGTTGCATAATCTACACTTTTCATCATACTCATCAATCATTGTGCAATTCTCACATGATGACCAGCTGCCCAGTGTGTACATACATAGGGGACATGTATGGAACATTTTTTCATGTGTTGACACTCTCACTGTCACAATGAAACTGAGCTAGCAACAACAAAAATTGTCTGAGATAGAGAGAGAGGAGTAAATCATCCTTGAGCACCATCTTTCTCATGAAAAAAAAGTCCTAAATTTCTAAACTAATGTTTAAAAGCATATCCACAATATCATTTTGCCGTGTTGTGATCAATATATCAATAAATTGTGTAAATGCATTTGGACCACGACGTAGAAGCTTCATACAATAGTATAATGATGGAGAATCAGTTTTTATTATATCGACAAGCATTCCCCGAGAAAATATCTTCCTTTGAATAGACAGCTCTAGAAAATTTTCATCTAGAATCAAACGTTTTTCCATAAGAACTAGATTCCTCATGATTCGCTCTTTCTCGAATCTATCCATCTTTTAGAGTCCTAACTCTCTCACAACCAACTTCAGACTAACCAGAATTTTTTCTACTCTAAAAAATATATGCTAGTCTACTATAGAAAGAAAAATACCTTTGATTTAGAAACAATTTTATTGAACATAATTACAATAATAATATTCACTGATGCATTTTGTTCTCATCAATATATTTCGATAGCACATCTAATGCTGACCGAAGTTTATTTATATGGAGAATATTCACTTTTCCAGCAAAACATAGTTGCTCCTCCTGTTTAAACTTGCTTAATGATATCACGTATCTAGCATACATATTGTCCCATTCAAGGCATAGTCTACAACCAGCGGTTATTTCCACAGCCACATTGGGTACTCGTATATCGTTGCTGCTGCTGTAGGTTCCATCATTAATCTCCAATAATGTAAATGCACCACTCATTTTTCTCTACTAATATCCTCTCAAATAAACTATTCTCTCTGAATTCGATTCTCTTACTAATATGAATTGTAAAGGAAACCATTCTTTTTATTCAAATCCCAATCACCAATCGAGTTGTCGTATATGGAGTAACCTCCGCTCTCTGATTGGCTCCCCTAAAAAACAGATGTCGGCTCAAAAACCAGTCTGGTTGAAAAAACTTAGAGTTGAAACAAACTTGTGTGGGGGATCCCCGTTTTAGCCCAGAAACCTGTCTGGTTGGCCCAGAAACCTGTCTGGTTGGCCCAGAAACCTGTCTGGTTGGCCAAGAAAGCTGTCTGGTAGGTTTTGTATAATTCCATATGCAATTGACAACAATAACAATAATCAGTCTGGTAATCTGCCATGGAAAGGTGCCATGGAACGTAAAGTGGGCAAATAACACAGGAAGGAACATAAAGGGGGCAAAGTATAAGGTACTATTCTACTGTGATTTCGAAAAAAACCTGAAACCCCTCGAGAATGGCGGCAGATCAAAATGAAAAGTATACCTTTAGAGTCAGCATGGTGTAAAACCTAATACAGGGAAATTACAGTCCCTCTCCTTGAACAACAAGGAAAATCACTTTTTTGCATCGGTATTACTGATCCGTCTCACGCTTTTTTTTTCTTCTTATTTTTCAACAGGCCAAGCAGTTGATCAGAAGGTACTGGTGCATTATGCGGGCCCCACTATATACTGTATGTGGAATGTCCAACGGGAAATGCTATATTCACCCGACAGAACCCGTCAAACGGGCTATTTGCAAGAGACTTCTATAGATAAATGATAGCAAAGCCGTTGTTTCTCAACGAGTTACAATATTTGAACGATTGTTTTTTGGAGTTTAGGCGGAAAAAAGGTACCTAGGTTAGGTTGCGTATTATATACTAAGCTTCAGTACTATGACCCTCCATAGTCCCTGGGGAAGGGCCGCACGTGGTATCGATCGTATCGGTATCGCACCTGTTCGTGGCGAACCACAGCCCATAGTAACAAAAAGTTAAACAACGCGTTTCGAAAAAAAACCGCCTGCTTAAAAAAATTACAATCTGACACTGACTCAGGAATGGTATCTATTATTTCGGTTCGTCTTAAAAGTAAAAGTTCATTGCCAAAAGAAATTGATGGTGATTTTGAAAAAAAAATCTGAAACCCAAGGCCGTATCGAGAGGGGGGGGGGTACCCGGTTTGAACCCCCCCCCCCCCCGAAATTTTTGACCGAGTCGAAAATTAGTCGAAAATTAGTAAAACCTAAGTAAACATTAGTAAAATTAGTCGAAAACCGATTCCAAAATTATTACCCCCCCCCCTCCCGAGCTAAAATCCTGGATCCGCTTTTACCGAAACCCCTCAAAAATGGCATCAGATCAAAATTAAAAGTCTACCATTGGAATCAGCACGATCGAAAACCTATTAATGGGAAATTACAACCCCCCTCCTTGAACAACAAGGAAAATGACTTTTTTACATGGGTAGCACTGATCTGTTTTTTTTATTATTTTTTTTTTTTTTTATTGTTTTTTTTTCTAGCAAGGCTAAGTTGTGACCAGAACATCATAGAGAGATGCGTCATAGCTCATTCGAACGAAAATTAAATTTGTTAGTGCCCTTTTTGAGTAGCCAAAAAGATTGGAGGGCAACTAGCCCCCTTCCCTAAAGGCCCCTCCCCCAATGTCATCCGATCACAATTTTGAGATAGCCATTTTGTTCAATATAGTTCAAAGGTAAAATATCTATGGTTTTGGTGATGATATGACCCTCCTTAGTCCCTGGGGAAAGGGCTGCACGATGTATCGGTATCGGACATATTGTTATCACGCTTATCAGTATTGGTGTATTGTTATTAGGCGTATTGGTATCACAGGTATCTAGATATATTTTTAATAGCTCACATAAAAGATATTGCTCATATCTACGTCCTTCCTTAAATTCAACCATCAGCAAGTTCCAAATGGTACTAAAACAGTACTTTTGGTGCCATGTCTCAAGTGGAAAAGCTAGGGCTAGTGAGCCACCAGTACATTTTAGAGTGACGTTTAATGGCTCATTTGAAAGCTATTGCTCATATGTACGTGATTTTTATCATTCCTACCATCCGTAAGCGTGATATAGGACTAAAAATAATACTTTTGATGTCACTTCTTAAGTAGAAAAGCTTAGAAGTATAAAACGAAATCATCATTGTAATAATTATGGTCCAAAACCCGGAACTGGAGGTTTGCAAGAACACCTCTCGTATGTTCGTCCTCCAAGCCACTTTAATAAGCTACGCAATTAAGGTAAAAAACTAATGTATCAGATCATATTATTAGAGGCGTGGTTCTGTGGATAAAGCTTTCGATTTAGAAATAAAGTATTTTGCGTTCGATTCCTGCTTCGGTGTTTTTTTTTTCTTCATTTATGGTTTTCTCACTTTTATACGATCATTTTCAGATAATTTTACTATTTTTGTAAATGTGATGTACTCATTTTTTAAAGCGCGTCCCAGGAAGGTATTTGGTCAAGCATTTCGATTCAAAAGGGAATAGAGGTCATCCAGTCCATGGTTTGCAAGAAAGCCAGTGATTTTGAAGATGCTTCAAGGAAAGGAGACACCTGCTCCCTGTACAAATACCTGCGGGAGCTGACGGAAGGGAATACTTCCACCGTGAGCCGTGTTTTGTCCGCTGACGGAAGCATGCTGGATGACGATGCAGGCCAACTCACCGCCTGGAGCAGTCACTTCTCAACGCTTCTGAACGCTGAGGCAGTTGTTCACCCCGACCCAGATCTGATTCAAGCAGCCATGGCCACACCCGAGACTACGTCCGACCTCGTATCGCAACCGTTTACCATCTCTGATCTGAAATGCTGTGAAACGATTAAATAATAATCGAGCCCCTGGTTTCTGTGGTATTTCTGCAGAACTCCTCAAGTACGGGGTTGTAGCGTTGAGTCTGTGGCTCCAGCTAATCTTCTAAACTGTATGTACGACGGAAAGTGTAACGAACGACTGGCGTGCTGGCATCATATTGCCGCTCTGGAAACGTAAGGGCAGCCGTCAAATCTGCTCCAACTATTGTGGGATCACGCTTCTCTCCGTTCCTGGTAAACTCTTCACTATGTCACTCCTGGACAGGTGTTCCACCTTTTTGCGTAGAAAGAAAAGAGTCCAGCAAGCCGGGTTTATGCCCGGCAGGTCGATGACGGTGCAAATTTTCATTATGCACCAGTTGATCGAGAAGACGCAAGAGTTCCACCCAAAAGCGTACATTGCATTCGTGGACTTTAAGGCTGCCTTCGATTCTGTTTATCGCCGTTCACTTTGGCTGATACTAAAAACTACAGGTCTACCCAAGAAATATTGATCACTTTTTGAAAAGCTGTATGATGGTACGGAGAGCTGCGCGCAAGTCAATGGAAGACGCAGTCCCACATTCTCGGTAAAGGCTGGCGTCCGGCAGGGTTGCGCCGCCGCTTCCGAGCTCTTCAACTTCGTCATAGACTATGTTATGACCAGCACGACGAATCGTCTTCAGTTCGGAGACCGGCTATTCTCTGATGTTGACTTTGCCAACGACATAGTGCTAGTTGCGAATACCGTCGAAAAGGTCACCAAAGCTCTCCAGGTGCTCTCAGAAGAAGCCTCGAAAGTTTGACTGAAGATCAACTGGCAGAAAACCAAAGTTATGCTCCTTGAGCCTCCCACGTCCCTTTCTACTGTAAAGGAAGTCAACATCGGAAGCAACCGAGTAGATGTGGTTGAAGACTTCACTTACCTGGGATCTATTCTGTAGAAGGATGGCTTGATCACAAAAGAGTTTACACCTCGAATAGCCAAAGCATCAGCACTGGTTGGGGGGCTTAGCAGCATCTGGCGGAAGCCAAACATACGCTGCTTTACGAAAATGCACGTTTACAATGCATCAATCAGCACTGTGCTGCTTAATGGAGCAAAGACGTGGCCAGCTGCAAAATCTATCCTCAACGCCGTCGATGTGGCACAGACGAAACACCTCCGAAGATTCGAGCGACTTCACTGGACTGACTTCGTTAGCAACCAGACCCTCCTGTCACGTACGGCACAAACTCCTTTCTTGACGCAGCTCGCCCAACGTACTGTTCGGTGGTACGGCCACCTCCCTCGCATGTTGCACGACGCCCCAGCACGGGTCACATTCGAGTGATTGGTGCCCTCCAATCACTTTCGACTATTAAAAACCCCAACCCTACACGGATGGAAGCGACCCAGTGGACGCCCCCCCCCCTCCAAGTCAAGTAAGTCAAGTCCATGGTATGCAACGACATTCTGAGGAGATATCTAAATCCATATCCCAATGAATGGCATAATTTTATCAAAATCCTGTGGGGGAGGGGATCAAAGTTGATGCCAATTTTCCCATTAATTTTAAGGCAATTTTAATTAATCTCAGCCAATTTTAATCAAAAACGAGCATAGATTAATTAAAAAAAAAGTTTTTACGAGGGAAGTAAAGTCCGAAGCTGAAACTTAAAACGAACAACAGTATTACTTCACAGCCTGTCTAACATATATCAATAAAACTAATGTAGACAAATCAACTGGTGATATTTCCCTATGTTTGTAGGATTACAGAAAACTAGCGCTTTAGTGAAAACACAAAAGCCAAGTATAAAAACAAGAATATTGATTTAGGAGTCAAAAGTAAATAAGTAATCTCACAACAACAAACTAATTTATAATGCTTTTCATAGTCCTACAAGAGCTGTGATATCAGTAACTTTCAGTATAGCTCCCTGTAACTTTCAGTAGAGGGAGCTGTTTTCTCTAGTACCCTACTGATAATGTGACCTGTTCAAATAAAAATACCTTATGCTTTAATGAAACCAGCATATTTTCGATGCTTTTATTAAAAATAAGAAAATTCGATAATAAGATTTGTTATTATGGGTTTGACATTTGTTGCATTGTAGTGAGTTTTCAGTAAAGCATAAGAAACCATCGGAAGTTTATAATTTGGGGGTTCAGAGGTAATAGGCCCTCTTCGTTTGTTTACGGTCTCTCTGGAATATAAGAGCTAATGAAATTCTTTCTCAGTAGAAAATAATTGGCACACAACTGAATTCTAACAAACTTGGCTGAAATCTTTAAATCGAAATAATATCCCTTATCAAAATTTCTTTTACACTTCCATAAAAAATTAAACATTCATGTAAAAGAAATATTATGTAACAAAATCGTTAAAAAAGCGAATGTTAGCAACTGACAACATTGTCGCACTATAGTAATAGTCTCAACTTATGACATATTTTTTTCAATGAAATATGCTTAGTCTTGACTACTCTATTGTCGTATTTATCCATTTAAAACCTCTTTATATGTATATTCAATCAGTTCGGTTCGCTACGATTGGAGGGTCAAGGCAAGTCCCAATCGAGTTCAATCGTTAAGACGGCCTGTCGCTAGTTATGAGATAGCCTGTGACGAGAGACTTTAGTTGTAATTAATGTCAAAAACAGCAACCTCTTTCATTGTTAATCAAAATCCTACGTCTTACGCTACATTCATTCAGTGGGTCAACTCATGGTGAACTTAAAATGAACAATGAATAGTTTAAGCTACGTTAAAGCTCTATTGTCGTATTTATCCATTTAAAACCTCTTTATATGTATATTCAATCAGTTCGGTTCGCTACGATCGGAGGGTCAAGGCAAGTCCCAATCGAGTTCAATCGTTAAGACGGCCCTGTCGCTAGTTATGAGATAGCCTGTGACGAGAGACTTTAGTTGTAATTAATGTCAAAAACAGCAACCTCTTTCATTGTTAATCAAAATCCTACGTCTTACGCTACATTCATTCAGTGGGTCAACTCATGGTGAACTTAAAATGAACAATGAATAGTTTAAGCTACGTTAAAGCAAAAGATGCTATTCGAGATTATTAATCTGATTATATTTTATTCATGAGAATTCAAGCCGAATGTTTGGGTGTAAACTATTGAATATAATATTTAACAGCTTTAGCAAATTTTAAATATGAAATTAGAAACCATATTAGACGTTAATAATCTATATTGAACAATAAGAGCTGCATTTTTGAGAATAATTCTCCTGACATATCGGTCGTCCAAATTCACAATTCACTGCCCACGAAATAGTAAGTTAAGATCAAGTGGCTTAGAGTTATGGAGTTGCAAAATTCTACCCTGCAAAACTCAACCCAAATAGAATTGAATTTGGTAGAACTCAATCCGGTGCAACATAACCCGCGCAAAATTCAACCCAACAAAACTTATCCCAGCAAATATCAGTCCACATGAAATTTAACCATGCAAAAACCATTCCAAGAAAATTCGATCATTGCAAAATTCAATTTAAAAATCTTAATGCACAAACGTCATCTCACGCGAAATTCAACACACAAAACTAATGCAAACCGAAGTTCGAACGCTACAAAATTTCAATTTGACAAAATTCCACCAACACAAAACTTAGCGTGCAAAAAATTCAGATTTGCAATATTTATTATTTTTACTCCCCAGAGGGAGAAGGACATTTAGGCCTAGGGCCTTCCCAAAATTATGGCCTTGTCACAATTCTCCTAAGGCGGATTTTAGTTTTTTTTAATTCATGCAACCCCCAACCCCCAGTTCTGCTTACATGCTTAGTTCAGTCCAGCTAAATTTGGCTCATTAAAAGTAGGGCAGGGTTCTTCCACGGCTATTTGCTTCCAGTTGGAACCAATGCTATGACCTGCCAACTTGAGTGTTATTTTCTATAAGAAAATGCAATAAGTAGGGGATCAGTGGAGGTCCGCACGAAGGGTTTCCCGGGTGTGAGGGCAACATTTATAACTGTTTGATAATTTGAATAAGAAGTACCCGGATATTAAGTCTCAGAGTTTGGGCTTTATAATATACTCTTCTTATTTTTAATCATTCTCACAGTAAAGATCTTTTGAAGTCCAGGCCTCTGGACCCCACAGGTTCGAGTATCGGTAGATTATCCGACGAGAGCTGATCAACACTTGAAAAAAAAACGCATTTTAGTAGAAAATTTTTAGGCTATCCAGGAGGACTAAAGTCGTTCAAATAAAAACTTTGCACAGGGACAACTCTCCAAACACGAAGGGGCACAGGTCCAAACGGAAAGTTTTCTACTGTCCTCCTTGTTCTCGTAGCAGGGGTTTACTCCCCGACCCTTCCTTGGTGGCACCCATGGTGCGTAGATACGAATCAAATTTGGCCAGAATCATATATAAAGCTCCGTATTTTTGCCTTTTTTGAATTTGGAGATACTGTGTACTAGATTGAGTTTATAAAATTATCCTTGTGAATCGAGGGGTTAATTTCTTTTGTTCGGTGAATTATTTTTTCTTTGGTTAAACTTAGTGCGAATTGGATTTAAACAATCTCTATTATTTTACCCTGACTTAATTTAGCAGGGTTTAATTTTCATTGGGTTTAGTTTCCTCGGGTAGAATTTAACGTGGGTAAAATTTTGCACATGCTGAATTTTTTCAGGTTCAGTTTTGCACGGGTGGCATTTTGCAAGGGCTAAAATTTGCCACGATATTTTTTTTCTGGGTTGTAGCCTACTTTGCGTGGTTTGAATTTTTGCAGGTTGAGTTTTGTTTGGGTTCTTGGCAACCAAAGAAGTTGTGACATTTTCCCTAATTTTCAACCCAATATAACGCAAAGCAAATAAGAGAGAAAAAGAGAGAAACAATGGGTCTAGATCCATCATCTTACTTCAGTTATGATAAATAGTTTCTTGACATTGTTGGGTAGCACTAGATGACACTGCTTTTATCTTTAAGGTGAACTTGAGTTCTCCTTTTATTAGTTCCACATTCTCTTTGTATCAAAACTACTGCACAGGAAACTTCATTCAGAGGTAGATTTTTTTGTGTGTGAAACAACAGCAGAGCGCAAGGTAGGAAAATCGTTCATCCTATATAAGAGAAATTCATTGTTTCTGAAACACAGATTTGAACATGGACAGTGTACTTGAATTATATGAAACCAAATTTGACCCAGAGGAATATTTAGATGAATACTACAAGGAACTTGATCCAGAAGTGGAATTTTTTCTATATAACTTGCACAAAGTTTTTGAAGGTATTTATAAAACCTAATGAACTTGCTGTTCGTAATCCCTGTTCGTAAAAGAGTCAGGCAGGAGGCTGTTACTTCTTCAGTCTTATTTAACAATTAAGTTTTGGAGATACAGAAAAACATACCCTACATTTTGTTTACTTTATAGAATCAACATATCTTTGCATCACATGCTTACGATGCCCTCAACCTATATTGGACTACTGAACGTATTAAAAAAAAAAAAAAAAATGCACTGTCTAATAAATATCGTAGTTTCGGCCTCAAAATCAATCCAGAAAATCAGAAGTTGTACTTTTTAATTGTCGTGACAATTACTCATCACAGGCTATATCCCTTCATATCTCCGTTATGAAGACAGTTGACCATATCTCATAGCTAAGCCTCTATCTATTTATTATGCTTACAGTCTTGTGATCGTTCAAATTTTGGTACTCGTCATCTCGTCAGTCTTCACAACGCTGTCTCGGTGCCTCAAAATGTGCATGTTATGTGTTTCTAGAAGATATTCACTAACATCCTCTCTTTTAAAATCTTAAAAAGATTCAATAGTAATAGATCCTATAGATCCAATCCAAAAGAAAATTTCATACGTCTTCTTTTCGTCATTTTGGATAATCGAGAATTCTTACTGTAGTTACTAGAAATTTACAGTTATAATTGAGTTTACAGGGCAAATGAAAAAGTACCAAAGACAGTGTAAATAAAAATTGATTATTTTAATTGGTTAAATCAAAACTTAACAAATTAATAAGATCAGGGATTTAAATTTTACTGAGAAGGATCTTCATATTCTGTTATGTAGTTGTTGATAGTAGCGGATGCCAGATTAAAAAAAAGAAACTGCTGAACATCTGCGAAATTAAGCTAAAACGACGTGGCACCCAAGAGCTTAAGAAATGAAGCTCCCCTTTGAATGTTTAATGTTGTTTTTGGTAATCGAAAGACTCTTAATGTTTGAATTTTTACGGTTTAAAGTCGTCGTCAAATTTATCTAGTTAGTCATTTATTTTACTCACTTTAACGATTCAAAGTGGCAACAGTGACAAAACTGATGTATTACCTGGCAAAGTTCACAATTTGTTGTGAGAGTACTTTCTCGAAGTTAAAACTAGAATATCAGCAGATTGGTTTAAGTTTTAATAGATAGATAGATAGATAGATAAATTGTATTTCATACAAATATAAACAACACAAATAATTAATTAATGTGGATAAAACTGTAGCTGTCGGTTTCAACCTCAAAGGATACTCTGATAAATCCCTCCAACTTACTGAAACTTGTGTCCCCCTCTCTAAAAGCCTTATTTACCTGGGAATGCCCATTGGAAATTCAATTAAGGAAACTATTAAGCTTGCCATCCAAAATCTTAAAAAAAAGACAAGGATAGCTTATGCGTCACTTTTCTCTAATGTTACACACCTTAGTCGTTTCCATCTTTGTAAACTTTATAATAGTCTAACTGTGCCTCATCTTCTTGCTCTGTCTCCTATTTGGCAACTTTTTCCTGCTTCAAAAAAAAAAAAACTTGTTCACCGAATTTATTTTAAATTTGCTTAATTCCTTTTATATATGCCCCCTTGGACTAGTAACTCTTTTTTGTCCCAAAAATTTAAGCTCATTTCTCCTTCCACAATTATTGATAAAAGAGTGAAAGATTTTAAATCTTCCTCCAGTAAACTAAATCATGATTGGTCCTCTTTATTTTTATGATTTTTATGATTTTTCATGTCTTTTGATTTATGTCTTGATTATCTTGTGATTATGACATGTGATTTGTGATTATGTCTATAATTATTATAATCGTAAAAACTACTTATTTTTGTTCAGTGCATAAGTTTTCTTCTCGCTTCTCTTTTTTTCCCCTTATGTACTCTGTCATTTAGGGGATCTGCGCCTTTTTTTGTTTAGACAGGTTATAAATAAATTGAACTGAATTGAATTGGATTGAATTTTTAAACTACCATAAGAAAAAAAACTGGTTTTCACGTATGAATTCACATATGAAGGGCCCAGGCGGCTTTGTAAATAAAAAAGAGGCATATTGCATATTCTAAACTTTTCAGGAAAGCCAAAAAAACAAAAATATTTTGCCGCCTGATGTTGAAAGGAAGAATAATTGGCAAAACTAAGTCTACATCAGGAAGCAAAAAAATGAGTCGCAATCCTTTGGTTTTACAACTTGTTTAAACATCACTTTTCATAACCATTGAAGCATACAGCAAGGTCAGCAGATTGATCATTCACCGGCAAGTCCAGACAAAACTACCTTTTTTCGTTCGTCAGATATGTGACCAGACAGATGACGAACACCCTGCTTCTTTGATTTCAACACTCCTCTTGAGTGTTTGATAGTTTCTGGAAAACCTTAGGGACTTTTAAGTTAGAGGAAACCAAAACTACCCAAATTTTTAATCGAAGTCGTACTTATAAAGTAAGTCATTGCGACCCTTCTAGAGATTAATCTGGATTACATTCGACAGCCGAACTGATTCCTGTTCTGCCCCTCTTTTTGGTGCCTTTTCATTTTTCCATAGATAAAACTACGGCAAAGGCTCCAGTCTCCTGAAACTATTCTCAGTAACGTCAAGAAACAGCAACTGCGCTGAGCTGGTTCGGCCATGTCAAGCAAATGGAGCTGAGTCACCGCAAGCAAATCGCACTTGAAGGACTTCTGCATGGTCTTAGTCCACAAAGCAGACCACAATAACGATGGGCGGGGAATTTGAATTTCAACAATGTAAAATTGGCCAAGTTATCACGTACCACACCTGATTGAACAACGTACCGAACCCTTTTGCATGAGATATCAGAAGGAGTGGCCCTAAAACGTCCATCAAGGATTACCAGGACCTAAGTAAGTAAGTAAAAGTCTTTTGTCTCAAGGACTTAGACCCTCGTTTTCTTTTTTAGAGTTCTGCATGAGTGTAATGATATTCTGTAAGTTTTCTACAACATAAACATTCCTTATCTTTTTCTCTAAACATCCATGAACAGAATCAACCGTCATATGAGTTTTGCCCTTCGTCAAACATTTGAACGTGACTATTTTATGCCCCTAGCGCACTGTAGAGACTCCAATTCTTATTTTTAGTAGAACAGTTGTCACACCAAAAGATAAACTCTTTTAATTTTCGGAGCTAACTTATTAATCTGTACACTTCCGAGGCAACACCATCAAAAGTCCTGCCATGTATGGCTTCATGTCAGAATATGTAATACGCTACCTCAGAATGTTTATTTTCTTTAAAGGAGTGAGAGGCTCATTGAAAACAACTAAGCGACTAGTAAAATGCGATTCCTTTATTGTAGACAGGACAAGGAGTAAAAGAATCTCTTGCATGTCAAAACTATAGACTGCTCTTTCTCGGCCATACAGATGCTGTGATTTCCAATTCTCTTGGCGCCTTCAAACGCCATCTTCTTATGATTTCATACAGCTTTTTTTTATTTACTGAGCTATTCTTTTTTCGTCTTTCTTTTTCGTAATGTCAAGAAGTTGGCATGTATCATTCTTCAGCATTTGCAAGGAAATATCCATGTTGTGCATCACTGCTGCGTATGAAGACTTCGAACATTTTTTATTGGGGAAGTTTTGCACAAAGTCTGCCTGCAAGTACTCAATAGTCAGAAAGCAAGTTACGTTAGGGCTAATTTTTGTACGATAATGCGGTTGGCATGGTCTGAAGGATTCAGTAAACATCTCAACTGACTCTTTATTGACAGTCTCGTGGCTATTTGAACCACATCTTTCGTTTCCTCGAAAAATATCTGATTCTTTTATTATTTTCTTGCACATTGTCTCAACAGACTTTGTATTCACAAAACCTAGCCTCCACATAAAATTTTGTCAATAAACCCTGATATGTAGCCTAGGGGTTTTTGTTTTTGCTATAATTTGTTGATTCGAGACGTAAGCATAAGGTATATGAGAGATTTTTTTTCGGTGGACAGTCAGCTTGCAGTTTCACCCTTCTTCTAAGAGAATTTAATGGCTCAATGAGAGTTTTTTTTGTAAACTAGCTGCTCTGTGTGATCTAGGCCCCAGTGTTCGATATGAATTGCTTTTCATCATTGGCAGCGCAATAGCGCTGCCTAAGTAAAGAACGATGTTGGCCCAGTGTATTATTTATTATTTATTAATCAAAAAAACTTTTTGCAAAAAATAAGTTTTTCAAAAAAAGTAAAGAACTCCATTAAACCAAAAATGACAAAAATAGAATATAATAATCTACCAAGCATACAACTACCACAAATATGTATTAATAAATAAATGAAACCCAAAAACAAACAGAAATTTAAATCACTCAAAACGAGCAGAAATTATTCTGAGTAGGGTTCTAAACCCTATGATTTCTAAGAGCCAGAATATAATTTGTACTTTACTGAAACAAATTCAAATGAATTTACTGAAAAAAAATGTGCATTGTCAGTTTCATATACATATGTCGATATTTATTCCTTAAAATCTTAACTAATTTTTGATTTTTTGAAGTTATAAAAATGAAAACATTTAAAAGAATCTTTTTCAGTAAAGTACAAATTATATTCCGGCTCTTAGAAATCATAGGGTTTAGAACCCTACTCAGAATAATTTCTGCTCGTTTTGAGTGATTTAAATTTCTGTTTGTTTTTGGGTTTCATTTATTTATTAATACATATTTGTGGTAGTTGTATGCTTGGTAGATTATTTAATTCTATTTTTGTTCATTTTTGGTCTAATGGAGTTCTTTACTTTTTTTTTTAAAACCTTATTTTGGGCAAAAAGTTTTTTTGATTAATTTCTGTTCGTTTTATATTGACATAGTCTTTTTCAGGGAGAAAGATTGAGCCTCTTCTTAAGTTAAACAACCATCCCTGCCATAAAAACCTTTAATGCCCCCTGGGCATAGCTTACAACCCTTCCCCCTAGTCTCTGGGGTTTGTTTCAACCCCAAAAGCCTTGTTATATGATATTTCGACTATTTTGAATAGAATGGCTGTCTCAAAATTTCCATTAGACGCGTTTCGAGACAATATGACGTGTGTGTAGGGGGGGGGGACAGGGTGTCTACCCTCTGATCACTTTAACTCTTATAAAGGGCACTAGAGCGTCTGATTACCAATCCAACGAGACTCTTTTGAAGTTTATATGACCAAACTTTCTGGGGACCCTATATGTCCCCAGGGCAAAACTTACAACCCTTGCCCTGAGGGCTGGGGGGAGGATTTGTTATCCTCAAAGACATAATTTCCGGACCTTCCTGATAAGCTTAACAAAATGGCTATATCGAAATTTTAATTGGAAGTGTTCGAGGAAATGATAGGCATGGAGGAACAACAAACATTTGCATAAGAACGTTAAATGTCCCAAAGGCATTACTTACGACCCTTGTCCTGAGGGCTAAGAGGGGAGGGTTGTCATCCTCAAAGACATAATTTCCAGACCTTTCTACTACGTTGGTCAAAATCACTATCTGACAATTTTGATTCGATGTGTTTGGGGAATTGGTTAGCGTGAGAGGGGGGTTAGTTACCCTCCAATCACTTTCGACTATAATAAAGGGCACCGGCCCTCTCAATTTCCAGTTGAATGAACCACTTTTGAAGTTTCTACGGCAACGTTATCTATAAAGACCTTATATTCCTCCAGGGCATAACTTATAAACCTTTGCCCTGGGGGCTCTCAGGGGTTCGCCATCCTCAAATACATAATTTCCAGAACTTTCAACTACGTTGAACAAAATGCCTATCTCAAAACTTTGATTGAATGTGTTTGGGGAAATGGTGGGCGTGAGAGGGAGGTTAGTTGCTCTCCATATTTCCAATCAAATAAGCCCTTTTTGAAGTTTCTACGACAAACTTACTATAAAAATCACATATGCTCCCAGGGCATAACTTACAACTCTTGCCCTGAGGTTTTTTTTTTTTTGGGGGGGGGGGGGGGTTGTCATCCTCAAAGACATAATTTCCAGACTTTTCAACTGTGTTGAACAAAATGAATATCTAAAAGTTATGATTTGATGTGTTTGGGGAAAAGGCGGGCGTGAAAGGGGGGTTAATTGTTCTTCAATCACCTTCAACTATTAAAAAGAGCTCTAGCCTTTTGAATTTCCAGTCGAATGAGACCTTTTTGAAGTTTCTACGACAACTCCTCCTATGAAAACTTCATATGCCCCCAGGGCATAACTTACAACCCTTGCCCTGAGGGCTATGGGGGGGGGGGGGTGTCATCCTCAAAGATCTAATTTCCAGAACTTTCAACTACATTAAAAAAAATGGCTACTTCAAAATTTTGATTGTATGTGTCTGGGGAAATGGTGGGCATGAGAGGGGGGTTATTTGCCCTCCAATTACTTTCGACTATTAAAAATGGCAGTAGCCATTTCAATTTCCAATCGAATAAGCCCTTTGTGAAGTTCCTACAGTAACACTTTCTTTAAAAACCTTATATGCCCCCAGGGCATAACTTACATCCCTTGCCCTAAGGGCTGTGGGGGGAGGGGGGGTTCATCCTTAAAGAGATAATTTCCAAAACCTCCAAAACTTTGGGGTTTGTCATCCTCAAATACATAATTTCCAAAACTTTCAACTACGTTGAACAAAATGGCTATCTCAAAATTTGATTGGGTGTGTTTGTGGAAAAGGTAGGCGTTTGAGGGGGTTAGTAGCCCTCCAATCACTTTCGACTATTAGAAACAGCTCTAGCCCTTTGAATTTCCATTCGAATGAGCCCTTTTTGAAGTTTCTACGACAAAGATTTCAATAAAAGCCTTATATGCCCCCAAGGCATAACTTATAACCCTTGCCCTGAAGACTGGGGGTGAGGGGAGTTTCCTGCTCAAAGATATAATTTCCAAAACTTGCAACTACATTGAACAAAATGGCTATCTCAAAATTTTGATTGGATATCTTTGGGGAAAGGGTGGGTGTAGAAGGGGTGTTAGTTGTCTTCCAATCATTTTCGACTATTAAAAAGGGCACTAGCCATTTCAATTTCCAATCTAATGAGCCCATTTTGAAGTTTCTACGACAAAGCTTTCTATAAAAACCTTTCAAAACTTCCGAAACTCGGGGGTTGGTCATCCTCAAATACATAATTTCCAAAACTTTCAACTACGTTGAACAAAATAGCTATCTAAAAAGGTGGGCGTAAGAGGGGGAGTAGTTGCCCTCCCATCACTTTCGACTATTAAAAAGGGCACTGGTCATTTCAATTTCCAATTGAATGAGCCCATTTTGAAGTTTCTACGACAAAACTTTCTATAAATACCTAATATGCCCCCAGGGCATAAATTATAACCCTTGCTCTGAGGGCTGTGGGGGGGGGGTGTCATCCTCAAAGACCTAATTTTCAGAACTTTCAACTACGTTGAACAAAATGGCTGTCTCAAAATTTTGATTGGATGTGTTTGGGGAAAAGGTGGGCGTGGAAGGGGGGTTAGTTGTCTTCCAATCACTTTCGACTATTAAAAAGGGCACTAGCCCTTTGAATTTCCAATCGAATGAGCTCTTTTTTAAGTTTTTACGACAAAGCTTTCTATATTAATCGTATATACCCCCAGGGCATAACTTACAACCCTTACTCTGAGGGTTTTGGGGGAGTTTCCTCCTCAAAAACATAATTTCTAACTGGAAATCAACTACGCTGAACAAAATGGCTATCTCAAAATTTTGATTATATGTGTTTGGGGAAATGGTGAACGTAGAAGGGGTGTTAGTTGCCTTCCAATCACTTTCGACTATTAAAAAGAGCAAAAACCACTCCAATTTCCAATCGAATGAGCCCTTTTAGAAGTTTCTACGACAACTCCTTCGATACGAAATGCCGCGGTCTAAAGAAAAAAAAAAAAAAAAAACAATATTACACTGTGCCAACATCGCTCTTAACTTAGGTAACGCTATTGCGCTGCCTATGATTTTTTTTTTTTTTTTTTTTTTTTGGTTTTAGACAAGCGTATCGAAGTAGTTGTCGTAGAAATTTCGAAAAGGGCTCATTCGATTGGAAATTGGAGTGGCTTGTGCCCTTTTTAATAGTCGATAGTGATTGGAAGGAAACTAACACCCCTTCCACGCCCACCATTTCCCAAAGCACATCCAATCAAAATTTTGAGATAGCCATTTTGTTCAATATAGTTGATTTACAGATGTAAATTATGTTTTTGAGGAGGACATCCCCCACATCTCTCAGGGCAAGGGTTGTAAGTTATGCCCTGGGGGTATATAAGGTTTTTATAGAAAGCTTTGTCGTAGAAACTTCAAAAGGGCTCATTTAATTGGAAATTCAAAGGGCTAGTGCCCTTTTTAATAGTCGAAAGTTATTGGAGGGCAACTAACCTCCCTCTCACGCCCACCTTTTCCCCAAATACATCCAATAAAAATTTTGAGATAGCCATTTTGTTCAACGTAGTTGAAAGTTCTGGAAATTAGGTCTTTGAAGATGATAACCCCCCACCCAGCCCTCAGGACAAGGGTTTTAAGTTATGCCCTGGGGGCATACAAGGTTTTTATAGAAAGCGATGTTGTAGAAACTTCAAAAAGGGCTCTTTCACGCCCACCATATCCCCAGACACATCCAATCAAAGTTTTGAGATAGCCCTTTTGTTCAACGTAGTTGAACGTTCTGGACATTATTTATTTGAGGATGACAAGCCCTCCAGAGCTCTCCGGGCAAAGTATGTAAGTTATACCCTAGGGGCATATAAGGTTTTTATAGATAGCGTTGTCGTAGAAACTTCAAAAGGGACTCATTCAGTTGAAAATTGAGAGGGCTAGTATCCTTTTTAATAGTCGAAAGTGATTGGAGGGTAACTAACCCCCATCTCACGCCATTTCCCCAAACACATCCAATCAAAATTTTGAGATAGCAATTTTGTTGAACGTAGTTGAAAGTTCTAGAAATTAGGTCTTTGAGGATGACAGCCCCCTCCCCACCACAGCCCTCAGGGCTAAGGTTGTAAGTTATGCCCTGGGGGAATATAATGTTTTATAGAAAAAGTAGTCGTAAAAATTTCAAAAAGGGCTCATTTGATTGGAGATTGAAAGGGCTATTGTCCATTTTAATAGTCGAAGGTATTCAGAGGGAGCATCCCCCTCCCCCACGCCCATCATTTCCCCAAACATTTCCGATCAATTTTTTGATATGGCTATTTTGCTCAACGTAGTTGAAAGGTCTGGAAATTATGTCTTTGAGGATGACAATCTTCCCCCCATAGCCCTCAGGACAAGGGTCGTAAATTATGCCCTTTGGGCATATGAGGTTTCTATAGAAATTTTTGTCGTAGAAGCCTCAAAAATGGCTCATTTGATCGGAAATTGAGAAGACTAGTGCCTTTTTTATTAGTAGAAAGTGATCAAAGGGCAAATGCCCCCTCCCTCCACGCCCATAATTTCCCCAAAGACTTCCAATCAAAATTTTGAAATATCCATTTTGTTCAGCGTATCAGAACGGTCTGGAAATTATGAGTTTGAGGATAAGAAAATCCCCAGCCCTCAGGGTAAGGGTTATAAGTTGTGCCCTGGGGACGTATAAGGCTTTTATAGATAGTACTGTCATATAAACATCGGAGGGGGCTAAATAGATTGGTAATCAGACGCGCTAGCATTCTTTTTAAGAGTCAAAGTGATCAAAGGGCAGCTATCCCCCCCCCCTACACACACGTCGTATTTTGTTCCAAAATGCATCGAATAGAAATTTTGAGATAGCTATTCTATTCAAAAGGGCCTAAATATCATATAACAAGGCCTTTGGGGTAGAAACAATCATCAGAGATTAGGGGGCAAGGGTTGTAAGCCATGCTCAGGGGGTATTCAAGGTTTTTATGGAAGGGATGGTTGTTTAACTTTAGAAGAGGCATAGTGTTTCTCCCTGAAAAAGACTATGTCATTATAAAACGAACAGAAATTAATTAAAAAAGCTTTTTCAACAAAATAAGTTTTTAAAATAAAAGTGAAGAACTCCATTAAACCAAAAATAGAATCAAATAATCTACCAAGAATACAACTACCACAAGTCAGTATCAATAAATAAATGAAACCCAAAACAAATAAAAATTGAAATAAATAAGGTCAAACTCAAATCGAGCAGAAATTAATATGAGTAGGGTTCTAAATCCCAAGTTTTCTAAGAGCCGGAATATAATTTGTACTTTACTGAAACAAATTCTTTTAAATTTTCTCACTTTTCTAACTTTAAGAAATCAAAAATCAATTAAGATTTTAAGTAATAAATATCAGCATGTGTATATTAAACTGACAATGAAGAATTTTTTCAATAAATTCATTTGAATTTTTTTTCAGTAAATTACAAATTACATTCTGGCTTTTAGAAAGCTTGGGTTTAGAACCCTACTCATATTAATTTCTGCTCGTTTTGAGTTTAACTCCTATTTATTTTAATTTCTGTTTGTTTTGCGTTTCGTTTATTTATTGATACTGATTTGTGGTAGTTGTATTCTTGGTATATTATTTGATTCTATTTTTGCTCATTTTGGTTTAATGGGATTCTTTACTTTTATTTTAGAAACTTGTTTTATTGAAATTTTTTAAAATTAATTTTTATCAAAGATGGTTCTGCGCAATCCTTCATGTAGCTTGACAGGCACTCTTTACTTATCAAATGGTGCTTTCAATTTTCCTTTTTTAATGCTAGAAATGTTTCTCGCTTTCTTTCCTTTTCCAATCTTTGACAATCAAGATAACTGGAGCACTTTAAAGTTTGTTTGAAGAAACTTTTTTCTGGCTTCTACTAAGGTTTTGTTCCAGTGGCGTAATTTTATCAAAATCCTGCGGGGGGGGGGCGAAGTTGGAACCGATTTTCCCAAATTAAGTGAAAATGACAGTGAAAACTGAAAAATGAGCCATATAGTAACACAAAGGCAAAAATATACTACAGAATTTTGACCCGTTTCTGTAGAAGCTTGAATTATGCAGGCTTATCTTATTTTTGATAAGGTTTTTGAAGAAACCAAGTTTCATCTGGGAGGCAAACTGGGGTCTGACGAGGAGGGAGCAAACTGAGGTCTGGGAGGGGCAATTGCCCCGTGCCCCATAGCAAATTACGACCCTGCTTTGTTCCATTACATCTAAGATTTTTACGGTCACACTCGTTTGTTTTCTTTGGTGTTTAACTCGTTTCGTTTTTCTCATATCTTTTTTACTGCAATTACTTTACTGAACTTTGCTCAAAGGCAAACATTCATCTTAATCTGTACTTGAGGCTTGATCACTTTTTGACTAAGCCTTTTAGGCTCATCTTTCTTCTTGGTGCAGGGGGCAGTATCATCGGTTTTTCGCCTTTTCGAGGTTCTAAATAAGGTGCTTTGCCATTTTTGTCATGACACAAGCTATTAACTATGTCCAAATCGATTATACAACTATCAGGTAAATAATCAAGTTCACTAACATTCAAAGATAAATTCTGTTGTCCTTCAGCTTCATGGATTTTGCTTATTGAGGAGGTAAGGTCTTGTTGATTAAGGCAGTGACGGTCAATGGAGATACTATCAAACGACTTCAATCCACCCTTTTCAGACACCGAGAATGTACAAGTAGGTTGAGCTACTAATCAACTCCCAGGGGTGATCCATGGCTCTGAGGTAGCTTCGTTGGCATTGTTGACAGGGTTACTTTGGCTGTCGGTTATTCTTTTTGATGATTTAGCTCTTGGGGTAAAAAATCCTGAGACCTAGAAAAGAAAAGTGCTGTGAAACCTGACGCAATGATAATTTTCAATTACAAGATTAACTGTAGAGTTGAATTGGCATGCCTCAAGGAATTTTTTTCCGATAGGTGAAATACCAGTTCAAAATTCACCATGTTTTATTCACTTTTGTTATATATTCTTCTAAAATATGTCATGAAAATACCACCTGAAAATTAATTTCATCTGGAATCTAGAAGGGAAGCTGAAAACTCAGAAGAATTAGAATTCCAGAGTACAACTTATTGTAGAATTCATTATTAAGAATACCATCTAAAAATAGTTCCTTCTGGAATGAACCATATCATAGAAAAAGAAAAGGAGATTGCAAGAAAGAGAAGAATAAGCTAAAATGGATGAAGTCATAACCAATCTGGCAGATTTTGTTGATGTTGAGCTGCAGTGTTCATGCAACATTCATGGTAGTTGGGTTCAAATGTTTTATTGTTAATTGTAGATAACGCAAACACTATGGATTTTTCAAAAATAGTTGTATCTAAAAATATATTCATTTATGTGCTTATAATGTTTAGTATCGAGAGCCCGGGCTTCTTCCAAGCCCCGACACTCGGTACGCTACATGCTTATTTATATTGATTCTCTAATGACTCATTAGCATAGTCATCGCGTTATTCCTTAGTTTTAAGTCTTGAGGTGTCAAATCAGCAATTTTAATCGAATTAAAAATTCTGGTGTAAATTCAATTCTTCCTTTCTGTTAGTGCATGAAAGAATCATCCATTTTATAGCATTTGTTTTCGCCTGGGAGTCATTGTGATTCTCAGTGCTTTATCTCTTCTATCCACAGATTTCGTTTATGATTCAATGCAACCATCCCTGTCCCTTTCCTTGTCCATTATTTCTTTGTCCCTTTTTTGAACAACAGATTTCTTTGTCGATTTTTTTTGTATAAGATCCCTTGTGATGCTTGTTGTCACAGGTCTTCTTGCCACACATCTCATCGCACTTCATTTTCGTGCACCATTACCTCAGAAAGTTGTCCTTGCCTTTTGCTTTAGCTGGTCAGATTCATTCAAAATTTTATGTAATTTCGCATGACGTCACAGATACCAAATAACTTCTTTCTCAACTTTTTCCCAGTCGTTTTACTTTTGCTTTAATTGCGTTTTTGAATAATTCAGTAACAACCAGGAATGTTCCAACGCCTATGCCCTCTGAAATATCTAAATTAAGCATAGGCATAATTATCGTTTTATTCTTTAGCTTCAAGTCAAAGGGTGGCAAATCAGCAGTTTCCGTTGAATTAGATAATTTCTTAAACCAGATTGGCCTGACATAACATAAAGAAACAAAAACGAGCAAAAACAACCCCTTAAGTCTCAAAGAGTGACTGCGAGGAATCCAATTATTAAAATCAGGAGTCAGATGACATAGTTCTCCAACTCCTTCAGTGCTGTTTAGTGTTGGATTGACTGAATGAATGTTTTTCTTTTATATCTCAGTCATTCGCTAGTATCCGTCGATGGCGGTTCAATTTTGAATTTCTTCACAAATCACGGATATTGATGAATGACTCACTTTTATTGTTGTTAGGTATTTGGTTTTAATTCTTACAATTTTTTGGCTTTTATTGATTTTTATTCATCTTTTAATTTTCGGCTTTTTTTTCATTGTTTTTTTTTTTTACATTAACATTGACATTCCGCGTTTTATTTGTTGGTTTGTTCTTCGGCCCTCTCATTGATTATATTTTTCGTTTCACGATGATGAAGAGAGGCGTTTAGCCCCTCGAAATATTCGCTTTGTTGTGTTTTTTTGTATTTTCATTTGACCTTTAAAAACCCAATTTTTGCTCATTTTTCTTTCTTTATGTCCGTTGAACTAAGAAATCCTGGCATGAATTAAATTCCTCCTTCCTGTTTATCCTTTACAGGCACTAAAATAACACATTCGTTAGTCCATTGCAATTTCTGAAATATCTAAAGCATGCAATAGCATAGTTATCGTGTTATTCTTTAGTTTTAAGTCACATTTTCGTTTGTAATTCAATGTGATTTTTGCTGCTTCTTGTTCCATGCCTTTTCTTTAGCTGTTCAAACTCGTTTGTCGTTTTGTGTTATTTTATACGTGTCATTGGTATGAGGTGCTTAAAACCAATCCTTCCTTCCTGTTTATCCTTCACAAACTGACGCACGCTAAATTAACACGTTCCTTCATTTTATTGTAATTTTGCTTTGTATCCTAACCGCATAATTCGTTCTGCAACATTTTCGTTTGCAATTCAATGCGATTCTTGCGGTTTCTTTTTCTATGCCTTTTTCTTCAGCAGCTCCGAGTCATTTGTATTTTTTTATGACTTTTTAAGCGTTATCGTGATTGAAGCAGTAGCTACAATCTAGTAAATTGACGAACACGGCCCATAGTAACAAAAAAAAAATCTGACATCCCTAAAAATGGTGCCGCATAGAAACACAAAGTACATTTTTGGGATCGCCAAAAACCCCATATCCAGGAAACTTACAGTAGATTCTCAAACAGCTGAAATTCTATGTAAAAGTCTCGTAGATCAGCGATGGTTACTGTTTTCTGAAGGTCTATAAATAGTATTCATAGTTTTTATGACCAAATGGGCAATGTAAATGCGAAAAATGCATGAAAATTTCATAACACAGTTAATTATACGCTTAAAATTGTGCGGATACAAAGTATAGTCTGGTTCTACATAATAACCTCCTCAAACAGAATGCAAATAATATACTTGTGTAAATTACATAAGAAAAATTAAGAGAACATACAGCGAATCACAAAGAAGCTGAGGGGCTACTAGTAAAAAAGAACTTTTGTGACTGAAAAACTTTTTGTTTTTTTACTGGCACAAAATTTCACACAGAAAATCCAATCAGGTAAAATCTGGCTGTTTGTTCTTTTATTGGCCTAAAATTTCACACAGTAGATCCAATCAGGTTGAATTTAGCTGTCCGTTCTATTTACTGGCTTAAAATTCCCACATGGAGAAACCAATCAATCAATCACATTTAAAAAAAATTGCTTTATTTGGCTCTCTTTTCTGGCATACGCTGTGAACAATGGCGTTAGCTTAAAAAAATACGTTAAAGACGTAAACCAATGAAATTATAGCACAAGTTTTGATACGGAATTATAGCAAAGTAATCTCTCTGTGGGTTTTTGGTAAAGTATATTCATATTTTTCAGTAATAATAAACAAGCCCAGTAAAGTGGTGTCAAATCACTGATAATAGTAGGCTACCAGAAACAACCTACAAAGTTGGCATTGGTCAGTAGTTACATTTTATTTGACTGCGGACTCTAATGGTCAAAAAGGTGTACTCTATTTCTACTACTACTAGCAACTCTTCACAGCATCAGGGGCACGTCTATTGAAGTTGGTGGGAGGGATCAGGAGTGAGAGCAACTGGCCCCCATAGAACACCTTCCTCTAAAGATTTGAGAAGAAAATTTGGTGTGTTTTCATTATTTTTTTTTTTATAATTCCACTGAAACAATTGAAAAGAACAACAAAGTTACCTCCTCCCTTTCGAATTTGAAAATGTATTTTGAGCCCTCCTTACATTATCGCGAATTGATATTATAACGCAGCACCAAGCCTCCCTAATTTCAATCCCCTCAGATTATGAGTTTTTTCTTAAATTTCACATTTCTTTAAAATGTTTTTGTATGACTTCATACCATCCCATTTGAGTACGTCCTGCTTTTCGCTGGATTGTCAAGGAACCACAAATTTGACCACTTATTATCCTCCATCCGTATAACATGACACAACCATCTCAACCTCCCTTTTTATAAGACCCTACCTGGACAGTGACATCGAACTAAATCTTCAGCACACTTTATAACTTTATAACAGTCACTCCAGTGAGTGGTTGACACTTGATTTAGAATCCCTTTTACGAAGAGCGGGGGTTCAATTCCTGGTGTGGTCTGTTATTTGGTTTGGGACGGGGATCAGTAGCGTGACTCTGTAAGCTCAGCCAGAGTCGACCCAGCTCTAAATGGGTACCTGGAAAAATCTGGGGAAGGTAAATAGGAAGATTTTGCGAAAGCACGGGATGGCTGGCCCCCAACTCCCCTTACACTTCTTGGCTGAAGGGCCTTAAAACGGAGATCATCACCGCCGGTTTGAACTGTATGGGTCCAGTGCCGTATCCTTTACTTTACTCCAACGAGTACCTTAAGCTGTCCTTTGATAATTCTTGGGAAAAACCCCTTGCCTGTCTTTCTAAACTTCCTGGAGCACCCAATTTTCATAAACCAGACTTGACAACTGATCAAAGTGACATCTAGAATCTTATTCTTACTTCTAACACTGATGCCCTGGTCACCTTTTAGCCACACTTGTGAATCAAGTCAAAATTACGCACAACTGCAGCGCCATTTGCGTATTCCGTTTGTAGTTTTTCGAGTTGAACATGGTTTAACTTTGAAGCGTATAAATCCAGATTTTTTAAATTAGAAACAGGGTATGGAACATGAGTTTTTCAATCGGTAAGATGATGCTGGCAAATTATAGAAAGACATAGCAATAGTAGGCAATAGTTGAACGAGAATAACACTGCTGCCGTTAAGGTAGGAAACGAGGGTAGCAGCTGGTTTTGTAATAAATCAGGAGTTAAGCAGGGTTTTGTTTATCCCCCTTTATATGGATCATTTTGATGAACTTTGTCTTAAGGAGTACAGGAAAGGCAATGAGAGAACACGGAATCAAATAGGGAGGAAAAACTTTTGTGGACATAGATTATGCTGATGATTTAAGCATCCTAGATAAAAGTGTGAGCAAATTGCATGAAATTTTAGAGGTTTTGCGAGTTCAAGTTGCTAGAATAGGCTTGAAAATTAATTTTAAGAAGACTTAAGTCGTTAAGGCTAGGAATAAGTGAAGATGAAAAGGTGACGTTGGGTAATGAAAAGATTGATCAGGTGGACAGCTTCTCTTACCTTGATAGTATTATTAGTAAAGACGGTGGGAACAGTGAAGATGTTAAAAGTAGAATAGCCAAGGCTCAGGGCATTTTATCACTGTTGAAAAAAAAATTGGAAGAATAGGAGGATAAATCTGCAAACCAAGATTAGAATACTGGAAGCTACAGTGATAGCAGTGGTCAAATATGGTTCTGAAGCATGGGCACTCCCAAAAGCGGATGAAGATTTGCTAGATGTTTTCCAGAGAAATTGCCTACGGATTGTTCTGGGTACCCGGATGACTGACAATATTTCAAACAGTAGGCTGTACGAAAAGTTCGATTTAATCCCGCTTTCTAGGGCTATAATGAGAGAAAGGTTGAGATGGCTTGGGTACGTTCTGCGAGTGAAGTATGACAGATTGCAGAAGATTGTCCTTTCCGGCCAACCGTCAAGGGCTAAACGGAAAGCATGTCGTCCACGGTTGGGGTGGGAGGATGTCATAAACAAAGATTTAAGGGAAATGGAAACTTCCAAGGAGAGTGTAAAGAGGGAGGCTCTGAATAGATTGGAATGGAGGAGGAACGTGCTTAGCTGTGTTGGCCTCAGGCGGCTTGGTGCTGCGGTGAGTTTTAGCAGTAGTAGTAGTAGTAGTAGTAGTTAGCAATAACTGTTAACACAAGCTTTTGAAACAAAATTCTTGTCCTTTAAGTTGTTAGCTCTTTACTACAAGCGTGACGTTAAAATCACGTAGAATCATTAAAAACATTAATAAATTTTGGCTTTTTTTTATCGATACATTTGACTTAGCCTTGGCTCAGGTGTTAGACATGTCTCGCCTTCTTTAAAACCTTTTTCCTACCCAAAAAATTATTGTATCTTGACAATTTTGTTATTTAACTCTTACGTCTTGACTGCACCCAGCTTCCCTATTAAATACATAGTTATGTGAAGCTATCCATAAACTCGTATATTTTCCCTTTTTTCCTGTCCCTGATCCCTGATCAGGTATAATTATCCCTGATCTTAATTCCTATCCCTGATCATTTATTAACTATTATCAACTTTCTTTCTACTGCAAAGAATTCAGGGGTTTGGCTAAACTTTTTTTTCACCTGCAGAGTTGAAGCCGTTAAATGCCACTATCATGGAAGTTGGCTGTGGCCCTACTATCACATCTGTTCTCTCCGCATCGAAGTGGAGCTCCAATATTTTCATGACAGATTTCCTTCAAAGGAATATAGATACAGTCGATAGCTTTTTAAAGAACACACGTAAATTAAATCGATGGACTCCCTACATGGAAGCAGTGGCACAAATGGAAAAATGGTATGTTCCTTAGTGATTTTTTTAGTTAAATAGAATTTTTAATTTTTTAGTTAAATTTAGTTAAGAAAACTCCGGAACGAAATTCGAATTAAAATTGTACTACAATAGTCCAATTATTTGGTAAATGATTATCGAAATTAAATCGATGGACTTCTTAAGTGGAAACGGTGGCACAAATAGAAAAAAATGTATGTTTTTTACTGATTTTTAAGTACCCACTTAAAAATAAATGGACTTTTTATGAGATTCATTGACTTCATGGATTTCTTCTACAGGATCAGTGACAAAATTGAAAAACAGTATGTTTCTTATTGATTTTCAAGTGAAATGAATATAGGCTATTAACGCAATTTAAGACTCTTATTATGTATGGGGTGCCTAACGGACCATATGGATCTAATATGGTATCGAATGATATTTACGTGCACCTAAATTATTGCTTATTGCTTGCAGCAGAACCAGCAGGTTGCTACCCGATGAGAAAAAAAATCACTAGATTTCAGTGATTTTTGATTAATTTAGTGACTTTCTTCAATAATCTAGTAATGTATGTGCTGATTTAGTGATTTTTTATTTAGGCAATATAAAAAATTACCAAAAATAGTGACAAATCCCTATGAGTGGCCACCCTGAGGACCAGGCGTTTTTCTCCTCACCTGGCATCTGAAATTCAGAATGCGTTCAAGAATCCTTTATGCGACTTACCGCTTAATATAAATTAATTTAAAAAAACAAAGTTTTCCGAGGGAATTAAAGAGCGAAGTTGAAACTTAAAATGGACAAAAATTATTACGTCACAGCCTATTTAATATATATCAATAAAACTAGTACAAATAAACCAACTAATTATGTTTCCCTATTTTTTTTGGATTATTCAAAACTAGCGCTTTACTGAAAACACAAAAGTCAACTATGAAAAACAGGATTATTGATTTAAGAGTCAAAAGTGAGTATGTAGCCTGACAACGCTAAACGAATCTATAAAGCTTTTCATAGTCTTACACCATTTGTGACATTACTAACTTTCAGTATACAATTAAAATTATCTTAAAAACATAAGGGTAAAACTAAATATTTTTTAATAACTGCAAAGTAATTGAACAGTATACAGAAATATTGGATTGATTTATCAAGCAGCATTTTGCTCTCACCAGCTATAATACCAATAGCGGGTAACATACAGTCTTAAATTGTAAGAAATATGCTTTAGTGTCACTTGAAACGAAAATCAAATAAGACATAATATGAACTCTGGAAATCTGATTATTTCTCTCTATATAATAGTGAATTTCAAGCTATGATACAAATTCTAAAGCTAGTCTATAGTTCTAATACTATCAAGATGGCCTTAATTTGAACTTGTGTACAAATACTACAAACTAATCATGACATGTCCTTTTCAGAACCAAAACGAGAGCCAGTCATTGAACTGAGCCATTGTTCAAAAGTGATGTCAAATTAAAGGTATAAAAATAAAGAAAATCCTAAAATGGATTGTTGCTTTATCTTAAAAGGGATTGATCCTAAAAGGGATTGATAATATTTTGATTCTATAAAAAGTATCCTTAATTGGTTTGCTTTTACTGTACCAAATCTCCTATATTATTTTTGTGTTTTCAGTAAAGCGCTAGTTTTGTATAATCCTGGAAGCATAAGGAAACATAATTAGTTGGTTTATTTGTACTAGTTTTATTAATATATATTAAATAGGCTGTGAAGTAATAATTTTTGTCCGTTTTAAGTTTCAACTTCGCTCTTTACTTCCCTCGGAAAAACTTTTTTTTTTAAATTAATCTTTTTTCGTTTTTGATTAAAATTTAGTGTAGAAACAACGCTGCCATTATCTTTTTTATTTATACGGAATAATGTATATTCGCTTTAAGTTCTAGTGTCCACTTCCTAGTTTCAGTTGAAAACTTATTTTTAATATAATTTCTAATTATCACCGATCTAGGGGAGATAAGACGCCTCTAGAAAATACTGCAAACAACCTTGACGGCTAAGAAAAACTTTCAGTTTGTAACATAAAGTTCATTATCCATACTTCGCAAAACAATACATGTTTTTCAGGAACGTTTGTTTTTCGATGCGTATTTTTTTTTTTTTTACTCGGCCGACTTCGCCTAAAAAAGCCATAATGAAGACAGGGCTTTATAAATCACCTACTGACTAGCAGAAACTAGAAGGCTACTGTAACAAAAGAAAGCTGTTTAAGGGCTCATTTAAAAGCTTATATTTATACTTAATCACTTTTTATAAATTTGACTTGATAGCACATTCCCACAAAGTGCACTTCCGATTGTTTCCCCAACTTTTTTAAATGAAACAAATGCCTTTTCCAATGAAATGAGCAAAAACAGGTGATGTCAAAACCTAGGCAAGAGCAAAAACTAAGGGGGCAAGGACGTCCATTTCCCTCAATTACAGCCGTTAGAACTAGCACACAGGCTTCATCACAAAGTGAAGTTTGAAGGTTCAATTCAAAACTGTTAATCAATCAAGCTTGATTTTTGGTAGATGTTTAGTTGAAAAGTTTTTAGTTTTAGTTAATTTGTTTTCGGAATAATCTTTTACTTTTAATATGAACAGGTGATTTATGAAACTCACTAAGAGGGTCTGGAGGGGGAGTATATGTGAGGAGATCTAATGAACCTCCAGATAAGGGCTTTGGACCAAAATATTTGCAATGGTACCGTTTTATGCTTCCAAACTCTTCCACTTAAGAAGCTGTACCAAAGTGTCGTTTTTAGTGCTATATGGCTCTTTTGGATGGTAAAATCGATAAAAAGCACTTAGAAATGAATAATAGGTTTAAAATTTGCCTTCCCGGGATATGCCTAAAAAAATGAGTGCATCACACTTGCAAAAATATTGGATTATCTGAAAAGTAATCGTAAGAAGGGACAAAGCATGATTGAAAAAAAATCCAAGCTGGAATCGAACGCATGATAATCTAATTTGAAGTCCAGCGCTGTAGTGACAGAACGACGCCTCTAGTAATATAATTTAATATATTAGTGTTGGTAGGACTTTAATTGTGTAGCTTATTAAGGGGGACTGGAGGAGGAAGTTGCAGGAGGTGTTCTTGCAAACCTCCAGTTAAGGGTTTTGGACCATAAATATTACAATAATACCGTTTTATGCTTCCAAGATTTTCCATTTAAGAAGTGGCACCAAAAATGTTGTTTTCAGTGCTATATCAGTAGAAATGACCCTATAACTCCGAACCCTCACCCCTGCTGCCACCTACAACTTTTTTTTACATAATTTATTCAAGGATTATCGATCGAGTCTAATGGGGTCAAGGTCAATCGATCTGTTGTTGTTTGGCCACGTGTAATGACATGAGGGGTGATTTACATAATCACTCAGGGAATTATTGATTTATGACACTGGGGGGTGATTTACATAATCACTAGGGGCAATGTATTGATCTAGTACTCGAGGGGGAAGTGAATTTCCGAGAACTTGATTTACATAATCGGTGGGGGAGAATGTATTGATTTACGAAAAGGGAATTAAGAAACAAACATGGCTTCTTTGATCTTTAGGCTAACCTAACCTGAGAAACTGATTTACATAATCAGCGGGGGAATTATTGATTCACGAAAGGGGAATTAAGAAACAAACATGGCTTCTTTGATCTTTAGGCTAACCTAACCTGAGAAACTGATTTACATAATCGGCGGGGGAATTATTGATTCACGAAAGGGGAATTAAGAAACGAACATGGCTTCTTTGATCGTTAGGTGAACCTAACCCGAGAACTTGATTTACATAATCGGTAGGGGAGAATGTATTGATTCACGAAAGGGGAATTAAGAAACAAACATGGCTCCTTTGTTGTTTGGCATAGAGTCCCTAGGGGAGATGGATTTCTGAGAAATTGATTGCGTAATCAAAGTGTGTCAATGACCTAAATTGTCAAGGTCGATTTGTTTGTTGTTCGTCTAGGTGTAATAACTCCGGGACAAAGGTTGCACATGCGCAATGAATTCTAACGGGAACAATGTTATTGATCTAGGACTCGAGGGGGAAGTGAATTTCTGAGAACTTGATTGCGTAATCGAAGGGGAAATGGATTTCCGAGAACTTGATTGCGTAATCGAGGGGAAGTGGATTTATGAGGAATTGATTGTGAAATCGAAGGGGAAGTGGATTTCCGAGAAAGTGATCCGATAACGGGAAACAGTTAGATCACATGCTTTCTTCTCAGCCAATCAGCGAGTCGGATACATCTTCCTTCTCAGCCAATCAGAGGGCTGGTTACATATTAGCGGCGGAGGGAGTATGAGGAAAGGATTTTCGCTATAGTTTTATTAGTCTGCGAATATAATTCAAAGGAGTGAGAACAGTTTTGACTTTACTCATTTGGATATATATTTGGGTGTTGATGATGACGAGTGGAATGTTTACCCTCTTAGAAGTTGATAGTGGGGTTGATGGTAATAATACAAGAGCACTAAACATTGCGGTGGAAATCACGAGAGGATCACGGCTTTGTCTGGAATGGGATGAAGTATGTGCAAGATATGTGATATCCTTGAGCAAATTTAAAATGGAGGATCAATTATGTTTCGCTGCAAAAGTTGATATAGCACATGTGAATAGACTTCAATGTGCTTTAAGTGCATTGGTGAAACATATCGAAGACAATAAACTGTATCGCTAATTGTACATGCTCTGTATTGTTGTTGTAATTATTCAATAAAATTGTTTCGAAATCGAAAATGTTCCCTTTCTTTTCTGGTAAGGTTAGGCTAGCGAATCAGGGTCAGTCTAGAGTCAGCAGTCAGAGTGAAAGGATTGAAAAATGAATAGATTTGAGAAAGAGAGAATTAGATCAAATCTAGTGTTTATGGAAAAACATTTGATTTTGGATGATGATTTTCTCAAGTTATCTCTTCAACGCAGGATATTCTCTTGTCAGGGAACACTTGACAATATAATGAGGAGTGATTCTCCCCCATTGGACTATTGTATGAAACTTTTAAAATGTGATTCAAATGCTTATAGTCAATTTATTGATCTATTAATTGGAACAAAGCAGAATCATATCGTGGATATACTTTCGAAAACATTGCCAATGGATTCAATGTAGATGGCTCTCCCGTCATTCGAAACAGGTAACGTCACAGAGTTGCTCCTCTTCCCCATTCCTCCACGTTGAATTTATGGAGCGAGGACGCTCAGTTTCGTTTTAGCTGTGAGTGAGTCAAGTGATATTGGAAACCAAAAAAAAAAAAAAAAAAAATGTTCTATATATGCCCATTGTGCATGTACACTCTTGGCAGTTGGACTCAGTGTGAGAATTGTACAATTATTGATGACTATAGTGAAAAGTGCAAATTATGTAATCCATGTAAATTACATAGAGGCTATGCAGTACAAATTAAAGGATGTAATTAATGTCTTGAGGAGGTGTGTGACTCTCACCCTAGAGGGCACCTGTGCTCCAATTGTCACTATGATAAATGTGATCAGTGGGAGAATACTTACCCCGCTATGATTGGAAAGAATCCTAAACGTGATTTTAGTTTATTTCTACGAGATTGGTATCGTCGTGGATTTAAATTATTCTGGGAAGAGGAATCTGGTCTACGATTCAACTGTTGGGCTAACAAGACAATTTGGTTTCTACGTCATCGTTGTGACGACACTGCCTACTATGACTATAAACCAAGTGATTTTTATTTGGCAGTTACCGAATGTGATTCACCATTTGAAAACACTGTATGTGATATTGCTTCAAATAGACAGATTGAAACTCGTGAATTTCATAATATGAATGCAAATAGTATCATTGACTATACAAAGAGATATGACAAGAGTGAAGTTACATTGTACTGTAGAAAATGTGACCCTGACTTTGCAGTCAATCAAGATCAATATACAGTGAATCCAAATGATTTACCGGCATTAGTGGTTCACGACAGTTGCCTATACATCGAAGAAGAAGAAGAAGAAATCTAAATTGAAGATTTAAAGACATTGTTGTATATACATGCATTTTATTAATAAACAAATTCACAAACATTTTTTAAGCACTTTACTCTTACGGCACTGAAATCAATACTGTATAGGTCTGAGAGGATATTTTCCACTAGAAAGTCGTTCAGACGAGGATTGTCACTATAAATGTGGAGAAACTGCTTGTAAGTATAGCCGCGACATCGAAACACAAAATATAGTAGTGCATGGAAGCCACAGCTTTTAGTCGTTAGATCCTGCACCCTCTTCCGATTTTGAATAATAGTTTTCCCACTGCTCTCAATATAGTTGCTGATGTGGGGTGTGTAGAATGTATAGGGTAGACCAAGAGGATCAAAAAATTCAATCGTCTTCATTGTTTGAAAGATGCACAGCCAATGACCCGTCAGCACAGTCGACGGACTGCTATTAACAATAATCAAGGTATTGTTGACACTTTGAATTTTTCCAAGAAAGTCCGAGGGTAGACAATAGGATTTGTACTGGGACATGTAGGGGTCCATATGAAATACATTGATTATTTGACTGGTGTTCATGGCGCCAAGTCTAGTAGAACACTGCCTTCGGGAGTGATTTCCCAATAGGTTTCATATTGATTTAGTGAGATTAGTGCAATACTCTCAGCCAATGGGTCGGCAAATGTACACTCTAAACGCACACTCCCCGTACGTACTATACCCATATCCTGTGTGCCAGACAAATCCAGAACAATGATACCATGTGTCTTAGCAAACATTTCTTCGGTTATACCATTTTCAAATAGTTGAGAGTCATGATCTAGGGTTTGCATGGTCAACTCATACAATGTTCTATAGGACTTATCAAAAGATAGATCGTAGAGTGGGATACCATTTACTTTGCACACAAGAGATGAAAGTCCAAACATCTCGAATTTATGTGGGCATTCAGTCCACGATCCTATTGCACTGGCGCTTTTTACAAATGCCAAAGCGAGTTTTGACGGAATTTCGCCATTGATAAAGGATGAATCGGTGAAGGTGCGTGAGCCCATGGCAATATGACGTTGATTGGTGATTGTATGAGGAACAAGTAGTTTAATATTATTTCCATTGGCTCTCAGTTTTTCCATTGCCAAAGCAACAGAACTCATGACCTGTTGTTTGCGTACATGAAGTATTGCCGAGGTGAGGGAGAGACTTACATCAGGATTGGCTGCAAGTTCTTTTCTCAATATGAAATTGGAGGGTGCAAGCGTCAATTTTATATCCACTTTAACATTGGGCGGCAGCCATTGGGGTATATTAAATATTTCATGATATATTTTTCCAACTAAATGTAATTCACTAGTTGTAGCATTTTTAAGTGCATCTGTACTATCAGTATTAGTAATATATTCATATCCATTGGAGGTGCCTCTCAATTCCTTTTATGACTTGGGTGTCATCAACATGAATTGCATATAGCTTGTATAATTTGAGGGATTGTTGCTTGTGCTCACCAGCGTGCCATTGATGTAGACACTAATTTGACGAAATAAATTATGTAATATACAATTTTCAAAGGATATTCCATCGGCCCGAATTGGCATTGTATTATCGGATTTCCGGACTTTCATTTGTAAATCTATAAATGTCGAAGACATGTCCATAAAGTAGTCTTCATTGGAATAAATTTGAAAGTGGATATTATCGGAGAGGGGTTGTTGTGGATAAAATTGTTCATAGTATCCATGCTTGACACTCACATCAATATTTTCTGCATTGAATAGATTCAATGAGGCGGTGATTGAA
The DNA here is from genome assembly GCA_027921565.1 of Artemia sinica. NCBI lineage: Eukaryota > Metazoa > Arthropoda > Branchiopoda > Anostraca > Artemiidae > Artemia > Artemia sinica. The sequence continues at coordinate 63,916,405 of CM051265.1, forward strand.
GGTTGAAAATCCTTATGCGGCAGGTAGGACATCTTAAGAGAAGAAATCTAGTTTCGATTTTCTTCCTGGGGCTTCTTCTTCTGTTTACACTACGTGTCGGCTTTTTCCTTCTTTTCTTTGACAAGAGGGATGATGTCTTTCGTTTCCGACCTGAGTGGAGACTGATGAGTGATGCATTGTTTCTCGACCTTTTTAAGCCTTTACCATTATGTTTTAATCTCTCGCCAAGGGTTCGTGCACTGGACCTAAGATTTTCCGAAGCACTTTTTTTAAAATCCTTGCCAGAGCCCCAATCGTATAGTGTAGAGGATGCAAAATCTGTCGCAGCCGGTACAAGATATTTTCTAGCCAGTGGTAGTGAAGAGCGAAACAGCTTAGCAAACCAACTGCCAAGACCGTAGCCAGACATTGACGAGCGACCTTTGTAATAGTCCATTCCATTGCCATGTTGTCTTGGACCAAGAGTATTAACATAGCAGTCAATATCAGGACAAGTGAATACCACTTTTCTATTAGACATCTTGCTGTTGAACGATGGGACGAAAATGGCATGTAATCACAGCCAAACCTTTTGAAATTGCTATGTGATCACCCAATTCGGTTCTTAGTGTTAACTGACAGAGTTCCAAATAGGAAGTGTTTACGGGAATATACTGAAGATGCTTTATATTGTAGTGGTGAATATGTTCTTGATTGGTTTTTCGTTCAAGAACTCGTAGGAGGGGAACATTTGAATTACCAACCCGAGATGTTTCCACAAATGAAGCGTAGAGAAATATACAAGTGTCTGTGGAGAAGGCAGGCGGGTAGTCAGCAAAAATGAAATTAGTGTTTCCGGCACTTTTACCATTGATTATATTGAGCTTAAAGCCAAGAACATCCTTTAGATTATCATTGAGAATAACCTTTTCGTTGGCAATTGGTGAACTAATATAGATCTTACCCTCCTCCTTTGAATAGTTGAACTGAAAAGCTCCTTTTTTACGAGCGGAAATTCTTTTATTAATAGAACGACATAAATCATTCATACAGGTGAGTTCCTCGTAGGGTAATTCAATATATGGATAATTCATCCAATTGATTTTTTGAATTTGTTCTTGATTACTTGAGGATGGTGGTGGCGGCCAATCATAGGGTCTAATTTTTATATCATATTTACGATCTTTTCTCAGGATGTCATAGGTATTTTTGAGAATACAGTCGACAAGAGCCACTTCATACTTTCTATTGTCGTCGAATTTGATGGTTGGGAAGAGTTTCGTCCAAAAATCACTTGTTCTATTCAAGTCATTGTAGAGAGGATCGGAAACATTGGACATGAAAGTCACATAGAAATCATTGGGCATTGTCAATGTCTTCAGCACTGACCCAAGAATCAAAATCTGAGTTGTATCCTAGCCAGCGAACAAGCAACTGTCTCTTGCCATGGCGTGTACGACTCTTTAATATCTTTTCAATTTTATAAATTTCACTAGTGTTTCTAACTTTTTGCAGTTCATATTCATAAAAACCACCGAGAATCTCATCATCTTTGGTGTCTCGCAGTCGATATGTCGTGGGCTCGGTGTCCAGGATTTTGGAAACTTTAAAAAGTTCTGTGCTCCATAAATAATTCCCCTTTTCAAAAATATTGCTGGTTCTATTAATTCGAACAGTATCACCAACATTGAATTTCTTCTTCACATTTTTTTTTCTTTTTCACCATTGGAATATTGCTTTAGGAAAGCATCAAATGTATTTTCATTGTAGTGAACATCCCGAGGGCTTGAGTTGGACAGAGATCGATGAGGTCGATGGTTGTATATCCGCATGATTTTATCTAAATCATGAATAAAAGCAGATGTATTTTTCAGGGTACAATATCTTGAAATTAATAGACGAATCGTTCTTATTAATCGTTCAGCCAATGCAGCCTTTATTGGGCTGTGACTATGATAAAGTGTTGTATTATATTTCAAAAGAACCTTTTGCACATGGGGATTAACAAATTCACTTCCACGATCCGATTGAATTTTTCTATATGAATCCTGTTCAAGAATACTTTCAATGGCCCGAGCAACTTCAACACCTCTCTTTGATCGCAGTGGAATGGCATAGGCATAGCGACTAAAGACACTGATTGCCACCAGAATATATTTGTAGGGTGCATTGTGACGCCGTTGAACTGCGTCTAAAGTTAAAAGATCCGTTTGCATTATATGCAGAGGGAAAAAGGCTTTAGTTTGTCGATATTGTTTGCTGCGAAGCCTGTGATTCCGATGCAGTCTGTAACTCGGTTCATTCTCTAGATACTCTTTTGCTTTTTCAATGTGGTGGTGCCGGAGACAGCTTTAGAAAGCGTTTTGGGAGAACTTAAACTTCCCGCTTCACCAATATTTTCATGGACACCTTTCAGAACTTCATCCATTTTGAACGCAAGCACGTAGTGTAATTTCCACTCCCCTTTTGCACACTGGAGGGTGAATCAATTCGTCTTCGCTTTTGACTAGCATCCACAGGTGTTGTAAAATCATTGCTGCTGCTGCTACTGCTAGTATTTTCAAATATTGAATCTTCTTCTTCTTTTTTAAATGGCGTTGGTGTTGGTGTTGTTGGAGGACTATATTCTCTTAGTTTCTTTAGAATTTGCTTATTGCCAATAAGACTTTTGGGAAAGTTTGATACACTTAGAAAGGTGTATAGATTATTGTCAAAGGATAATAGTCCTTTACGATTCGTCACCATATCACAAATTAAATCAACTAGATTATAACTTTTTCCCTGAATTATAATTCGTTTCCCTGTGCTATCGACTTGAACTTGATGTTCATCAACAGTTTCCAACATGAGATATGATAATACTCTTTTACTCTGTTCACGATAGGTGAGTGGCAATAGGTTTCCAATTTTCGATACAATTGAATTCAATTCCTTCTCCTTTGATTACAGTGCTGCTGCAGAATCTTGAGGAGATGTTTCCTGTTTAGAGGGATCAGTGACGGCGGCGGCGACGGTGGGTCTCTCACGATAAGGTTTATGTTTGTCCACACGTCGCAATGCATCTTGAAGTAAAAGCAGTTTTTTGTCATCGGCAATATTCTCATCATTAATGAATTTGCTTAGATTGTCTTCAAAATGTTCGACGGGTGAGAGAACAAGTTCAAATGGTGTCAATTTATAGGGTTTAGCCATTCTCTCTCTCTAGAGAAAACTGTTTACAAGTCCTGCAAATATTGGCAGTAGAAGTGTGAAAAAGTTACCGCCCGCTTGAAGGAGCCGTTTTCTTTTAAAAATTTTTCCCTTGTTTTTACAAGCCAAGGCGCGTACAGTGGAACGATGTTGCTTTGTCTGTTGTCTAACACCTTCTGGCAGTTGAACATTGCCCTCAGTTAAATTTAAACAAAGTTCAGATATTAGATTAATGAAATCATTGTCAACACCATGTTTGAGTATGGCCTTCCTAAGCAATGGTTTTGAAGTGCTTAAAACGGAAAATAAATGCCGTTGTTCGTGTAGTTTCTTCAATGTCATAATGGCAACTAATAGCCTTTTCTACTGTTCACCGGAAGATATACTGTAATTTCATTGTTGAAAATGTCGGTGACTACACGCAGATCCTCGGGTGTGCTCTGATTAAGATCCAGCAAAATGTAACCGTAGGGTTTATTAGTCGCCTGAGTGTACGCTGACAACAGAAATTTAGGGGCGCCGGGGTATATCTGTTTATTGAGAGTTATGAGCGACCTAGAACCACGAACAACTCGATAGATAATATAGATGGTGCAATTCAAAGCAAGGGTTCGCATACATTTGCTCTGATGAAACAGATTGTGTAGAACTAGGGTTATGGAAATGTGTTCATGGTGCGAGCGAACGGTGAACAGTTGTAGCATTTCCTGTGAGAACTGTTCAATGGATTCAGCCAAATCATCAATAATCAACCAAGAGTTCGATTCAATACTATTGAAAACATCAAGTCCCCGTATGAATTGTATTGGTATGGTTGTGGCAATTGCTTTTATTTGATCATAGGACTCCTGCCAAATACTATAGCAATAGTAGATTTTTTTTGGCTTTTCCAAAAAGATTTTATCGCAATTTTTAATTATTTTAGTTAAGAGTTTTGTTTTCCCCGACATTGAGGGCCCACACAGAAACGATCTGAAGGGTGTTTTAAATTGATACATGCTGCTGCTGCTGCTGCTGCTGTTGGACTACAACTAACTGTAAATCATATGTGTCCAATGAATAAGTAGTAGTAGCAATAATTTTCCCATAGATCTATCTAGTACTGGTTAACAACAAAAAAAACAATATTTCATGGTAGCATTTATTTCGACACTGCAAGAAAACAAATATTTGATCAACATGAACTGTAACGAAAAGAATAACACTTGTTCAACAAGAAAAACAACAATATTTCATGGCAGCATTTATTTCGACACTGCAAGAAAACAAATATTTGATCAACATGAACTGTAACGAAAAGAATAACACTTGTTCAACAAGAACAGTTGACAACAACAACAATATTTCATGGCAGCATTTATTTCGACGCTGCATGAAAACTCTATTTGATCAACATGAATTGACAACGATAAAAATGACACTTTATGTACAACATAAATAAAAAACACTTATTGTCTTTAAAAAATAACACTTTTTGTTCATCATCAACACTTTTCTGTACAAGAGCAACACTTTTTGTCAACTTAAACACTTTTCTATACAACAACAACAACAACAACAAGAGCACTTGAAAAAACAACACTTGAAAAAAAAACACACTTGAAAATCACGGGATAGCACAGTTGAACATTACAGTGAATTTAAAGGTGGGGCCCCCCCTCCCCCCGGGGACCGCGGGGTCGAAGGCCAGCCGCGGGCAGGGACCCCAACCCCCCTGGGCCGCCGCGGGCGGGACCCCCACCCCCCACCCCCCCGGAACCGCGGTGGAAAAAACAGTACAATAGTTGTCGTCACTGCTGCTGCTGCTACAGGTTAGGTTAAGGTTGGGTTAGTGGTGATGGTTAAGGTCGTTAGTCAAGGTCGGGTCAAGGTGAGGTTGGGTTAGTTAATTTATGAACGGGTTGGAGGTGGTGGTTAGTTAATTTATGAACGGGTTGGAGCATTTAATTTATGAATGGGCTGGGTGGTTAGTTGGTTAGTTGGTTAGTCAGGTTAGGTTAATTTATCCAGACTAAGTTGATTGCGATAGTCTATGCATTCAACTCGGTCTGAAATACGGTAGTGGCCATGAGGCAGGACACTCACACCATTCTCGAGCACACAGACTTTGTCGGATATACACAACATTGCATTCTTTTCCACTCTCACAGTATAATTTCTATACTGTAGAGAGCGAATTGCAAGCACTTGTGCTCTCGGCACTAGGCTACTTTCTACACAGTCTCTGTACACGCTCATGTTGAAATTGCTCTTTACAAAGCGTGTAGGCACCCCTTTACACGCCTTCTTTTCATCCCCACTATGAGTTTTAACGCAATAAACTTTAGGGCCCGGGAACACCCCCCTGGATATCAAATCACTCCCCGTCTCTGATTTTAACATTAATAGTTGGTTGGGGGCTTGACGTTTCACCAACTCGGGGTAGAGTGATGGATTCCAGTTGGTGAAATCCATCCGCGAGCTGATGTGTTCCCCCTTTTCTAAATCACCCAATAAATCTTCAGTCCCATTTACCTTTAACAGCAGAGAATCTGTATCCCCATAGTAAACTTGAACCTCCCCCTCCCGTGGCCATTGCACCTTGCACACATTGTAAAAGAACGACAACATGAGCTTTTTGGAAATTTCCAGTACTGAACTACCGCCTGCTATATTATTGTTCAGTACCACATTTCGCTTTCGCCTATGTAGAAGAACCATGCCAGTCTCTATGCTCGTGAACGATGTAAAATTGGGATCGGCAATAATTCGTGCACACTCTAGAGGGTCAGTCACGACGTCGCAGCGAGATCTATTACGTACGCTTTCACACATTTTGCCTAACGCTGAATTTAGGATGAGTTTGTACATTTCCTTCTCCACCTTTGAGTTTGCCCTAGAGCGTTTATCGACAAAAGTATCGATAAACGTTTTCAAGTATGGTCGCTGATTGAACTGCAGGACCCTATGTATTTTGGTGATCTTGAAACCACTGTTCACCATCCAGAGCAAAAGCACATGGTGAACAACGATATTCTCCTTAGGGTCCAAATCAGCAATCAGTTTCTGTTTGGAGGGAGTCCAGTGCATCCCCATATCCTCAACCAATGATCGATTGTAGGGGCTCAGCGAGTCCCTGCTCACGGGTCGATTGATACAGGGAAAAACAAAGTCTTTGACGGAGTCGTGAAGCGCCAGCGGAATGTGACCATCAATTTCAAAGAACCATCCTTGTGGCCCATTGTCCTCGACGGTGGTAATGTCGGGGAACTCACAAGGATTCTCAAGCCATTGATAGTTCCCACACGGCAAAGAGTAGTGAGACATTGCCGAGGGGTACAATGAGTTCATGTCCAAGAACACTGCATTTGACTTTGCACCGGTGCTTTGTCCGCTCGGGTCGGTTGACAAGACGCGGTCCCCATGAAAAACATACCCTCCCCTCATTGAACGCTCTACAAAAAGGTGCTGATCTACGTCGGTGATTAGGCCTATTTCCTCCCTACTAATTTTTAAAATCAAATCCATCACTAAATGGGGTGTGGAAAAATAGTAGCCTATATTTAACCCGAACTCTGAATAGATTTGGTCTGTGTTCTTACAGACTATATCCAACAGAGTTAGAACGTCACTGGCCAAGTACAGTCCACAATAATCCCACCCATTTTTACAATCCCCCTTAGACCACACCTTCTTGGCAAACTCATACTCCTCGGCTGTGCATTCACTGCTGGTCAGTGAATTGTAAAAAGCTTCAATTGGAGGTAGTTTCACCTCGCTTAAGTGAGCGCCAGAACAGTAATAATCGTATGTGTATACACCTTTGCAGGTCAACAGGTCATACATTTCACTGTCTGGAAAGTGCTGTTTAAGCAAGGGAAAGCTATCAAAATTGTCGCTTTTCTGCACTTGAATCAATTGACTCAATGCCTTGGGAAAAAAAAAACTAAAGGAATCTAAAAACCTGATTTTATTCCAACACGTATGCCCATTATCCACTGCCTGCCATTTCAACTCGAGAAGCAACAACTTCTCGGCCGATTTGGGAATAATGTTATAGGTAAATGAACTGTTTACCCATGGACTATCTACTCCCCCTCCCTCTCTGTGCATACGTGCCATTGCCGGTAAAATAAATTTTAAGTCATAATTAGAGTTGTGAATAAAAACAGGGATGAAAAACTGCTGGCTAACATTTAAGTTACACGATTGATGCGCAACCCCTCTAAAATTACTACCCCCCGAGGATATTTCCTGCCACAAGTGATTATGATCTCTGACTTTCCCCCTCCCCCCTCTTTTCCCTTTAGTCCCCTTATCCCCCTCTAAAAACTCCCCCTTACAAACCCAACATATTTTTTGATTTTTAATCGCGAGACGATCCTCTGCAGACAAAACCATTGGATAATGGGTATTTCTCAAACGAGAAATAGCACCATCAGCCGTGCCAATTAGTTTAGTCAATGCCCTGACCATGCACTCGTCCTCATCCAATGTTTCTACTATTTCTAACAACCGCATGGTGTTAGAACTGTCTCTTTGCGCATGAGCATAGGATACTGCAATAGCCTGGTGTTCTTTGACTCGGTTTGGAAATTGGGGATCATTCACCTCCACCAGCTTAGCTTCACAGTCTAAAGATATTTTGTTGCACTGGAGAAGGGTGTTCTGAAAATTTTCAAAACGTAAAATGGCCCTATCCCCTGAAACCGTTTCCACTGGTAGCCATGCCGGCTACAATGCCTCATGTGATTTTGCAACTTTAATTCAGTCCAAAATCTAGAGAGACATGTTGGACAGTAGAAACGTACCCCCCGTCCCTTTTTACCCTCCCCCGGAACTCTACTGATGTCTGTAATAGGGTTAAAATGGCCAATTGCATCCGGTTTACTAGATGGGGGTGTATACAACAACCAAACCCAGTGTCTGACCAAATCAATTGACGGGCCCCTTACAGGGAAGACCACCCCCTTCTTTTTAGAAAGAACCCCATCTTCAAATTCAGTTTCATACTGAACTACAGTAACGCCGATATTTAAGTGGGCATTAGCACTTTCAAAAATATCAATAGATCGTAGCGTTACTGGGTATTTTCCTTCTAAACACGAGAAATCTACAGTGGGAAAATCGGACTCTTCCTTCCCATGCACAGCCCAATAGTCTAAATTCGTCTTGGTAGCGTCACGTGCTAGAGGCTTGAATGCTGATATGAGGAAAGCATACCTGAAAAATTTTTGACCTGTTTCAAAACAGATCCGCTGGACACCTTGACAACCTTCTAGATCTGGATTATATTTTAAAACTGTGTCCCTTTCATACCCCCCACCTGCCCCCCCTCTTAAAATAAAATGTTTCTTAAATTTACAAATATTTACACTTAAATTTTCAACAAAAAGAACTAGAGACCCACTACCATTTTCGTTAAAGTTCTCAAGATGCGCTATAATTTGATCTACCTAATCCATGAAAGCACCCTCAAAATTTTCTAAATTCGAATAAATTATGCGCATCTCGGAATGTATATAATGGTGATAAACTTCACTTTTCCCCTCATTTAAATAAAACACCTTTAAAACAATAGAAACCTTAATTGAATCCCTCCCCCACAATCGAATTTGGTTCTCCAGTAGTGCACGAATTTTATCTACATAGTCATGCACAATTTCTACAGGGTCAAACACAAAATTTCCCCCCATTAGTGAATTAAAGGGATCACCAAACGTCGCAGTGTAAACAACTATTGCATTTAAAATTGTATTAGATAATTGAAAGTCTGGAAAAGTTGTACCCCCCTCCCCCTCTTGTATATCACCCCCTCCCCCAAGTTGTTCAACAATATTTGGGGTATGCTCCACTTCAGTTGTTTGAAGTGGACTCGTTAGGGTATCGGAGGCTGGAGGAGGAGGAGGAGAAGGGTTCCCTGTAAATTCCCGGGTAAAATCCTCTAAAAGCTGTAGTGTATTTGGGCTCAATTCTCCCTGCCCAACTGTGCTATTATCTACATTAAAAAGAAAATCGTTTATAAACTCATCAATATTAAACGGTATTTCCAGTACAGAGTCGCTCCATGGTGAATTGCTATGTAATTCCACCGATGCGTCCTCTCCTTCACCAGCTAATGAGGACGATGGTGACATTGAGTATGGGACCAATGATCCAACCTATAAATGAAAAATACCTTATTTTTAAAGTGTTCAAATCACCCCTACTGTTTTTAAAATTTGGATTATTATTTAAAGTCAACGCTTAGTAGTAGTAGTAGTAGTATGCACATAGTAGCATTTGGTTAATTCAACTGAAAGCAGTCAATTTCCAACTTAATATAAGATAATTACAATCTAAAACGTCGCTTTACATAGAAGGCGGCAATTTGATTTTGTTCAAAAAATAGCTTATTTTCAAAGTGTTCAAATCAGCCCTACTTTTTTTTTCGCGGCGCTTTTCGGACCCGCAGAGCTTTCCGCGGCGCTTCCCCACAGCGCTTCCCGCACCGGTTAGTATAAGATATTTACAATCTAAAACATCGCATGACATAGAAGGCGACAATTTGATTTTGTTCAAACAACCCCTCCAAATAAAATTTCATATTAATACTCTTTATCTACTCTGGAAAAAAAAACATGATTTGAAATGGATAGCCATCTCCTGTCATGATACACAACTCATTCCGATAAAACGTTGTTTTTTTTATAATATTTGTAGAGGCAAGGTGAACAATTCGCTAATAAAGCAATTTATAATGCAAAGGATTTTGCTACTTATTATGAGCGGGATATAGTGCATTTTTTTTTTGGCTCCACTAATCTAATTTAGCAAGGGTGAATGCATGCACTTGACATGATTCAAAAGGGAGAACTTTATATTTCCTTTGGGGAGAAAAAATCTTTCAATATCCCGCTGAGATACACTTTTACACAGTGTTCAAAAATGATGAAAAGAAAAGTCCTAAAAAGTTGGAAGAAATTGGTAGATAGGTAGGAAAAAATGCTTACATTTGCAAATTCCGTCTGGACTTGGGTGTCGGATGGATCTGACATAGCATGCTGGAGGGTAACCTCCTGACCTAGCGTTGATGGGGCAGCTATTAGAGGTCCAAGGAAAGCAGCCATCCACTCTCTTTTTGGTTTTCTGAGAGGCTGCATTGGGTCAGGCAGCGTGGAGCTAGAGGGCATCGGACAGCGACCATATTGTATAACTGATGCTCTTACAGGGGCTGCCTCACCCTCTCTTGCTTTCTTACTAGGAGGTGGGACACACTCTTCACAATTGGCCTTAAAAGAAGAGAAAAAAGTTAGTATGATAAATAATTTCCCCCTTTTTACAGAAAGAAAGTTAGTACCATCATCCATATAATTTTGTCTAGAAAAGTATTTATCACTAAGAAAGGCCCTCTACGCCAGCATTTTCAGTAAAGCAAAAAATAAAAATATACTAAACTCAGAAATCAAATGCTATTTTAATTAATTAAAAAGCTTATTCATAGACATCCCAACCTAACCTTACTTTTCATGCAAATCTTTGTTTTCATTTTACAATAATGGTGATAGAATTGAGGCATGTCAAACCCCCCCCCCCTTTCACCAATGTCCTAAATATATTGTTAGCAATTATTTTTGGAAATAATCCCGTTTCACCGTTTCTCCAGCAAATACAGGTTGCGAATCCACAAGCTTAATAAACAGCAATCTCTTTTTGCTTAAAACTGCTTTAATTTGATAAAGAGGGAAATAAATCCTTTTTATCATTGAAACCTTTTGGTTAAGTCACTAACATAAAAGATTAACAAGCAGGAAGTGCAATTGTGGGGTGTCAGCTAATTATCACCTGTTTAAATTATTGCGGAAAAATGTTTTTAAGTCAAGTAAACGGCGGTGGTGGCTTAAATGGAAACGGTTTATTAATAGCTATGGGATAGACAGAAGTTGAATGTCACTTTTGATAGGCTTACAGAAAGAATAAATTTATCGAAAAAAAGAGAAATATTTCTATTAGCAAGAATTATATCTGTAAAAACAGTGGGGGGGGGGGGTTTGAGGAGGGTTTAGGTAGTAAAAAGATTACCTTTTACGTTTTCTATCGAGTATAAAGATTGCATGGTGGTTAGGTTTGTGGGGGAGGGGGTACTTACCTAAATATACTAGAGGGTGACCAAGGAAAATAATTTTATTTTGAAAATAAAAAATGAAAATGTATTCACATTGCTAATTGTGGCTGCCAAGGCTTCAAGCTCATCAATAACATTCATTGTTGTTTCCATTGTGTCACAATACTTTCTGATAATTTAATCGCAATGCATGTTCGTTATATACGAAATCTCAAGGGCGAATTGTTATGTAACTGGGGGAAAACCATATGTAGCCAGCTCTCTAATTGGCTGAGAAGGAGGATGTTTCCGACTCGCTGATTGGCTGAGAAGGATGCATGTACTTCCGGTTTCCTATTCCTGGACACCTTGACATTCATCCCTAGCATGCACTTGTCCAAAACAACAACAACAACGAATAAATCCCTCAGGCCTAAAGATTAAAGAAACCATAATGTTTCTTAATTCCCCCTTCGTGAATCAATACATTCCCCGCCGATTATGTAAATCAAGTTCTCAGGTTAGGTTAGCCTAAAGATCAAAGAAGCCATGTTTGTTTCTTAATTCCCCTTCGTGAATCAATAATTTCCCCGCCGATTATGTAAATCAATTTCTCAGGTTAGGTTAGCCAAACAACAATGAAGCCATGTTTGTTTCTTAATTCCCCCTTCGTGAATCAATACATTCCCCTAGCGATTATGTAAATCAATTTCTCAGGTTAGGCTTGCCAAACAACAAAGAAGCCATGTTTGTTTCTTAATTTCCCCTTCGTGAATCAATACATTCCCCTAGCGATTATGTAAATCAATTTCTCAGGTTAGGTTAGCCTAAACAACAAAGAAGCCATGTTTGTTTCTTAATTCCCCTTCGTGAATCAATAATTTCCCCGCCGATTATGTAAATCACCCCTCATGTCATTACTCGTGGCCAAACAACAACAGATCGATTGACCTTGACCCCCATTAGACTCGATTGATAATCCTTGAATAAATTATGTAAAACAAAGTTGTAGGTGGCAGCAGGGGTGAGGGTTCGGAGTTATAGGGTCATTTCTACTTATATCTCACTTACAAATAGTAGAATTGATAAAAAGAATGTAGATATGAGCAAAAGTTTTCAAATGAGCCGTTAAACATCACTCTAAAAAGTTTAGTAGCCCACTTGCCCTAGCTTTTCCACTTGAGACATGGCACCAAAAGTGCCGTTGTTAGTGCTATTTGAAACTTGCTGACGGTGGAATTTATAGGAAGAACGTAAATATGAGCAATATTTTTAATATAAGCTATCAAAATTCTATCTAAGATGCTCTGGTAGCCCGCTAGCCCCACCCCTCGAGAAACGGCATAAAAAGTGCCTTTTTTCGCACCATATGGCATTTGCACACGGTAAAATTGATATAAACCACGTACATATGAGAGATAGCTTTTGAATGAGCTCTTTAGCATCTCTCTATGATGTTCTAGTAATCCGCTTGGCCTGAAATAAAGAAGAAAAAACGACCGTTTTAACCTTTTTTTACTTTTAGTTACTATGCGCTGTGGTTCGCTCTTCATTAGGTTGCAGCTAATGCTTCAACCATGACAAAGAGTTCATTGCAAATTCTCCTCAGAAACTAGTTAATATTAAAATCTGTGAAATCTAGCAATAGCTTATAATTGAGCCATTAAACATCTATCTACGACGGTGTGGTAGCCTGTTAATGTTCCAGTAGCTTACTGATGAGCAGACGATTTATGAAACTTACTAAGGGAGCTGAGAGGGGAGTGTACGGGAGGGGTTCTTGTGAACCTCCAGTTAAGGGTTCTGGAACATAAATATGACAATGATACCTGTTTTGTACTTCAAAGCCTTTCCACTTAAGAAGTGGCACCATGAGTATTGTTTTCAGTGCTATATCGCACTTACGAAAGAAAAAATTGAAAAAAAACACGTATATAAGAGCAATAGCTTTCAAATGAGTCATTAAACATCACTCTTATAAGTTTTGCTAGCCCTATAGCCCCGGCTTTTCCACTTGAGACACGACACCAAAAGTGCCGTTTTTAGTGCCATTTGGAACTTGATGATGGTGGAATGTATATGAAAGACGTAGATATGTGCAATATCTTTTATATGAGCTATAAAAGATCTGTCAACGATGTTCTGGTAGCCTGCTAGTGCCACCCCTTGAGAAATAGCACAAAAAGTGTCATTTTAGTGCCATATGGCACTTGCAGATGGCAGAATTGATAAAAATGACGTAGATATGAGAAATAGCTTTTGAATGAGTCATTAAGAATCTCTCTATAATGTTCTGGTAGCCCACTAGGCGTGTTGAAAAAAAAGGGAGACAGATCAGTGCTACCGATGCGAAAAGTAATTTTCCTTGTTGTTCAGGAAAGGAACTGTAACTTCCTTGTACAAGATTTTCGACTATGTTAATTCCAATGGTACATTTTTCATTTTGATCTAACGTCGTTTTCGAGAGGTATGAGGTTTTTTTTCGAAATCACCATAAATTTTTTTTCGCAATAAACTTTTACTTTTAAGACGAACCGGAATAATAGTTAACATTCCTGAGTCAGTGTCAGAAAGAAATTTTTTCACTAGGTATTTCTTTTCAAAACGCGTTTTTTTAACTTTTGGTTACGATGGGGTGTGGTTCGCTCTTTACTAGGTTGCAGCTGCCGCTGCAACTATGATACCTTGCGGGGACATGCTTTAAAAAATGACCTAGCAAATGAATGAAAAAAAAACGATACCAATACGCCCGATACCGATACACGGGATATCGATACGTCCGATACCACATACAGCGCTTCCGCAGCGACTATGGAGGGCCTGATCATCATCAAAACAATGTAGCCTATATTGGACCTTTGAACCATGTTAAACAAAATGGCTATCTCAAAATTTTTATAGGACTAGTTTGGGGGGATGAGGCTTGTAGGGAGGGGGCGGGGGGCTATTTGCCCTCAATTCTTTTTGGTCACTTAAAAAGGGCACTTACAAATTTAATTCGCTTTCGAATGAGCTATTACACATCTCTCTATGATGCTCTGGCCACCCCCTAGCTCTGCTAGAAAAAAAGAAAGAAAAAAGGGAGATAGATCAGTGCTACCCATGCAAAAAAGTCATTTTCCTTGGTGTTCTAGGTGGGGGAATGTAATTATCCTACAAAAGCTTTTAGACCATACTGATTCCAATGGTGCACTTTTTATTTCAATTCGACGCCCTATTCAAGGGGTTTCAGGCTCTTTTTCGAAATCACCATAAATTTCTTTTCGCAATAAATTTTTACCTTTAAGATTAACCGAAACAATAGTTACCATTCATGATTCAGTGTCAGATGTCAATTTTTTCTAACTAGACCGTTTTTTTGAAAATACGTTTTTCAACTTTTGATTACTATGGGCTGTGGATCGCTCTTAGTAGGTTGCAGCTGCCGCTGCAACTATGACTTCCCCGGATGCAATCTGTAAAAGATAACAACAAATACTTATCCAGAAGCTTGTCAACTGAAACGCTATAGGCAACTAGTTGAATAACGACATTAATCACGTGTGTTCCGTTGCAAACATAGCTTATTTACAAACCCATGAATTACAATTACTCTCCCTTTTTGCTCTCTGCATATAAATTCACAATTTTTTTTGAATTTTGGAAAGATTAATTTTTTTGTTTATAACTGACGTCACTTAAGGGGGTGTGAAGGGGAGGCCATGGATAAAACTGTCAAAGATCTGGAAAATGCAGCGAGATGGCATAATAGCAAAACAATGCACTGGCATGTTAATAAACTGAGAGGAAATAGTCAATCTGGACTTGTCCTAGTTGAAGATGGGAACGGGGTCACATAGTAAAATGGAAAGAGTTAAAGAGAAATGGGTAGAACATTTTGAGAATGTGCAAAGCAGTGATAGAGTTACATGAAACGACATAGAAAATAATGAAACAGTTTGAGAAAATTGATTTTGTAAGGAAAAATTAGTGACAGTACTAAAAGGATTAAAAAATAATAAAGGAACCAATGGTGATAGTTTGGTAAATGGGTATCTTAAATATGGTGGCTATAATATTAGTTATACAAATAAGGTTAGAAATAAGTTATTGAAGATTGTGAGTATATCTTATGAAAATGGAGAAGTACCTATCGATTTTAGGGAAACTCTAATTAAACCCCTCTAGAATAAAAGGTATAAGAGTGAGTGTGGTAATTATAGAGGTATTGGTCTAGTTTCTATATGTAGCAAATTACTTGGTATGATGATACATTTCGACTCAGAGAAGCTGTAGATACGGTTTTAAGAGAAGAACAGTGGGATTTTAAAAAAGGGTAGAAGAAGTGATGACCATTTTTCAATCCTAGATTAAAGATCTAAGAGTGAAAAATCAGTTTATTAGTGTCTGAGCCATCAAACACACTTTCAGTGCTCAGTTTTATAGATTATGCGTAAGCGTTCTATTCAGCTGATAGAAGAGCTTTAGCGAAGGTCTTAATGATGGCTGATAGAAGAGCTTTAGCAAAGGTCTTGTATGGTATACCAGACAAATACATTGAAGTGATTAGTGCTATGTACGAGAGTAACCATGGGTGCCAATATAAGGAAGGGGGCAGAGGGGGGCTCCGGCCCCCACCCCCTGGCTGAATGATCCTGCTTTATATTTTTGTTTTGAGATTTCTATTATACAGCTTTGGAAGTTCCGATTAAGACAAGTAGGACAAGTTTTATTCTTCATTAGATACACATACAATATTACATGTTATTATTCCCCCAAAGGCTCATTGGCCTGTACAAAGGGGGAAGACATATGAATTACATACTCAGAGATGAGAGACAAAAGAAAATTTAAAGTGATCACTTACTCACATACGAAGGAGAAGAAAAAAAATATAGATAAAATGAAAACTATGGGAAAAATAGAATAAATAAGCTAAATTAATTAATTAGATTAAATAGACTAAAAAAAATAATAAATAAATAAAAAATAAAATAATAAATAAGAAAATAAAAACAACTAACTTCTACGAAGCCAAAGAATTTTTAATTTTTTTTTTAAACAAACCGAATGAGTGGCACCCTCTAGCTGATTCAGGCAACTTATTCCAAACAATATGACACGCCATTAGAGGATTAAAAACTGACCTTATGCAAGGAGTAAATGGAACTTGAACATGATTTGTCATATTAAGAAGATTATAATTATTTTTATATCAGAGGTAAAAGATAGCGGAACACTTAGGGCCTGGGGGAGGTCACCATGAAGCTGAGCAAAAGCAAAACATGCATATGAAAGAATGTATAGATAGATAGATAATTTAATACGAAATATCACAAAACGGATAAATAGTCGCATTTACAAAAAAGTTATGAAAACTATTTGTTGTAATTTTCAGTGAAGTATTGTCGGAATGAATTTTTGTAGCGTTTCGTGGCACTTGGATTGCTTGGTTGTAGTTGGTTTGTGTGGCGGGTCTTTGGTCGGTTATCTTGTCTGATATCAGGTGGGAGAAGGTCGCGGTGTTTGGGGGAAGTCAAGATGGACTGGCCAAAGCTCATGAGGAGCTCGTGTCTTCTTTGTTCAAGTGTTGTGAGTTCTAGCTTCGCCAGACATTCCTCATAGGGCAATTGGCTGTCTCCTAGAATGATGCGCAAGGCTCTCTTTTGAATTGTTTCGAGCTTATTGCTCTGCTCTTTTGTGAGACCAGGATGCCAGACAGGGCAGGCATATTCTAGGATCGGTCGCATGTGGCTCCTATAGTAGGTGACCAGGGCATTTTTGCTGAGTTGAAAGCGACGTAGCTTTGTCAGTGACCTAAGCAGAGGCATAGCCTGGGACAGCAAGTGATTTAAGTGGTCCTCCCAAGTCAGTTTATCATTGAAGATAACACCCAGGATCTTCATTTTGTGAACTGCCGGTATGCCGACGTCAGGCAAGGCCGGTACGCTGTGCTTTAAGAAGGAAATTCTCATTATTGCCGACTTGGTCCTGTTGATGCTGAGTTTTCTTTCTAGGTAGTCCCGTTCGAGCTTCACGACCATTTCTTCTAGGTTAAGGATTTCACACAGTCTTTGTAGCAGCATCATTGTTAGGTCGTCTGCGAACTTCGCTCTGTCTCTGTGCCATTTAGCTATCGTGTTGCAAAGCAACAGGAAAAGGGTCGGACCTATTTTTGTTCCTTGAGGAATTCCACATGTAAGGTCTGTAGAGTCTGACAGTTCGCCTTTGTACCTTGTTTTTTGCTTCCGTTTTGAAAGGAAGCTTTCTACTATCTTTCTCAGGAATTCGTGAAAATTGGTCATGGACTGTAGAATCTCCTCGTGGCTAGACGTATCGAACGCTTTCCTGACGTCCCCTTGAAGGAGGTCGACAAATGCCTCGTCAACTTCTAGGTGACTTAGGATAGTCTCGACGATCTGGATAAGGTAGTGACTTGTACTGCACCCTCTTTGGAAGCCATACTGCCGGGAGTCTATTACTTCGCTGAGTTCCTCCAGAAGCCATCTGTTTATGAAAGTTTCGAATACTTTCGAGAGTAGCGGCGTGAGTGAGATCGGTCGGAGGTCTCCAAGTTCTTTGGGGTTTGTGACTTTGGGAACAGGGATTACGACTGCCTCCTTGAGCGGCTCAGGAAACGTCCCTGTTATCAGTGACTGGTTGATGATGGCAGCTATAGGCTCTGATAGGTAAGGAGCGTTTTCTTTGAACAAAATTGGCGGTGGATCCGCTGGGTGAGTGGCTTTCCGCGCAGGAATCTTTTCTAGGACCCTGCACACTTCAATAGGCAGAACGACTGGAATCTCAGATATCTTGGCGCTGAATGCACTCGTTTCGGCTGGAGGGTTGGATCTGCAGATTTTGGCAAACCACTCATTGAGATCATTTGCAGTGACCTGTTCACCTTTATCTTTTTGTATGTGAAAGGTCGTCGGGCGCTGGGGGCTTATTAAATCTCTAACTGTCTTGTGGAATGAGCGGGAGTCGGAGTTTACTGTTTTAGAGAGCTTTTCCCCATATGCTTTCTCAGCTTTCCTACATTCGTACACCACGGTGTTCCTCATTTTTTTCCAGCGCTCTCTGTTGCCTGAGGCGTGCAGTTTATTACGCTTCCTGATGAGTTTCTTGATCTCTTGTGTGACCCATGGTTTGTCCGTAGAAGAGCGTTTGACACGTTTCTCTGGGAAGCATGAGTGGTAAGCGATGGTTATCTCGGAATTTAAGAGTCCAACCATCTGGTTAACGTCAGATAATCTGTACAGTTGGGACCAGTTTTTATTTACGCACCATTTAGAGAATTCTTCTTTTCCTGGTGTAGTCAGAGGTCGGCAGACGAATGTTTCCTTGGTAGCCGTTGGCTTGGTTCCTTTGGGCTTCCACAGTACAGAGAAATGTGCGCTCCTTCCGAGGCTGGGGCTCGATTCGGGATCGTGGTAGAATTCTCCCACATCTGTGAAGATGAGGTCGATAGTTGATTTTTCCGTAGTAAGAATTTTTACTACCTGCTTCAGATCAAGAGATTGACTGATCCAGCGCCTGTCCAGATCATTAAAGTCGCCAAGCAATACTATACCGCTATTAGGATACATGCATCGAATATCGTCGATAGACTTTTGGAGGTGGTTGATTAGGGTTTTGCGGTAAGCGGCTCGCGGTGGAAAATAGAGGACTCCGAAAGTTATTGACGAAAACGCTCTTGGCAGTACTTTGGGTTTGATTTTCACCCAGAGCAGCTCATAGGTATCTGTGTGTTCAGCGAATGTCAAAACTTCGTGTTCGATATCTGCATTTATGTAAACACCCACTCCACCGCCATGTGTTATAACGTTGCCATCTTTATCCTTGCGATTTTTTGTGTAAAGGTCATAGCCTGGAATACTAGCAGTCGATGGGGTAGCGGACCAAGTTTCTGTGACACAGCATACCTCAACCCTCTCACATTTCAGTCGAACGCTAAGTTCTGTGATTTTGTTGCAGAGTGACTGGGCGTTAACAAGCATGACTCTTGGGAGGTCAAAAGGGTTGCTTTGCTGAGTTTTAGGAGGTCGAGTTGGTATTCTGGTCTTTTGTTGCTATTGTTGCCCTTGACCTGAGGAGGCCTCCTCATTCCGGTTATGGGCAGAGCTTTTGGCTCTCTTGAGCCTTCTTTTCTCGGCCTGAGACTGGAGCTGGAGTGGGGCGAGATCAGGGCCTATGTAGATTTCGCGGCGGGTGAAGGCGTCATCAGAGGTTCTCAGGTTCCGAGCGTTTTTTCAGGATGTTATTTCGTTTCACAAAGGTTGAAGTGTCTTCTCTGAGCTTGACGAGTAGTTTTCTTGGTCTGCCGTTGTCGCTTGGTCTTCCAAGGCGCCTAGTCTCCACTATATCCCCCGTTTCCAGGGTAGCTCCCAAATCGTTGTTTTGGCAAAGGCCAAGAGCTATCTGTGCGTCTGGAGTTTCAGACTCTGGGACCCCTGATATAACTAGATTGAATCGCTTTGCTTCTCGCAGCTGTTTTTCTTTTTCTGCTCGTAGGAGGGTTTCAACGGTAGTGTTTGCGGAAGGCGCTGGGCTGGGTGTATTTTGTCTAGAGTCTGTGGTTCCATGTTGTGCTACACGGGAGTACAGTGCTTGATCACCTGGGAATGGATTTTGATTTCGCTGTTCAGGTATTCTGCAATCCGTTAGGAGTCTGACTTGCAGTTGCAGTTGAGCTACCTTTCGCTTGGAGCAGGACGAACACTCGTATCTGAAGAGGCTTAACTGTGGGTCATGGAGTTTTATCGCCAGGACAATATCGGAGTGGATCCCGCGGCAGGAGGCATGCTCCCACTCATTGCAGAAAAAACAGCAAAAGGATGTACTGGCTTCGGCCTGGGTATGACAATAGTTGCAAGTTTCGCTGTGTGACTCAGTTCCGTTAGGAGTAGCATTTGGGGCAGAGGCCGTAGGAAGGGGTGCATTGAGAGTTCCTCGAACTTGCGTGGGCCTACTTTCCCTGATAATCAGGGGTTCGTCGTTGACTGGAGGCGGGGTTTGGTCCGAAGACGGGGCGTTGCAGTTTTCTCCTCTGGCTTTTGGATTCCCTAGGTTTTGTTGTTTTTGGCTGTTCGGTGTTCCCACTGCTGCTGTTTTGGGTGTGTTGGCAGCTTCCTTGCATCGATTACATTGCCACTTTCCAGACGATTTTTCTGCTTCTTTGCTGTACGTGCCTGATACACAGGGAAAGTGAAACCATTTCGTGCAGGTACGGCATTGGAGTCCGCCCTGAGCTCGTGTTACGTTCTTTTTGCATCTGGGACAAGGGTCACCAGCCATTTACTGGCAGTATT
Organism: Artemia sinica; assembly: GCA_027921565.1. Taxonomy (NCBI): domain Eukaryota; kingdom Metazoa; phylum Arthropoda; class Branchiopoda; order Anostraca; family Artemiidae; genus Artemia; species Artemia sinica. The sequence goes on from CM051265.1 coordinate 63,936,925, forward strand.
TTTGTCAGATGTACAAGGAATGAATGCTCGGAGCGTACGTCGATCACCGGGAGCAAGGGAAGCGTCGAGACCTGCTCACCTGTTCCCTGCAATTTAAGGCTAATTAACCGGCAGGTACCAATACGGCGCTTCCGGCAGGTTCTCTCCCCTCTTCTGCTTGGTCCCAAGCGATCTAAGCAGTCCACAGGACTTCACTTATTCAGAAGAAACATAAACATATACACACGCCGATTTTTACCTTTTTTCGCGCCCGAAAACCAAACTCACAAACAAGAATGGCAACGCTGCGCGGCCAAAAATCACGCAATCAGCGCGTGCGCATCCAATAGACACACCGGATTCTTAAAAAATGGCTCTTCTTAAGAGTTTCAAAGTTTGCTGCCAAACTTTGAAGTGACTCAAGATCAAGTAATGGTATAACTAATGAACGATTAGTCTCCTGAATGAGGTTTCTAGCTTTATTGTAAACCTTAGAAATTGGTTTTAACAGTGAAGGAAAAGTTGACATCCACACAATTGGACAGTAAGAAACGTAAGATTGGATCAAGCAGTGAAAAAGGATTTCCAAGATTGATCCTGGTAGAGTATGTCTAAGTTTCCTTAAAATACCGAGACTCCTGCATATCTTCATTTTAATAAAATCAATGTGACGTTTGAAAGATAGGTTTTCATCAACAAGAATGCCCAAAAAACGATCATATCGGTCTTTAGATCTATGAATTATTCCATTTGGCTGGTGAATTTCTGATAACTGGGGATAAACCTGAGAAACACGCGAAAAAAATCAAAAAACTGGACTTAAAAAAATTCAGATTAAGATAATTAGCATCAAGCCACAAAATCACCCTCTCAAACAAATTTTCCAAATTCAATCGAAGCTCGGATTCGCAATTTTCCAAAGTGCCAAGTGTGCTGTCATCCGCAAAACAAACAACGACATCGGAAGAAGGCGAACTTTAGCTGCCACTATGGGCAAGGGAAGGCTTAGGATGACAAAGTCTACAGCAATTAATAAGTTTCTGCTTTTTTACAACATAATAAAGATCATTTACATAAATCAAAAATAGCACAAGCCCTAAAACTGATCCCTGGGGGACACCAAAATTCACTTGCGATGGTGACCAGAAAAGTGGATCAACAGAAATTAACCTATCCTTCAAATAAGACTGGAACAACAAAAAAAATACACTTTCCCTTATGCCAAAATGAGACATCTTTGATAGAAGAATTTCATGGGTTAAGGAATCGAAAGCCTTACGAATATCCAGGAATACAGCAGCCGGAATCAATCCCCAATCTAACGCAGAATGAATAAAATTCAAAAGGGTCAAACAGGCATGTTCAGTGGAGTGCTTCATTCGAAAACCAAATTGAAAATCATGAAGAAAATTTTTAGATTTTAAGAAAGTAAGGAGACGAGAAAGCATAGTCTTTTCAAATATTTTACTAAATACTGATAAAATTGAAATTGGTCAATAATTTGCCAGATCATTTCTTGGTCCACCTTTATACAAAACAATAATCCGAGCACGCTTGAGAGCATCCGGAAAAACACCACATTCAAATGAAAGATTAACAAGTTTTGTTAGAGGCAATACTATTAAGGAAGAATAGATTTAACTACCTTAGTAGGGATAAAATCTGGCCCAGATGAAGACGAGTTTTTCAAGCAATTAACAATTTTAGTAATTTCACTTACTGTTACTGGCTCTAGAAACATAGACTTAACACAAGATGGCCCGAGGTAAGATCTAAAGTCCGGCTTAGGCCGAGACAAAGTAACTGTAGAAGTAATATTCTTACCAATATTAGCAAAGAATGAGGTGAATGCCTTTTGGACATTAAGATCACCCTCCACAGCTCCATCACCAATGACCAGACTCATAGATAAAGAGCTACATTGAGAACCGGGTTTAAGTACAGAATTTATTACCTTCCAAGTTTTATGAATATCATTGCTACAAGCAGAAAAATTATTTAGATAATACAGAGATTTGGCTTTCCTACACAAGGAATTATATATATTCCGGTAGATCTTGAATTGACAAAGACAAATAGCACCTGCTGAAAGTGTAGCACATTTATAAGCTCTCCAGAGATTATTCTTCCTTCTCGAGCTTTTGAGAAGTCCGGATATCATCCATGGGTTTAGAGGAACAATCCTTTTAGACCTATGATTAGAAGGTGGTACTTTAGAAATGCTAAGAATAGCCTCTTTTATGGTTCCATAAAAGGACTCAAATAATCAAGTAAAATTCTTATCATTATCAAGCAAGCTCCACGAATTTTCCGCTAATTTGGACCCAAGAAGAGATAACTCTTTCTCACCAAACCTAACAGAATAAGAATCAACCACCTGAGCCCGGTTACTGTTCCCCTCTTTAAAGCTGAATCGAGAATATATTGGAAAATGATCGGAGATATCACTGACTAAAATTGAGTTTTCCTTCAAACTAAGCGTAGAGAAGATATTGTCAATCGAAGAAGCTGTAATATTAGTTACTCGTGTGGGGATGGATGTAAATGGTAGAGTTCCTGTGGCAAGCATGGTTGAAAGAAAATCAACTGAAGCCGAAGAGTTTGAATTCATCAAATTTATATTAAAGTCACCCATTATGATTAACTGACACAGACGTTTCAGTATTATGTCAAGTATTTCCTCAAGATTCCAAAGAAACAACGGAATAGCACCACTAGGAGAACGATAAATATTGCCTATGATTAGATCAATAACCATTAGATCTAATTTCTATAAATTGTGACTCGAAAATACCTTCAAAATTCCTTGATAAGTCATCACGCAAGCAATAATGCAAATTGCAAGATATATACATGGCAAGTCCTCTTTTAGCCATCTTGCAGCGGTTTATACGTTCCATTTTATAGCCATGGATATCCAATAGCATTTCATTGCCAGAATCCAAAAATGTCTCACATAAACCAACAACATCAGGTTGTCCATCCGAAACAATTTGTCTCAAATTATCTATTGGCGAGGAGAGACCCTGAATATTAAGCTGAAGTACTGTCAGAGAATAATTTCCTTTGGTAACCTCCCCCCCCCCAAATTCGAAACATATTTACTATTACAAATAAGGTTTATATTAATCGGATATTGATTAGCCTGACCCACAGAACTATTTACTATACTAATTATATCAAAAGGATTACTTTCAAGCTCGCAAAGATGACTCTCATGGCTTAGAATATTCACAAAAGCAGGTTTTACTTGGAGTCCATTCAAGTCACCAGAGGAACCAAAAAGAAATCTTTACTTACATTACTTACAAAAGAAAAACCTGTCAAAGGATTACAAACACGTAAATAACTAATAGCACAGCAGGTATCATTGAAAGAAACTATTAGCACGGAAGGAGAAACAAAAATGAAAAAAATAAACAAATGAAAAAAAAGTAAAAAATGAAAATTAATGACCTGAGGAAGGCATTTACAAGTTATGAAAAATACTTACATCGAAAAATGAAACAACCGAAGTAATAAAAGGAGAAAAAAATACCGAGAAGTGCACCCGAAAATAAATAGAAACAAACAATATTTTTTAGAAAAATAATACAAAAACATTAAAAAAAAGAAGAAAAAATGAACCGAAAACTAGCGACTCTTTTAGTAGAAAAAAAACAAGAAAAGGGAAGACAAACAAATAATCCATGAGAAAGTAAAAAAAAACAGACAGAAAAAAAACAACTAGATACAGTCAGCGAGAGACCTTATATTTTTTATTGTAGTCCCGTCACTTGGCTTTGCCAATATTTGAACCCGATCAGACCAAGCATTCCGCTGACCGAATTTGTCTTTCGCCGCATTCAGAATATCTCGTCTCTGCTTGGTCAGAGACTCAACAACAAAAATACCACTATAGGCCAACTTGGATTTGGCCTTGAACACTTTACAAGCAACGTTTTTGCTTGAGAACTTCACTATTATCGGAGCGACCCTTTGAGCAGATGGAACCGCCGGAGTTTAATCAGTTGTAGCAGCACTATTCAGTGTAAGTCTATACACGTTCACGACCTCATTTGTACTAATTTCAGGCAAAGGCATTTTCTGATTAATAATAAGCAACACAGCAGAACGAGAATAGGAACCTATCAGAAGGTATGAGATACACTGCGTGCTGCCATCTACAATTGAGTCTAACGGGACCTAACCACATAGACAATATTATTGATCCACGAAGGGGAGAGAATTTCTGAGAAATTGATTTGCATAATCGAGGGGAATGTATTGATCCACGAAAGGGGAATTTATTTCGAGACTCTAAAGAGATAGATGGTCTTTAGTGACAGAGATAAATTAATATTCTATTTTTAAATATGGCTTCTCCGATCTTTAGGCCAGAGTGATAAATTGATATTCTATCGAAGCCATAATAGTGTAGCTAGGAACATCTTAGAGATGAAGATATTAACACAGGAAAGGGTTTTATGGGAATTTCAAATGTGACAGCGCAGGGATGCCAAAACAAAAGGAACATGCAGAAATTACGTTTAGGGGATTATTTGGGCAAAACCGTTTTGAGACATTTTAGAAGATGATTTGGGCGAAAAAGTTTGTGATATTTTAGAAGATGATTTTAGAAGATGATTTAGAAGATGATTTGGGGTGAAACTCTATTTTCGTTAAAATACACAAGTTCCATTTGAAAAGTGTTGTGAGGTCCCCTACCCCAACCCCAAAGGGCACCCCTACCCCAGCCCCAAAGGGACCCCCCGGACCCCAAAAGGCCCCCTGGGCCCTTTGGGGTCCTTGAGACATTTTAGAAGATGATTTGGGCAAAACCGTTTGAGACATTTTAGAAGATAATTTGGGCGAAACAGTTTGTGACATTTTAGAAGATGATTTAAAACCAAACAGTTTGGGACATTTTAGAATATGATTTTCGAAGATGATTTAGAAGATGATTTGGGGTGAAACTCTATGGTTGTTATAATACACAAGTTCCATTTGAACAGTGTTGTGAGGTCCCCTACCCCAACCCCAAAGGGCACCCCCACCCCAGCCGCAAAGGGAACCCCGGACCCCAAAAGGCCCCCTGCGCCCCCAAATATCCCCCGAGCCCCCAAAGGCCCCCCGGGCCCCCAAAGGCTCCCCAGGTCCCCAAAGGCTCCCCAGGTCCCCAAAGGCCCCCTGGGCCCCCAAAGGCCCCCGGGCCCCCCAAAGGTCTCCCAAGTCCCCAAAGGCCCCCCAACCCCTAAAGGATCCCCGAGCCCCTCCCTTCATCCCTCCCTTTTTTTGAATTTCTTATGTTTTTTCGGACTGAATTTTTTTTAGACTTAGAAATTATCCAGCATTTTTCCGGTTTTTTCTTTAACCCATTGGCATAGAGTTTTAGCCTAAAGTCTTAGCTTAGTTTCATTTAGAGTTGAAGTTTAGTTTAGCTATAGTTAAGAGTTTAAAGTTTTACCCTAGAGTCTTAGCTTAGAGTTTTAGTTAGTGTTCTAGTTTAGTTTTAGTTAAGAGTTTTAGCCTAGAGTCTTAGCTTAGAGTTTTAGCCTAGCGTCTTGGCTTAGAGTTTTAGTTAGAGCTGAAGTTTAGTTATAGTTAAGAGTTTGGAGTTTTAGCTTAGAGTCTTAGCTTAGAGTTTTATTTAGAGTTCTAGTTTAGTTTAGTTATAGTTAAGAGTTTAGAGTTTTAGCTTAGAGTCTTAGCTTAGAGTTTTTGTTGAAGTTCTAGTTTAGTTTAGTTTTAGTTAAGAGTTTAGAGTTTTAGGTTAGAGTTTAGAGTTTTAGCTTAGAGTCATAGCTTAGAGTTTTAATTAAAGTTCTAGTTTAGTTTAGTTTTAGTTAAGAGTTTTAGCCTAGAGTCTTATCTTAGAGTCTTAGCTTAGAGTTTTTGTTAAAGTTCTAGTTTAGTTTAGCTTTAGTTAAGAGTTTAGAATTTTACCTTAGAGTGTTAGCTTAGAGTTTTTGTTAGAGTTGAAGTTTAGTTATAGTTAAGAGTTTAGAGTTTTAGCTTAGAGTCATAGCTTAGAGTTTTAGTTAAAGTTCTAGTTTAGTTTAGTTTTAGTTAAGAGTTTTAGCCTAGAGTCTTATCTTAGAGTCTTAGCTTAGAGTTTTTGTTAAAGTTCTAGTTTAGTTTAGTTTTAGTTAAGAGTTTAGAGTTTTACCTTAGAGTCTTAGCTTAGAGTCTTAGTTAGAGTTGAAGTTTAGTTTAGTTATAGTTAAGAGTTTATAGTTTTTAGCTTACAGTCTTAGCTTAGAGTTTTTGTTAGAGTTCTAGTTTAGTTATAGTTAAGAGTTTTAAGTTTTACCTTAGAGTCTTAGCTTAGACTTTTAGTTAGAGTTGAAGTTTACTTTAGTTTTAGTTAAGAGTTTAGAGTTTTTAGCTTAGAGTTTTAGTTAGAGTTGAAGTTTAGTTTAGTAATAGTTAAGAGTTTAGAGTTTTACCTTAGAGTCTTAGCTTAGAGTTTTAGTTAGAGTTCTAGTTTAGTTTAGTTATAGTTAAGAGTTTAGAGTTTTAGCTTAGAGTCATAGCTTAGAGTTTTAGTTAGAGTTGCAGCTTAGTTTAGTTTAGTTTTACTATATAGTTTTAGCTTAGAGTCTTAGCTTAGAGTTTTAGTTAGAGTTGAAGTTTAGTTTAGTTATAGTTAAGAATTTAGAGTTTAAGCCTAGAGTCTTAGCTTAGAGTTTTAGTTAGAGTTTTAGTTTAGTTTAGCTTTAGTTAAGAGTTTGGAGTTTTAGCTTTGAGTCTTAGCTTAGAGTTTTAGTTAGAGTTGAAGTTTAGTTTAGTTATAGTTAAGAGTTTAGAGTTTTACCTTAGAGTCTTAGCTTAGAGTTTTAGTTAGAGTTCTAGTTTAGTTTAGTTTTTGTTAAGAGTTTAGAGTTTTACCTTAGAGTCTTAGCTTGGAGTTTTAGTTAGGGTTGAAGTCTAGTTTAGTTATAGTTAAGAGTTTAGAGTTTTACCTTAGAGTCTTAGCATAGAGTTTTAGTTACAGTTCTAGTTTAGTTTAGTTTTAGTTAAGAGTTTAGAGTTTTACCTTAGAGTCTTAGCTTAGAGTTTAGTTAGAGTTCTAGTTTAGTTTAGTTATAGTTAAGAGTTTAGAGTTTTAGCTTAGAGTCATAGCTTAGAGTTTTAGTTATAGTTGAAGTTTAGTTTAGTTATAGTTAAGAATTTAGAGTTTTAGCCTAGAGTCTTAGCTTACAGTTTTAGTTAGAGTTCTAGTTTAGTTTAGTTTTAGTTAAAAGTTTTAGTTTAGAGTCTTAGCTTAGAGTTTAGTTAGAGTTGAAGTTTAGTTATAGTTAAGAGTTTAGGGTTTTAGTTCAGAGTCTTAGCTTAGAGTTTTAGTTAGAGTTGAAGTTTAGTTATAGTTAAGAGTTTCGAGTTTTAGTTTAGAGTCTTAGCTTAGAGTTTTAGTTAGAGTTGAAGCTTAGTTTAGTTATAGTTAAGAGTTTAGAGTTTTTAGCTTAGAGTCTTAGCTTAGAGTTTTTTATAGAGTTGAAGTTTAGTTTAGTTTTAGTTAAAAGTTAATAGTTTTACCTTAGAGTTTTAACCTAGAGTTTTAGTTAGAGTTGAAATTTAGTTTAGTTATAGTTAAGATTTTAGAGTTTTAGCTTAGAGTCTTAGCTTGGAGTTTTACTTAGAGTTTTAGTTTAGTTTAGTTTTAGCTAAGAGTTTAGAGTTTTAGCTTGGAGTCTTTGCTTAGAGTTTTAGTTAGAGTTCTAGTTTAGTTTTAGTTAAGAGTTTAGAGTTTCAGCTTAGAGTCTTAGCTTAGAGCTTTAGTTAGGGTTGAAGTATAGTTATAGTTAAGAGTTTAGAGTTTTACCTTAGAGTCTTAGCTTAGAGTTTTATTTAGAGTTCTAGTTTAGTTTTAGTTAAGAGTTTAGAGTTTCAGCTTAGAGTCTTAGCTTAGAGCTTTAGTTAGGGTTGAAGTATAGTTATAGTTAAGAGTTTAGAGTTTTACCTTAGAGTCTTAGCTTAGAGTTTTAGTTAGAGTTCTAGTTTAGTTTAGTTTTAGTTAAGAGTTTAGAGTTTTACCTTAGAGTCTTAGCTTAGAGTTTTAGTTAGAGTTCTAGTTTAGTTTTAGTTAAGAGTTTAGAGTTTCAGCTTAGAGTCTTAGCTTAGAGCTTTAGTTAGGGTTGAAGTATAGTTATAGTTAAGAGTTTAGAGTTTTACCTTAGAGTCTTAGCTTAGAGTTTTAGTTAGAGTTCTAGTTTAGTTTAGTTTTAGTTAAGAGTTTAGAGTTTTATCTTGGAGTCTTAGCTTAGAGTTCTAGTTTAGTTTAGTTTTAGTTAAGAGTTTAGAGTTTTACCTTAGAGTCTTAGCTTAGAGTTTAATTTAGAGTTCTAATTTATTTTTAGTTAAGAACTTTGAGTTTTAGCCTAGAGTCTTAGCTTATAGTTTTAGTTAGAGTTGAAGTTTAGTTATAGTTAAGAGTTTAGAGTTTAAGCTTAGAGTCTTAGCTTAGAGTTTTAGTTAGAGTTCTAGTTTATTTTAGTTATAGTTAAGAGTTTAGAGTTTTAGCTTAGAGTCTTAGCTTAGAGTTTTTGTTGAAGTTCTAGTTTAGTTTAGTTTTAGTTAAGAGTTTAGAGTTTTAGCTTAGAGTCTTTGCTTAGAGTTTAGTTAGAGTTCTAGTTTAGTTTAGTTATAGTTAAGAGTTTAGAGTTTTAGCTTAGAGTCATAGCTTAGAGTTTTGTTAGAGTTATAGTTTAGTTAAGTTATAGTTAAGAGTTTAGAGTTTTAGCTTAGCGTCTTAGTTTAGAGTTTTTGTTAGAGTTCTAGTTTAGTTTAGTTTTAGTTTAGAGTTTTACCTTAGAGTCTTAGCTTAGAGTTATAGTTAGAGTTGAAGTTTAGTTTAGATATAGTTAAGAGTTCAGAGTCTTAGCCTGGAGTCATAGCTTAGAGTTTTAGTTAGAGTTCTAGTTTAGTTTGGTTTTAGTTAAGAGTTTTAGCCTAAAGTCTTAGCTTAGAGTTTAGTTAGAGTTGAAGTTTAGTTATAGTTAAGAGTTTAGAGTTTTAGCTTAGAGTCATAGCTTAGAGTTTTTGTTAGAGTTCTAGTTTAGTCTAGTTTTAGTTTAGAGTTTTACCTTAGAGTCTTAGCTTAGAGTTTTAGTTAGAGTTGAAGTTTAGTTTAGATATAGTTAAGAGTTTAGAGTTTTAGCTTAGAGTCTTGGCTTAGAGTTTTTGTTAGAGTTCTAGTTTAGTCTAGTTTTAGTTTACAGTTTTACCTTAGAGTCTTAGCTTAGAGTTTTAGTTAGAGTTGAAGTTTAGTTTAGATATAGTTAAGAGTTTAGAGTTTTAGCTTAGAGTCTTGGCTTAGAGTTTTTGTTAGAGTTCTAGTTTAGTCTAGTTTTAGTTTAGAGTTTTACCTTAGAGTCTTAGCTTAGAGTTTTAGTTAGAGTTCTAGTTTAGTTTAGTTTTAGTTAAGAGTTTTAGCCTAGAGTCTTAGCTTAGAGTTTAGTTAGAGTTGAAGTTTAGTTATAGTTAAGAGTTTAGAGTTTTAGCTTAGAGTCATAGCTTAGAGTTTTAGTTAGAGTTGAAGTTTAGTTTAGATATAGTTAAGAGTTTAGAGTTTTAGCTTAGAGTCTTGGCTTAGAGTTTTTGATAGAGTTGAAGTTCAGTTTAGTTTTAGTTAAGAGTTTGGAGTTTTACCTTAGAGTTTTAGCCGAGAGTTTTAGTTAGATTTGAAGTTTAGTTTAGTTATAGTTAAGAGTTTAGAGTTTTAGCTTAAAGTCATAGCTTAGAGTTTTACTTAAAGTTCTAGTCTAGTTTAGTTTTAGTTAACAGTTTAGAGTTTTAGCTTGGAGTCTTGTCTTAGAGTTTTAGTTAGAGTTCTAGTTTAGTCTAGTTTTAGTTTAGAGTTTTACCTTAGAGTCTTAGCTTAGAGTTTTAGTTAGAGTTCTAGTTTAGTTTAGTTTTAGTTAAGAGTTTAGAGTTTTACCTTAGAGTCTTAGCTTAGAGTTTTAGTTAGGGTTGAAGTTTAGTTTAGTTATAGTTAAGAGTTCAGAGTTTTACCTTAGAGTCTTAGCTTAGAGTTTTAGTTAGAGTTCTAGTTTAGTTTAGTTTTAGTTAAGAGTTAAGAGTTTTATCTTGGAGTCTTAGCTTTGAGTTTTAGTTAGAGTTCTAGTTTAGTTTAGTTGTAGTTAAGAGTTTAGAGTTTTACCTTAGAGTCTTAGCTTAGAGTTTTATTTAGAGTTCTAGTTTAGTTTATTTTTTGTTAAGAGCTTAGAGTTTTAGCCTAGAGTCTTAGCTTAGAGTTTTAGTTAGAGTTGAAGTTTAGTTATAATTAAGAGTTTAGAGTTTTAGCTTAGAGTCATAGCCTAGAGATTTAGTTAGAGTTCTAGTTTAGTTTAGTTTTAGTTAAGAGTTTAGAGTTTTAGCTTAGAGTCTTAGCTTAGAGTTTTTGTTAGAGTTCTAGTTTAGTTTAGTTTTAGTTAAGAGTTTAGATTTTTAGCTTAGAGTCATATCTTAGAGTTTTAGTTAGTGTTCTAGTTTAGTTTAGATTTAGTTAAGAGTTTAAAGTTTTAGCTTAGAGTCTTAGCTTAGAGTTTTAGTTAGAGTTTAAGTTTATTTTAGTAATAGTTAAGAGTTTAGAGTTTTAGTTTAGAGTCTTAGCTTAGAGTTTTAGTTAGAGTTGAAGTTTAGTTTAGTTTTAGTTAAGAGTTTCGATTTTTACCTTAGAGTTTTAACCTAGAGTTTTAGTTAGAGTTGAAATTTAGTTTAGTTATAGTTAAGATTTTAGAGTTTTAGCTTAGAGTCTTAGCTTGGAGTTTTACTTAGAGTTTTAGTTTAGTTTAATTTTAGCTAAGAGTTTAGAGTTTTAGCTTGGAGTCTTAGCTTAGAGTTTTAGTTAGAGTTCTAGTTTAGTTTAGTTTTAGCTAAGAGTTTAGAGTTTTACCTTAGAGTCTTAGCTTAGAGTTTTAGTTTAGTTTAGTTTTAGTTATATCTTGGAGTCTTTCTTAGAGTTTTATCTTGGAGTCTTAGCTTAGAGTTTTAGTTAGAGTTCTAGTTTAGTTTAGTTTTAGTTAAGAGTTTAGAGTTTCACCTTAGAGTCTTAGCTTAGAGCTTTATTTAGAGTTCTTGTTTAGTTTTAGTTAAGAGTTTAGAGTTTCAGCTAGAACTCTGACTAAATCTCTAAGCTAAGACTCCAAGCTAAAACTCTAAACTCTTAACTAAAACTAAACTAAACTAGAACTCTAAGTAAAACTCCAAGCTAAGACTCTAAGTTAAAACTCTAAAATCTTAGCTATAACTAAACTAAACTTCAACTCTAGCTAAAACTCTAGGTTAAAACTCTAAGGTAAAACTCTAAACTCTTAACTAAAACTAAACTAAACTTCAACTCTATAAAAAACTCTAAGCTAAGACTCTAAGCTAAAAACTCTAAACTCTTAACTATAACTAAACTAAACTTCAACTCTAACTAAAACTCTAAGCTATGACTCTAAGCTAAAACTCTAAACTCTTAGCTATAACTAAACTTCAACTCTAACTAAACTCTAAGCTAAGACTCTAAACTAAAACTCTTAACTAAAACTAAACTAAACTAGAACTCTAACTAGAACACTAAGCTAAGACTCTAGGCTAAAACTCTAAACTCTTTACTATATCTAAACTAAACTTCAACTATAACTAAAACTCTAAGCTAAGACTCTAAGATAAACTCTAAACCAAAACTAAACTAAACTAGATCTCTAACAAAAACACTAAGCTAAGACTCTAAGCTAAAATTCTAAACTCTTAACTATAACTAAACTAAACTTCAACTCTACCTAAAACTTTAAGCTATGACTCTAAGCTAACACTCTAAAATCTTAACTATAACTAAACTTCAAGTCTAACTAAAACTCTAAGCTAAGACTCTAAGATAAACTCTAAACCAAAACTAAACTAAACTAGATCTCTAACAAAAACTCTAAGCTAAGACTCTAAGCTAAAACTCTAAACTCTTAACTAAAACTAAACTAAACTAGAACTCTAACAAAAACTCTAAGCTATGACTCTAAGCTAAAACTCTAAACTCTTAAGTAAAACTAAACTAAACTAGAACTCTAACTAAACTCTAAGCTAAGACTCTAAGCTAAAACTCTAAACTCTTAACTATAACTAAACTAGAACTCTAACTAAAATTCTAAGCTAAGACTCTAAGCTAAAACTCTAAAATATTAACTATAACTAAACTAAACTTCAACTCTAACTAAAATTCTAGGTTAAAACTCTAAGGTAAAACTCTAAACTCTTAACTAAAACTAAACTATACTTCAACTCTATAAAAAACTCTAAGCTAAGACTCTAAGCTAAAACTCTAAACTCTTAACTAAAACTAAACTAAACTCGAACTCTAAGTAAAACTCCAAGCTAAGACTCTAAGTTAAACCTCTAAAATCTTAACTATAACTAAACTAAACTTCAACTCTAACTAAAACTCTAGGTTAAAACTCTAAGGTAAAACTCTAAACTCTTAACTAAAACTAAACTAAACTTCAACTCTAAGTAAAACTCCAAGCTAAGACTCTAAGCTAAAACTCTAAAATATTAACTATAACTAAACTAAACTTCAACTCTAACTAAAATTCTAGGTTAAAACTCTAAGGTAAAACTCTAAACTCTTAACTAAAACTAAACTAAACTTCAACTCTATAAATAACTCTAAGCTAAGACTCCAAGCTAAAACTCTAAATTCTTAACTAAAAATAAACTAAACTAGAACTCTAAGTAAAACTCCAAGCTAAGACTCTAAGTTAAAACTCTAAAATCTTAACTATAACTAAACTAAACTTCAACTCTAACTAAAACTCTAGGTTAAAACTCTAAGGTAAAACTCTAAGCTCTTAACTAAAACTAAACTAAACTTCAACTCTATAAAAAACTCTAAGCTATGACTCTAAGCTAAAACTCTAAACTCTTAACTATAACTAAACTTCAACTCTAACTAAACTCTAAGCTAAGACTCTAGGCAAAAACTCTTAACTAAAACTAAACTAGAACTCTAACAAAAACTCTAAGCTATGACTCTAGGCTAAAACTCTAAACTCTTAACTATATCTAAACTAAACTTCAACTCTAACTAAAACTCTAAGCTAAGACTCTAAGGTAAAACTCTAAACTAAAACTAAACTAAACCAGAACTCTAACAGAAACTCTAAACTAAGACTCTAAGCTAAACTCTAAACTCTTAACTATAAGTAAACTAAACTAGAACTCTAACAAAAACTCTAAGCTATGACTCTAAGCTAAAACTCAAAACTCTTAACTATATCTAAAATTCAACTCTAACTACAACTCTAAGCTAAGACTCTAGGCTAAAACTCTAAGTTCTTAACTAAAAATAAACTAGAACTCTAAATAAAACTCTAAGCTAAGACTCTAAGGTAAAACTCTAAACTTTTAACTAAAACTAAACTAAACTAGAACTCTAAGCTAAGACTCCAAGATAAAACTCTAAACTCTTAACTAAAACTAAACTAAACTAAAACTCTAACTAAAACTCTAAGCTAAGACTCTAAGGTAAAACTCTAAACTCTTAACTATAACTAAACTAAAGTTCAACCCTAACTAAAACTCTAATCTAAGACTCTAAGCTAAAACTCTAAACTCTTAACTAAAACTAAACTAGAACTCTATATGAAACTTTAAGTTAAGACTCTAAGATAAAACTCTAAACTCTTAACTAAAACTAAACTAAACTAGAACTCTAACTAAAACTCTAAGCTAAGACTCCAAGATAAAACTCTAAACTCTTAACTAAAACTAAAATAAACTAAAACTCTAACTAAAACTCTAAGCTAAGACTCTAAGGTAAAACTCTAAACTCTTAACTTTAACTAAACTAAACTAGAACTGTGACTAAAACTCTAAGCTAAGACTCCAAGCTAAAACTCTAAACTCTTAACTAAAACTAAACTAAACTAGAACTCTAAGTAAAACTCCAAGCTAAGACTCTAATTTAAAACTCTAAAATCTTAACTATAACTAAACTAAACTTCAACTCTAGCTAAAAATCTAGGTTAAAACTCTAAACTCTTAACTAAAACTAAACTAAACTTCAACTCTATAAAAAACTCTAAGCTAAGACTCTAAGCTAAAAACTCTAAACTCTTAACAATAACTAAACTAAAATTCAACTCTAACTAAAACTCTAAGCTAAGACTCTAAACTAAAATTCTAAACTCTTAACTATAACTAAACTTCAACTCTAACCCAAACTCTAAGCTAAGACTCTAAACTAAAACTCTAAACTCTTAACTATAACTAAACTTCAACTCTAACTAAACTCTAAGCTAAGACTCTAGGCTAAAACTCTTAACTAAAAATAAACTAAACTAGAACTCTAACTAAAACTCTAAGCTAAGACTCTAGGCTAAAACTCTAAACACTTAACTATATCTAAACTAAACTTCAACTCTAACTAAAACTCTAAGTTAAGACTCTAAGATAAACTCTAAACCAAAACTAAACTAAACTAGATCTCTAACAAAAACTCTAAGCTAAGACTCTAAGCTAAAACTCTAAACTCTTAACTATAACTAAACTAAACTTCAACTCTAGCTAAAACTCTAAGCTAAGACTCTAAGCTAAAACTCTAAACTCTTAACTTTAACTAAACTTCAACTCTAACTAAACTCTAAGCTAAGACTCTAGACTAAAACTCTTAACTAAAAATAAACTAAACTGGAACTCTAACTAGAACTCTAAGCTAAGACTCTAGGCTAAAACTCTAAACACTTAACTATATCTAAACTAAACTTCAACTCTAACTAAAACTCTAAGCTAAGACTCTAAGGTAAAATTCTAAACTAAAACTAAACTAAACTAGAACTCTAACAAAAACTCTAAACTAAGACTCTAAGCTGAAACTCTAAACTCTTAACTATAACTAAACTAAACTAGAACTCTAACAAAAACTCTAAGCTATGACTCTAATCTAAAACTCTAAGATCTTAACAATAATTAAACTAAACTAGAACTCTAACTAAACTCTAAGCTAGGACTCTAAGCTAAAACTCTAAACTCTTAACTAAAAATAAACTAAACTAGAACTTCAACAAAAACTGTAAGCTAAGACTCTAAGCTAAAAGTCTAAACTCTTAACTATAACTAAACTAAACTAGAACTCTAACTAAAACTCTAAGCTAAGACTCTAAGCTAAAACTCAAAACTCTTAACTATATCTAAACTTCAACTCTAACCAAAACTCTAAGCTAAGACTCTAGGCTAAAACTCTAAGTTCTTAACTAAAACTAAACTAGAACTCTATATAAAACTTTAAGTTAAGACTCTAAGGTAAAACTCTAAACTTTTAACTAAAACTAAACTAAACTAGAACTCTAAGCTAAGACTCCAAAATAAAACTCTAAACTCTTAACTAAAACTAAACTAAACTAAAACTCTAACTAAAACTCTAAGCTAAGACTCTAAGGTAAAACTTTAAACTCTTAACTAAAACTAAACTAAACTTCAACTCTAACTAAAACTCTAAGCTAAGACTCTAAGCTAAAACTCTAAACTCTTAACTAAAACTAAACTAGAACTCTATATAAAACTTTAAGTTAAGACTCTAAGGTAAAACTCTAAACTCTTAACTAAAACTAAACTAAACTAGAACTCTAACTAAAACTCTAAGCTAAGACTCCAAAATAAAACTCTAAACTCTTAACTAAAACTAAACTAAACTGAAACTCTAACTAAAACTCTAAGCTAAGACTCTAAGGTAAAACTCTAAACTCTTAACTTTAACTAAACTAAACTTCAACTCTAACTAAAACTCTAAGCTAAGACTCCAAGCTAAAACTCTAAACTCTTAACTATAACTAAACTAAACTAGAACTCTAAGTAAAACTCCAAGCTAAGACTCTAAGTTAAAACTCTAAAATCTTAACTATAACTAAACTAAACTTCAACTCTAACTAAAAATCTAGGTTAAAACTCTAAGGTAAAACTCTAAACTCTTAACTAAAACTAAACTAAACTTTAACTCTATAAAAAACTCTAAGCTAAGACTCTAAGCTAAAAACTCTGAACTCTTAACAATAACTAAACTAAACTTCAACTCTAACTAAAACTCTAAGCTAAGAATCTAAACTAACACTCTAAACTCTTAACTATAACTAACTTCAACTCTAACCCAAACTCTAAGCTAAGACTCTAAACTAAAACTCTAAACTCTTAACTATAACTAAACTTCAACTCTAACTAAACTCTAAGCTAAGACTCTAAACTAAAACTCTTAACTAAAACTAAACTAAACTAGAACTCTAACTAGAACTCTAAGCTAAGACTCTAAGCTAAAATTCTAAACTCTTAACTATATCTAAACTAAACTTCAACTCTAACTAAAACTCTAAGTTAAGACTCTAAGATAAACTCTAAACCAAAACTAAACTAAACTAGATCTCTAACAAAAACTCTAAGCTAAGACTCTAAGCTAAAATTCTAAACTCTTAACTATAACTAAACTAAACTTCAACTCTAGCTAAAACTTTAAGCTATGACTCTAAGCTAAAACTCTAAACTCTTAACTATAACTAAACTTCAACTCTAACTAAACTCTAAGCTAAGACTCTAAACTAAAACTCTTAACTAAAACTAAACTAAACTAGAACTCTAACAAAAACTCTAAGCTAAGACTCTAGGCTAAAACTCTAAACTCTTAACTATAACTAAACTAAACTTCAACTCTAACTAAAACTCTAAGCTAAGACTCTAAGGTAAAATTCTAAACTAAAACTAAACTAAACTAGAACTCTAACAAAAACTCTAAACTAAGACTCTAAGCTAAAACTCTAAACTCTTAACTAAAACTAAACAAAACTAGAACTCTAACAAAAACTCTAAGCTATGACTCTAAGCTAAAACTCTAAGATATTAACTATAATTAAACTAAACTAGAACTCTAACTAAACTCTAAGCTAAGACTCTAAGCTAAAACTCTAAACTCTTAACTAAAACTAAACAAAACTAGAACTTCAACAAAAACTGTAAGCTAAGACTCTAAGCTAAAAGTCTAAACTCTTAACTATAACTAAACTAAACTAGAACTCTAACTAAAACTCTAAGCTAAGACTCTAAGCTAAAACTCTAAACTCTTAACTATAACTAAACTTCAACTCTAACTAAAATTCTAAGCTAAGACTCTAGGCTAAAACTCTAAGTTCTTAACTAAAAAATAAACTAGAACTCTAAATAAAACTCTAAGCTAATTCTCTAAGGTAAAACTCTAAACTTTTAACTAAAACTAAACTAAACTAGAACTCTAAGCTAAGACTCTAAGGTAAAACTCTTAACTATAACTAAACTAAACTTCAACTCTATAAAAAACTCTAAGCTAAGACTCTAAGCTAAAAACTCTAAACTCTTAACTAAAACTAAACTAGATTTCTATAGAAAAATTCTAAGTTAAGACTCTAAGGTAAAACTCTAAACTCTTAACTAAAACTAAACAAAACTAGAAGTCTAACTAACACTCTAAGCTAACACTCCAAGATAAAACTCTAAACTCTTAACTAAAACTAAACTAAAACTCTAACTAAAACTCTAAGCTAAGACTCTAAGGTAAAACTTTAAACTCTTAACTAAAACTAAACTAAACTAGAACTCTGACTAAAACTCTAAGCTAAGACTCCAAGCTAAAACTCTAAACTCTTAACTAAAACTAAGCTAAACTAGAACTCTAAGTAAAACTCCAAGCTAAGACTCTAAGCTAAAACTCTAAACTCTTAACTAAAACTAAACTAAACT
This sequence comes from Artemia sinica, assembly GCA_027921565.1. Taxonomy (NCBI): domain Eukaryota; kingdom Metazoa; phylum Arthropoda; class Branchiopoda; order Anostraca; family Artemiidae; genus Artemia; species Artemia sinica. Next base: position 63,954,619 of record CM051265.1, read on the forward strand.
TCAACTCTATAAAAAACTCTAAGCTAAGACTCTAAGCTAAAAACTCTAAACTCTTAACTATAACTAAACTAAACTTCAACTCTAACTAAAACTCTAAACTAAGACTCTAAACTAAAACTCTAAACTCTTAGCTATAACTAAACTTCAACTCTAACTAAACTCTAAGCTAAGACTCTAAACTAAAACTCTAAATTCTTAACTATAACTAAACTTCAACTCTAACTAAACTCTAAGCTAAGACTCTAAACTAAAAATCTTAACTAAAACTAAACTAAACTAGAACTCTAACTAAAACTCTAAGCTAAGACTCTAGGCTAAAACTCTAAACTCTTAACTATATCTAAACTAAACTTCAACTCTAACTAAAACTCTAAGCTAAGACTCTATGGTAAAACTCTAAACTAAAACTAAACTAAACTAGAACTCTAACAAAAACTCTAAGCTATGACTCTAAGCTAAAACTCTAAACTCTTAACTATAACTAAAGTAAACTAGAACTCTAACTAAACTCTAAGCTAAGACTCTAAGGTAAAACTCTAAACTCTTAACTAAAACTAAACTAAACTAGAACTCTAACTAAAACTATATGCTAAGACTCTAAGGTAAACCTCTAAACTCTTAACTATAACTAAACTAAACTTCAACCCTAGCTAAAACTCTAAGCTAAGACTCTAAGGTAAAACTCTAAACCCTGAACTAAAACTTAACTAGAACTCTAACTAAAACTCTAAGCTAAGACTCTAAGGTAAAACTCTAAACTCTTAACTATAGCTAAACTAAAATTCAACTCTAACTAAAACTCTAAGCTAAGACTCAAAGCTAAAACTCCAAAATCTTAACTATAGCTAAACTAAACTAGAACTCTAACTAAAACTCTAAGCTAAGACTCTAGGCTAACACTCTAAACTCTTAACTATAACTAAACTAAACTTCAACTCTAACTAAAACTCTCAGCTAAGACTCTAAGCTAAAACTATATAGTAAAACTAAACTAAAATAAACTTCAACTCTAACTAAAACTTTAAGCTATGACTCTAAGCTAAAACTCTAAACTCTTAGCTATAACTAAACTAAACTAGAACTCTAACTAAACTCTAAGCTAAGACTCTAAGCTAAAACTCTACAGTCTTAACTATTACTAAACTAAACTTCAACTCTAGCTAAAACTCTAAGCTAAGACTCTAAGCATAAACTCTAAACTCTTAACTAAAACTAAACTAAACTAGAACTTCAACAAAAACTCTAAGCTAAGACTCTAAGCTAAAAACTCTAAACTCTTAACTAAAACTAAACTAAACTAGAACTCTAACAAAAACTCTAAGCTAAGACTCTAAGCTAAAACTCTAAACTCTTAACTAAAACTAAAGTAAACTTCAACTCTAACTAAAAGTCTAAGCTAAGACTCTAAGATAAAACTCCAAACTCTTAACTATAACTAAACTAGAACTCTAACAAAAACTCTAAGTTAAGACTCTAAGCTAAAAACTCTAAACTCTTAACTAAAACTAAACTAAACTAGAACTCTAACAAAAACTCTAAGCTAAGACTCTAAGCTAAAACTCTAAACTCTTAACTAAAACTAAAGTAAACTTCAACTCTAACTAAAAGTCTCAGCTAAGACTCTAAGATAAAACTCCAAACTCTTAACTATAACTAAACTAGAACTCTAACAAAAACTCTAAGCTAAGACTCTAAGGTAAAACTCTAAACTCTTGACTAAAACTAAACTAAACTAGAACTTTAACAAAAACTCTAAGCTAAGACTCTAAGCTAAGACTCTAGGCTAAAACTCTTAACTAAAACTAAACTAAACTAGAACATTAACTATAACTCTAAGCTATTACTCTAAGCTAAAACTCTAAACTCTTAACTATAACTAAACTTCAACTCTAACTAAAACTCTAAGCTAAGACTCTAAGGTAAAAGTCAAAACTCTTAACTGAAACTAAACTAAACTAGAACTTTAACAAAAACTCTAAGCTAAGACTCTAAGCTAAGACTCTAGGCTAAAGCTCTTAACTAAAATTAAACTAAACTAGAACTTTAACTAAAACTCTAAGCTATGACTCTAAGCTAAAACTCTAAACTCTTAAATATAACTAAACTTCAACTCTAACTAAACCCTAAGTCAAGACTCTAGGCTAAAACTCTAAGCTAAGACTCTAGGCTAAAACTCTTAACTAAAACTAAACTAGAACTCTAACTAAAACTCTAAGCTAAGACTCTAAGGTAAAACTTTAAACTCTTAACTATAACTAAACTAAACTTCAACTCTAAATGAAACTAAGCTAAGACTCTAGGCTAAAACTCTATGCCAATGGGTTAAAGAAAAAACTGGGAAAATGTTGGATAATTTCTAAGTCTAAAAAAATTCAGTCCGAAAAACTTAAAAAAAAATCAAAAAAGGGAGAGATGAAGGGAGGGGCTCGGGGGGCCTTGGGGGGTTTGGGGGGCCTTTAAGGACCCGTGGGGCCTTAGGGGGGCCTGGAGAGCCTTTGGGGGCCCGGGAGGTCTTTGGGGACCTCGGGGGCCTTTGGGGATCGGGGGAGCATTTCGGGGCCCAGGGGGCCTTTTGGGGTGCGAGGGGGCCCTTTGGGATTGGGGTAGGGGAGCCCTTTGGGGTTGGGGACCTCACAACACTGTTCAAATGGAACTTGTGTATTATAACAACCACAGAGTTTCAACCCAAATCATCTTCTAAATCATTTTCTAAAATCATCTTCTAAAATGTCTCAAACTGTTTCGTCTAAATCATCTTCTAAAATGTCTCAAACTGTTTCGCCCAAATCATCTTCTAAAATGTCTCAAACGGTTTCGCCCAAATAATCCCCTAAACGTAATTTCTGCGTGTTCCTTTTGTTTTGGCATCCCTGCGTTGTCACATTTGAAATTCCCATGAAACCCTTTCCCGCGTTAATCTCTTCATCTCTAAGGAGTTCCTAGCTACACTATTATGGCTTCGATAGAATATCAATTTATCACTCTGACCTAAAGATCGGAGAAGCCATATTTAAAAATAGAATATTAATTTATCTCTGTCACGAAAGACCATCTATCTCTTTAGAGTCCCGAAATAAATTCCCCTTTCGTGGATCAATACATTCCCCTCGATTATGCAAATCAATTTCTCAGAAATTCTCTCCCCTTCGTGGATCAATAATATTGTCTATGTGGTCAGGTCCCGTTAGACTCAATTGTAGATGGCAGCACGCAGTGTATCTCATACCTGCTGATAGGCTCCTACTAACGAGTGTCAACGTCAGTTTTCTGCCTAACACCGTGAAAAACCAGGCTATCTAGTAGTGATTCTTGTTCATAACTTATCAAACAGTTCGTGGTAACGAACTGTAAGTAAGGAGCGACCCGGCTCAATGGTAACCGAAACTCTAGAAAACGGGTTTTTGATACCAATAGATATATCAAAAGAATCAGATTTCAATGCTGATTTCAAATATATAACTTTCATCAAGTTTAGTGCTACCCATCAAAAGTTACGCGCCTGAGAAAAATTGGCTGATTTTCGAAAAAAGGGGGAAAGACCCCCTAAAAGTTATAGAACCTTAATGAAAATCACACCATCATATTCAGCGTATCAGAGAACCCTACTGTAGAGGTTTCAAGCTCCTATCTACAAAAATGTGGAATTTTCCATTTTTTGCCAGAAGAAAGATCACGGATGCGTGTTTATTTGTTTGTTTGTTTTTTTTTTTTTTTCCCCAGGGGTGATCGTATCGACCCAGTGGTCCTAGAATATCGTGGGAGGGCTCATTGGAACGGAAATTAAAAGTTCTAGTGCCCTTTTTAAGTGACCAAAAAAATGGAGGGCAACTAGGCCCCCTCCCACGCTCATTTTTTTCCCAAAGTCACCCGATCAAAATTTTGAGATAGCCATTTTGTTCAGCATGGTCGAAAATATGATAAATATGTCTTTTAGGATGACTTAATCCCTCGAAGCCCCCAGGGGGAGGGCTGAAAGTTATGAACTTTACTCAATGTTAACATATAGTATTGGTTATTGGGAAGTATACAGACTTTTTCAGAGGAGATTTTTTCTGGTAGGTGGGGGAAGGAGAGGGTCGGGGGCTATATGGAAGGATCTTTCCATGAAGGAAGTTTTCATGGGGGAAGGGAAATTGCCATGAAGGGGGCGCCGGACTTGCCAGCATTATTTATTGGTTATTGGGAAGTATACAACCATTTTCAGGAAGGATTTTTTCTGGAGGGGGGGGGGGGGCTAGAGGAGGGGATTACTCTGGAGAATATTTCCGTGGAGGATGTTTCTTTGGGGTAAGGGACATTTCTATGAAGGGGGCGCCGGATTTCCAAGCATTATTTAAGAAACGATCAGAAGTTAAATAAAAAAAACAAGTTTTTTCAACTGAAATGTAAGAAGGAATATTAGAACTTCAAACGAACAGAAATTATAACGTATGTGAGGGGGTTCTCCCCCAAGTCAATACCTCGCTCTTTACGCTACAGTTTTTTTTTTAGTGCTTTCAAAAGAGCTATCTAATCTAATTAAACGGCCTTTGTGATTCAGGGGTTTGTGAATCAAAATTTTTTTTAACTTTTAACGTAAAGAGCGTGGTATTGACTAAGGGGAGAACCCCTTCATATAAGTAATAACATATACGTAATAAAAAAAAACAATAAAAAAACAAGCGATACGGCTCAATAGTAATCGAAACTTTTAAAAACGAAATTTTGATGTCAATAAATGTATCAAAAGAATGTGTTTATAATGCTGATCCTAAATATATAAATTTTATTAAGTTTAGTATTACTCATCAAAGGCTACGAGCCTGAGAAAATTTACTCGATTTTTTAAAGAGGGGGGAAACATCCCCTACAAGTGAAAGAATTTTAATGAAAATCACACCGTCAGATTCAGCGTATCAGAAAACCCTATTACATAGGTTTCAAGCTCATATCTGCAAAAATCTGCAACTTTGTATTTTTTGCCAGAAGAAAAATATACGAATATAGAAGTTAGTTACGTAAGTTAATTTGTAAAGACATCCATTTAGCAAAAGAAAATTAAAATTTTTATGCAAATAAAAGCTGCATTAACTAAAAAACGATCAGAAATTAAATAAAAAAAACAAGTTTTTTAAACTGAAAGTAAGGAGCGACATTAAAACTTAAAACGAACAGAAATTATTCCGTATATGAAAGGGGCTGTCCCCTCCTCAACGCCTCGCTCTTTACGCTAAAGTTTGACTCTGTCTCACAACTTTATTTTTTAAAACAATAAAAAACTTTAGCGTAAAGAGCGAGGCGTTGAGGAGGGGACAGCCCCTTTCATATACGGAATAATTTCTGTTCGTTTTAAGTTTTAATGTCGCTCCTTACTTTCAGTTTAAAAAACTTGTTTTTTTTATTTAATCCAACTTATGCTCAAGCCTGTTCAGTCTGTCCTCTAAGTTTTCAAGTTCATTACTCAATCTCTTTAGCGACTTTTCGATTCGCTGAAACTTGGGGTTAAATTCAATCGTGAGAGCATCATAAATTTGACTAGCAATAAGCTCAGTCGATTCCTTAAGAGAGTCTGAGCTAGCCAGTTTTTCCGAAACTTTTCGAGTTATACTGTCCATCAGGTCATTTTTGGTTTTATTCAGTTCAGCTTGGGTTGCTACAAGTTGCTGTTGTATCGGGCTAATACTGCTAGATAATGCTAATGCTGGACCATTTGCTTTGCTTTTATCATTACCTCTCAGCGCAAGGTATGTTTTTGACTGTCTCATGTAAATATCAGGCGTAGTAGCAAGCTCTTCAAAAGCTTTTTTTGAAGCAGGAGCAGACAAATTAACAGTGGTAGGATCATAAAAGTGGTGATTTGCATCCACGAGGCGAAATTCATCATGCGATCCATAGCAAAATGCCGTATAAACTGGCTTGCCTTGTGTATCTTTACCAGCTTTGATTATTCTTACTGGCCATAGGGGATAATCCTTGAACTTCGCAGGAGCACGATCAAACTGTTTAAAAGCCATGATTATCAGTAGCAAGATAAAAAAAAGCAAAAGACTTATTTTTACGTGAGGCCAAACAAAATATCCCAAATAAATATTCAAAAAGTCCAGCGCCAGCCAGCTAATATATAAACCAAAACAGGTATTCACTCGATTATTACGTCACAACACGGGTGAAATGATAATAGGTCTTGCCTCGGGAGTATTTTCCATGGAGGCCGGGGGAGGGGAGGGGGTTAACACCAGCCAACATTCACAACTGGGTGTTGGATGTAAAAATTATCCTAAATTTAAATGAATATCCTGAATCTAGGTCACTTTAACCCACAGCAAAATGTTACAAAATAACAGTCACTGAATTAGCTACGGACTCTAATTGATTCCGGATATAATCCTTTTTTAACACTTGTTCAAAACTGGGGTTTATCCTTTTGAAAGAACAAATTGGTCTTAACAGGTCAGAGACTGAATAGCAACTGAAGGTAAGCCCCCCCTGAAATTCAGCTTATGGGCGCTCATGAGAGTAACATTGCTGTGGTTAAGGTAAAAAATGAGGTTAGTAGCTGGTTTAGTATTAAATCAGGAGTCAAGCACGGTTGCGTTCTATCCCCATTTGTATGAATCATTTTGATGGGTTTTGTTTTAAGAAGCAAAGGAAAAGAATGGAGAAGTAAGTCTCTGCTGGACTTAAATTATGCTGATTATTTAAACATCCTAGATGATCCTAGAAAAAATGAGGTTAGTAGCTGGTTTAGTATTAAATCAGGAGTCAAGCACGGTTGCGTTCTATCCCCATTTGTATGAATCATTTTGATGGGTTTTGTTTTAAGAAGCACAGGAAAAGAATGGAGAAGTAAGTCTCTGCTGGACTTAAATTATGCTGATTATTTAAACATCCTAGATGAAAGTATTAGCAAAATGAATGAACTCTTAGAGGTTTTGCGGGTTCAGGGTGCAAGAATAAGTTTGAAAATCAATGTTAAAAAGACGAAGTCACTAAGGCTAGGAATAAGTGAAGTGAAAAGTGATGTTGGGTGACAAGAAGATCGATAAAGTGGAGAGCTGCACATACTTAGGTAGTTATTATCAATAAAGACGGTGGAAGCAGTGAACATGTTAAAAGTAGACTAGCCAGGGCCCAGGTTTTTTTTCACAGTTGAAAAAGTTGGAAGAATAGGAAGATTAATTAGTTGAACTAAGATTGAAATATTGGAATCTACACTGATGATAATGGTCAAGTAAGGTTCTGAAGCCTGGGCGCTTCGAAAAACGGAAGAGGGGTCACTAGATGTTTTCCAGAGAAATTGCCTACGGATTGTTTTGGGTACTCGACTGACTCGCAGTATCCAAAGCAGTAGGCTGTACGAAAAGTGTGGTTAAATCCCGTTTTCTATGGCTTTAATGAGAGAAACGTTGAGATGGCTAAAGTACGTTTTGTGGAAGAAGGATGACAGATTGCCGAAAATTGTCCTTTTTGCCAAGCCGTCTTGGGCCAAACGAGGAGCAGGCCATCCCGAGTTGAGGAGGGAGGATGTCATAAAAAAAGATTTAAGGGGAATAGGAATTTTCTAGGAAGGTGTAAAGAACGACGCTTTGAATAGATTAAGGTGGAGGAGGAGCGTGCGTAATTGTGTTGGCCTATGGTGGCTTAATGCTGCAGTGATATGTTATTAGTAGTAGCATACTCAGTTATCCTGCATTTTCCAGGGTTAGCAAGTTTAACTCTAGCAATCCTACTAACCGCTGACGTCATTTATATCTCGTGAAATGCCAAGGGTAAGTAATCGGACTTGTCGATTAATTATATTAGAATACCTGAACGCACTATCAAATGTTGCTTGGGAATTTGTTTAATCGTAAGCTCACCGACTCACAACCACTGAAATTATTCGGAATTAAAACTATATTCAGAGCTCGGAATTATAATTTGTGTTAATCTGGTTTTTAATAATATATTTTATTACCCAAATCTGTCAGTGTCTAAAAATCATGTAAATTTTTGCTGCTTCGATATTATCATATGATATTAGTGAACGTGCTTCCAAATGGCAATAATCCTGCGGAGAAAACTTTAACCCAAACTTTGATAGATTTGTTTAGTTTTGATTTGCCAATATTCATCACATTGTATTTTTTTTTAAGACACAAAATGCCTACATCGAGCCTTTAACAATTATTTTGCCTCAAAATTCAATTGTAGATTCTACTTCCTAAGTTGAAGTAAAGGTACCTAAGTATTATGTCGACCGTACTGTTGTTCTTGATCTGCTATAAAACTAGTTTCTCTGTTTGCACTCGGAGATAATTAGCTTAGCCTGAGTGAAATAAATACAGGTATATTTTAATTAAATATTTAATATATAGAGTTTGTTAGGTTAAGTATTTAGGTACTTACGCATTAGCCAGCCAAGACGCGAGAATTTGTGACGCGAAAAACTAGTCAGACACCTTCTTTAAAGAGAGAATTCCTTGGAAACAGTGGTTTCTCACTCCGGGAACAATATTTGGATTCTTGTTTTTTGGGGTTCAGTGGCAAAAAAGGTACCTAGGTTAGGTTAGGTTACGTATTTAGTATATGCTATGCTTTACCCCCTACCCCCTCTAATGTGCAAATATATAACCCAGATTTGTTTCTAAACTATTATATTTTCATCTTATTTTGTTTTATTTCATTAGCATTAACCAAACTTCACTTCTCGCGTGTTGCCTGGCTAATATGTAAGTACCAGTATTTAATACAATGTGTTCTGGGCGGCCTGGTTTCCATACTTCCCTGTTGTAGTTTCCCTAATTTTTTTTTTTTACTAAAGTATTATATTTTTATCATATTTTGTGGTATATTTCATTATGATTAACCTAAATTCACTTCTTGGGTGTGGTTTATATAATACGTAAGTACCGAAGTAAATCATTTAAGCCCAAATCTAAAGAAAACACAAGCATATCATAGAGAGAATAATTATTGTATCAGGATTTGGCGCTTCAATTGACTACATAACAATAAAATGGGAACCAAATAGCAATTATTCATTACATACGGGTCTTGTATGATGCGTCAACTTACCTACCCATCACAACCTGGCTGCATTATGGTAAAGCTTAATTTTGTACTTTAATGAGAGTATGGTGACTATTTATCATTAGTGGCACCGATTCACGAAATGTTGGAAGGGGGATAATGTATTTTTCCAAGGCTAAGGGGACACTTTTTTAATTTTTTTCAATGAAAATATAAAAAAGATCAATAAAAATATTAAATAAAAAGCATTTTCCAAAATCAGAGGGAAGTTGGAAATCAATATAGCAAATGCCCCCCACCCCAAATCAGCACCACCGTCTAGCATGAATTTTGAATAATTCTAGTTTAAAGAGAACATTTTGTATCAAACAAAAAACGAGCGACCTGAGTTAATAGTAACCAAAACTCTAAAAAAAGCAGTTTTGATAACAACACATAAGTGAAAAGAATCAGTTTTTTAAGGATGAGACAGTTTTACCTGAATTTAGAAAAAGAGAAAAACCACCCACAAGACGGTAGTAATATGGAAATTATACAATGAAATTCAGAACATCAGAAAACATGATTTTAGAGGTTTCAAGCTGACATATAAAAAAATTTGGAATTTAGCATTAGCATTTAAAAAAAGGAAGGTCATGGACGTATTTTCACTTTTTGTTTTTACCCAGGGATGATTGTACAGACCCAGTAGCCTTAAAAAGTCGTGAGATAGACCATGTGAGTGGAAATAAAAAGTTCTAGTGTCCTTAAGTTGCCAAAAATATTGTCCCAAAACAAGTAAAAATTTGCCCCGCATTTTCCTGTCATGTTTGCTCCAAAGAGGGCCAACTTTCTATCGATAGAAAATTATGAAATAGCTAATCAATTTAAAATAATAGAAAAATGTAACTATTCAACCCGGTATCAGAATCATGGGCACCCATATGGGGGGCAGACGAGGGCTCCCGCCCACCCCCACCCCTCCCCCCTGGCTGAATGATGCTGCCTTGTATTTTATATTTTTGTTTTGAGATTTCTATTATACAGCATTGAAAGTTCTGATTAGACCAGGTAAGCCCCCCCCCGAAATCCAGCTTATGGGCACCCATGATACGAATACCGTAAAGTGGTGCATTCGTTAATAAAGAGTCACATTGTTCGTATAAAATAAACAGTTTATACATAAATTTATTTAAACGCTTCATTGAAATAGGTCGATTCACTTGTTGTTGGATAAAGTTGTATAAACTGATGTACAATGGCTCAGTTGATTTTTACATCTATTTTTAGTTCATGTAGTGATGTAGAAAATCGACTTTTCAAAAGCGTCAAATATATAGGTCACTGTAATGTGTTTAAAGCCGATCCTGTCCCTGATATTGGTTTAAAATTTGACATCCTTATATCTACACTATGCCTTGAATTCATATCTAAGAATGAAGAAGACTATGTAGCAGCCCTTATGAACTTGAAAAATCTGTTGAAACCGAATGGGACAGTTATATTACAGGTAAGCCTAGCCTCAATTGGAAGAGGGAATTGAAAACAACGTATGAAGGGTGTAAAATCCTTGAATTTTCACTAAGAATAAAGGTTATTTTTCAGACAAATAATTTACAAAATATTCACTTTCTTTTGATTTGGGAATGTAGTTCACCAATTATTTTACAGGTAAGCCTAGCCTCAATTGGAAGAGGGAATTGAAAACCTCGTATGAAGGGGGTAAAATCCTTGAATTTTTCACTAAGAATAAAGGTTATTTTTCAGACAAATAATTTACAAAATATTCACTTTCTGTTGATTTGAGAATGTAGTTCGCCAGATCCTGTTTCCTTCATACTAATAGATTTCCAAACTATCTAAAAAAATTTAAACGCTATTTTTGACTTTTTCCCTTTGATTTTTGAAACGGATCTGAACTTCATTAGTAAGCATGTATAAGGTTTCAACTATACAAGGAAAACTACAAGCCTGGGGCATGAATATACAGTGCAGTTTCAACGATACACGGCTTACCACAGTCATTCATCTATTAGCAATAGTGGTATATGCCTTAGCAGACGGGTTTCTGGGCCAACACCCATTTTCTGGGCCAATCAGAGATGATAAGGAGTTACCCAAGAACATTTGTATAGTTTCACGGGTTTATGCCCTACCATGGGTATCTATATACCATAAAATACTTGTTATTTTTATTGATAATGTTTGATTTTTAAATAAAGTTGGTTTTAGTTTTAAGAAATACGAATACCCACATTTAAAGTACATCTGATTTTATTAATAATATTTGATTTTTTTGATAAAGTTGGGTTTTAGTTTTCAGAAATACGAACATCCACATTTAAAATAAATCTGATTTTATTAATAATAATTAAAAAAATAATGTTGGGTTTTAGTTTTTAGAAATAAGAACAACCACGTTTAAAATACATCTGATTTTATGAATAAGAATATTATATGTTTTCTTAAAATAAAGTTGGGTTTTAGTTTTCAGAAATAAGAACATCCACGTCTAAAATACATGTGATTTCATTAATAATATTTGATTTTTTAATAAAGTTGGGTTTTAGTTATCAGAAATACAAGCATCCCCGTTTAAAATACATCTAATTTTATTAATAATATTTTTCTTTTAATAAAGTTGGGTTTTAGTTTTTAGAAATAAGAACACCCACGTTTAAAATAAATATTATTTTTATTAATAATATTTGATCTTTTAATAAAGTTGGGTTTTAGCTGTTTATTTGATTTTTCAATATAGTTGGGTTTTAGTTTTTGGAAATAAGAACATCCACGTATAAATTACATGTTATTTTTATGAATAATATTCGATTTTTTTTAATAAGGTTGGGTTTTAGTTTTCAGAAATAAGAATATCCACATTTATAAGACATCTGATTTTATGAATAATATTTGATTTTTTAATAAAGTTGGTTTTTAGTTTTCAGAAATAAGAACATCCACGTTTAAAATACATGTGATTTATTAATAATATTTGATTTTTTTTAATAAAGTTGGGTTTAAGTTTTCAGAAAAAAGAACGTCCACGTTTAAAATACATGTGATTTTATTAATAATATTTTTTAAAATAAAGTTGGTTTATAGTTTTCAGAAATAAGAACATCCACGTTTAAAACACATGTGATTTTATTAATAATATTTTATTTTTTAATAAAGTTGGGTTTTAGTTTTCAGAAATAAGAACGTCCACGTTTAAAATACATGTGATTTTATTCATAATATATGATTTTTTAATAAATTTGGGTTTTAGTTTTCAGGAATAAGAACACCCACGTTTAAAATATATATGATTTTATTAATAAAATTTTATTAATAAGACAGCTAAAACCTAAGTTAAAGAATGATTTTATTAACAAGACAGCTAAAACCTAACTTTATTAAAGAATCAAATATCATTAATAAAGATCACATGTATTTTAAACTTGGGCGTTCTTATTTCGGAAAACTAAGACCCAACTTTATTAAAATATCAAATGTTATTAATAAAATCAGATGCATTTTAAACGTGGATGTTCTTATTTCTGAAAACTATAACTCAACTTTATTAAAAAATCAAATATTATTATAAGATCACAGAAGATCAATCATTATTAATACAATCAGATGCATTTTAAACGTGGATGTTATTATTGCTGAAAAATAAAACCCAACTTTATTTAGAAAAATTATTAATAAAATCAGATGTATTTTAAACGTGGATGTTCTTATTTCTGAAAACTAAAACCCAACTTTATTAGAAAATCGAATATTATTAATAAAATCAGATGTATTTTAAACGTGGATGTTCTTATTTCCGAAAACTAAAACCCAACTTTATTAAAAAAGTAATATTATTATTAAAATCAGGTGCATTTTAAACGTGGATGTTCTTATATGTGAAAACTAAAACCCAACTTTATGAAAAAAATCACATATTATTGATAAAATCAGATGTATTTAGACGTGGATGTTCTTATTTCTGAAAACTAAAAACCCACCTTATTAAAAAATAAAATATTATTAATAAAATCAGGTGTACTTTAAACGTGGCTGTTCATATTTCTCAACTTTCTTAAAAAAAATCAAATATTATTGATAAAATCAGATTTATTTAAACGCGGATGTTCTTATTTCTGAAAAATAAAACCCAACTTTATTTTAAAAAATAAATTTTATTAATAAAATCAGATGTGTTTTAAACGAGGATATTCCTACTTCTGAAAACTAACACCCAACTTTATTAGAAAATCATATATTATTAATAAAATCAGATGTATTTTAGACGTGGATGCTCTTATTTCCGAAAACTAAAGCCCAACTTTATTTAAAAAAATATTATTATTAAAATCAGGTGTATTTTAAACTTGAATGTTCTTATTTCTGAGAACTAAAACCATTTTTTTTGAAAAATCAAATATTATTAATAAAATCAGATATATTTTGAACGTGGATGTTCCTATTTATGAAAACTATAACCCAACTTAATTAAGAAAAATCAAATATTATTAATAAAATTATATGTATTTTAAACGTGGATGTTTTTATTTCTGAAAACTAAAAGCCAACTTTATTAGAAAATCATATATTATTAATAAAATCAGATGTATTTTAGACGTGGATGCTCTTATTTCCGAAAACTAAAGCCCAACTTTATTTAAAAAAATATTATTATTAAAATCAGGTGGATTTTAAACTTGAATGTTCTTATTTCTGAGAACTAAAACCATTTTTTTTGAAACATCAAATATTATTAATAAAATCAGTTATATTTTAAACATGGATGTTCCTATTTTTGAAAACTAAAACCCAACTTAATTAAGAAAAATTAAATATTATTAATAAAATCATATGTATTTTAAACGTGGATGTTCTTATTTCTGAGAACTAAAACCCAAGTTCTTTGAAAAATCAAATATTATTAATAAAATCAGATGTATTTTTAATGCAAATGATCTTATTTCTGAAAACTATAACCTAACTTTTATTAATAATAAAATCGGATGTATTTTAAACGTGGATGTTCCTATTTCCAAAAACCAAAAAAGAAACTTTATTTTAAAAAATATCAAATATTAACAATAAAATCGGATGTATTTTAAACGAGATGTTTTTATTTCTGAAAACTAAACCCCAACTTTATTAAAAAATTAAATGTTATTAATAAAATCAGATGTATTTAAAACGTTGATGTTATTATATCTGGAAACTAAAACCGCACTTTATTAAAAATCAAATATTATTAATAAGATCTGATATATTTTTAAGGCGGATGTTCCTATTTCCGAAAACTGTAACCCAACTTTATTAAAAAATTAAATATTATTATTAAAACCAGATGTATTTTAAACGCGGATGTTCTTATTTCTGAAAACTTAAACCCCCCAACTTTATTAAAAAATCAAATTTTATTAATAGGAACAGATTTATTTTAAACGTGGATGTTCCTGTTTCTGAAAAATAAAATTCTCTCTGCCTATATGTCAGGACGGGTGTTTGCTTGTCTGTGAAGATTTTTGAGAAAAAAATTCAGCTCATCTCTCTTGGACTTTGGTAAAGGTTCTGTTAAAGTATCTCATTTTCTAATATATCCCCTATGAGCCTGCTAGTAGCATCTTTATCTCTGAAAATTCCCTTTCTTATATTTCTGACTTTTTTTATAGATATTCTGAACGTTTGACATTCTAGCATACTCTAAAAATAAAGATCATGTAACAACGTAATGTATAATATATTTTTAATGAAATAATGACATGTAGAATATTACTATAAAAATATGCTTTATACATTATTAACATCATTGAACATTTTTGGACATTTTGAAACTGTTCCATAAAATAATTTATCATGTTTTCTCTTGATACTATAGTTATTCTCTTCTCTTTGTTCATAACCAGTAGAATGATCATTCCACCATTTTGGGTCATATGCAATTTTTGCTGGGGTGTCACCTACAGGTTCAATCTGCATTTCATCTTTGGTACTATTGGGTTCATTGACTATATGATCCATAGCAGTAATAACGTTCACTTGTTCTTCATTTTCCATCAATTCATCTTTATATTCATTGATGATATTTTGTGCCAATACCCTTTTTATTTTACTTGTTATTTAACTGTCTATTATCACATTGTGTTTACACCGGTAACAGTTCTGGCACGTTGACATTATATGATTTATTACATTAGTGTAGCAGTTGGCTTTTCTTTTCCCCTTTGCATTCATTTGAATACTAATACAAGAACGAGGGAATAAGATTTATCAGCAGGTTATGTGTTACTAGAACCATGAGCAAGAAGAGGCCCCATCAATACAGTTTTAGTCACATGTTTACCGCCTACTAAAAAAGTACTTAAAGTCATGCATCAAAGTTAAGGCACTCTCTGATTATGTTTTGTTTTCTTTTTTTTTACCCCACTAGTCAAAATACCTGAACAGCTGGCACAAAGCACTTGAATTGAGCAGTGGTCATTAAGCCATTGTTAATCAGAAAATTTATATGATGAGATAGTTAAATGTAACTATGCGAAAAGGCTCTGTTTTTTTATGATAATTCAAGAATAATTTGTATATTTACTTACCATCAAGATTCTTTTGGAGTTCTCCATTGAAAATGAATAAATTTAACAATATAAGGCTTATTTCAAGTTGTTTTTTTCAACTGATCCGGAAAGAGTAATTAAATCTTTATTTATACTGAAAAAATATGTTGATATGCCCTCCAGGTGAAATCAGTATTTTACAAAAGAGATCATCTTTGAACAAGTAATATGATGCAGTTTAATTTTGACTATTGAACCAGGAAAACGCGTCTGACAAGGCCTATAGCTGTGAAATATATAGATACTCCTGGTAGGGCATGAACCTGTGAAACTATGCACATATTCTTGGGTAATTCCTAATACATCTCTGATTGGCCTAGAAAATGGGTGTTGGCCCAGAAACCCGTCTGCTAAGGCATATACCACTAGTGCTAATAGATGGATGACCGTGGTAAGCCATGTATCGTTGAAACTGCACTGTTTATTCATACCCCAGGCTTGTAGGTTTCCTTGTATAGTTGGAACCTTATAAATGCTTACTACTAACTTCCTTTTTACTTTATACTTTCTCTTACTTCTACTTATCTTTTCACTGTTAGCATATTTTTTTAAATGTAACATCCAACTGTACTAATATCGTTTCTCGGACATTTTATTATTTTTAGCTCCTTCCTATGTGTCTCATTTTTAATTTTTCTCTAATTACTACATAATCAATACATAAATTTGTTTAAAATATAAAATTTATATTTAATTTTACTTTTAAAATTTGAATTAATATTTAATTATACAGTGAAAAAGAAACCTCATTCTTTAAACTGGTTACGCAGAAACATCATATCCTGAATAATTAAAAAAAAAATCAAAAGTTCAATTTTTTATGAAAAAGGCCTCCAAATGTGGTTATGCAGTTTTTGATGGCAGCGGGTGCCAAATTAAAAAAGAAAAAAGAAACACGGGTGAAAAATCGGCAAAAGATAAGCTAAAAGCCTCTGGAAACAAGTAACTTCCTTTGAAGGTGTAGTTGTCTTTGGTAATCAACAGATTTTTAATTATTAAATTTTTATGGATGAAAAGCGTTGCAAAATTAAAAAAAGAAACACGGGTAAAAAATCGGCGACAGATAAGCTAAAAGCCTCTAAAAACAAACAACTTCCTTTTGAAAGTGTAGTTGTTTTTGGGAATCAACAGATTGTTAATTATTAAATTTTTTAAGGAAGAAAAGCGTTGCTAAATTAAAAATGAAACACGGGTGAGAAATCGGCAAAAGATAAGCTAAAAGCCTGTGAGAAAATTCCAGATTATAGTGACATAGGCTCATATTGTTGACCGGCGTTAGTGGTATACTTGTCACGATTGGAAAATTATTGACACATCTCAGTTCATGGAAACTTCAGATAGCATCCTAAACAAGATCCGGGTTCCATTTCATCTTCTGCAAAAGTCTCCCAATAAAGACATTAATGAAGTTACATTAACTCTTGATATCTACTCCGCAGAAATCTGCCATGCACTTTTGTGTGCCGAAAAAAGAGCAGTTCCCCTGAAAAAAATTCGTGTTGGCACCAAAGTTCCTGGGTAGTCAGGAAATCTAGTGCTGTCTGAAGCTTGTGACCGTACTAAGTTTTGGTACAAATTATGGAGAGATTGCCTATGAATAGTTGCCTATGAGATTGTCAAGGAATAGGCAATGAACTGAGAAAAGTGTCAAAAAAAATGTTTTGCTAGGGAACTTTCTTTTCATCGATCTAAAACACAAAAAATTTATTCCGAGAAGGTCAAGAATTCACCTGATCTACTATGGAAGCTATTACCTCGTACTATCTCCTCCAATTTGCCAGACCCAATGACATTCCTTTGTCCGAATGGATATCCCATTTTTCAAATGAATCTTCTGAGCCTGATCCTTTTTGAGAGTTACAATTTTGTGACGAGCTTTACAACTTCATTGATGAATCTCCTAACCTTAATTTTGTTGTTACTTGTGACGCTGTCTTAAAAGCCATATGCCAACTCAAAAAGAAAGCGTCTTGTGGTATAGATAAGGTGAGCACTCTACACATAATTAACGGAAGTTATGTATTGGTGCGTCACCTCAGCCTTCTCACGCAAATGATATTTGTTGCAGGTATTGTTCCTTCCTCGTTCTGCATTGGTGATCTGACTCCGATTCCCAAAAAATGAAAAACTGAGCTGAGTAGAGAGCTATCTTATACTCGTGACAGGACTCCTTATATGGGCATAGAACCACGTGGTTTATGGACTTTGTCAGTGAGAATTTGAAAAACAGGAATTTTGTCACATTTATGGATGGTTTTATGGATTTTGTCAGTGAGAATGAAAAAACAGGAAGTTTGTCACATTTATGGATGGTTTCATGGATGGTTATGTGTGTTGATTATTTGATGTTTTTTATGGATTATTGAGTCTAATGGGGGCAGGTCAATGACACTTCCTTCATGTTGTTGCTCGATGCAAAAGTCAAGGTCAATGTTGATATTATTGTTCAAGCCAGATGTTATGATCCGAAAATAGTATCTGTTGTTGTTATTCGAGCCAGATGTTGTTGTCGTTCGAAGCAAAGTTAATGACACTTCCTTCCTGTTCGAGGCAGATGTTATGATCCAATTTGTTGTTGTTATTCGAGCCAGATGTTGTTGTTATTGTTATTCGAGGCAGATGTTATGATCCGAAAATAGTATTTGTTTCCGTGCCAAATGTTACGAGTTCCCGGGAAACAGCTACATCCCCCTTCTCAGCCAATCAGCGACTCGGTTACATCCCCCTTCTCAGCCAATCAGAGGGCTTTGTTTACCATAACAATTCGACCTAGATATTTCGTATATAACGGGCATGCAATGCGATTCAATTAACAGAAACTATTGTGACACAGTGCAAACAACCTGACAATGGATAAATTTGATGAGCTTGAGGCCTTGGCAGCCGCAATTAGCAATGTAAGTGCATTTTTATTTTCAAACAAATTTTCCTTGGAGACCCTCCAATATATTCAGCTAAAACGTAAATATATTCCTCTACCCCCCCCCCCACCATTGTTTTACAATCCCAAGTTCTCGCAAAAAGAAATACCATTTCCATGGACATCCTACCCTCTATATTTCCAGCTAAATCCCCCCCCCCCACCATTGTTTTACAATCCCAAATTCTCGCAAAAGAAATACCATTTCAATAAACTCCTCCCCTCTATATTTCCAGCTCAACCCCCCCCCCCCAAATTCTCACAAAAAGAAATAGCATTTCGATAAATTCCTTCCCTCTATATTTCCACCTAAATCCCCCCCCCCACCATTGTTTTACAATCCCAAATTCTCGCAAAAGAAATAGCATTTCAATAAATTCCTTCCCTCTATATTTCCACCTAAATCCCCCCCCACCATTGTTTTACAATCCCAAATTCTCGCAAAAGAAATAGCATTTCAATAAATTCCTTCCCTCTATATTTCCACCTAAATCCCTCCACCATTGTTTTACAATCATATTCTAGCAAAAAGAAATAGCATTTCGTTAAAGTTTGACTTTTCTCAATTGTAATCTTTTCTCTAACTGAGACATCCAGCGCTTTAGCTCGCTCTGGTTTTGACAATACATTTCCGCAGGTTATAATTACTTTGTCGTCCCCTCTTCCGATGTGTTTACAAACGCAGCAGCCAAAGGGTTTCTCCGTCAAAATTAAAACACTTTTAAGCAATAATTAGAATTGTAGTTTCGTAACCTGTATGGAAGGAGAGAAACAGATTAAGTTTATCAATATATTTAGGGCATTATTTGAAAGGGGGACAATACATCGCTTCTAACAGCTTCGTTGTAAGTAAAAGTAAGGATGATTCGCTGTGTAGATAGGTATACCCTTTGACAAGAAAACTAATGTGTAAATTTATAATCTTTTCAAGCCTTCAATAAAGTTTCTTTTATATTCCCAGGCGTGAATCCAGGATTTTTGTTCAGGGGGTTAGCGCTTTTATTAGAGATAGAAAAGATAATTGCTTCTTCATCATTTAGTGATTTTAGCTATAACATTTGAATAAAAGCTAGTAAGATATGCCTTTCGCTTGAATAAAACGCATGATTAACTCTATGAGAGGGATGGCTTAATTTTCCTAAATTTGGGGCCGGGAGGGGAGCGTGAATCCAGGATTTTTAACTTTGATATGCAAGGCTAGAAAGAAAAGTCTGTAGGAGTTGCATGAAGCTTATATTATGCGTAAATTGAATAGCATTTTTAACCAATGTTTGCAAAATATAGGCCTACAGGTCGATGGGTTAACGATCTAATTTAAAGCATATAGACTGGAACATTTAAATGGTAAAAATAGAAACAATTATTTCTATCCTATTGCTATAGACTACTGATTGTCTAATAAAAACGTTTGATTTCCAAGTCAACTATATTTCTCGCGAAATTTTTACTTTCTTAGTGATAAACTAAACAAAATTATGTTTAATAACTTTCTTTCTGTAAAAAGGGAGAAATTATTTTGATTTTTCTTCTCTTCTTTAAGGCAAATTATGAAGAATTTGCGGACCCTATGGCTGACGCAAATAGCGAAGAATGCGTGCCACCTCCTTCCAAGAAAGCGAGGGTCAATAATGCGCCCCCTGCAAAGGCGACAGTTGTCCAATATGGTCGCTGGCCGAAGCCCCCCAGCTCCACACTGCCTGCCCAAGTGCAGCCATCCATGCAAGCCCCTGTCCCGGCTACGCAAGTCACAGCTCCTGCACAAGAAATTAACGTCGGCCCCTCCACCCTCCAACAGACGTTACCTGGGCCTTCAAGACAAGCCGTAGGCCAAACATTGGCTCCTTCTCACGCAATATCTGAGCTATCAGCTCCCCATCAAGCGTCAGTGCACTCTCCGTCAAGTCCTGAGCCTTCCATGCAAGATAGAAGGGTTGGCTCCTTCAAGCAAGTCATAGACCAACCAATGGCTCCCTATCATGTAATGGTCAAGCCTCCAGCTTTCTGTCAAGTGATTGATCAATTTGAAGACGTGAGTATTTTTTTTCAATCAAGTAAGCTATTTTTTAGCTGTTAGAGAGCCTTTACTTTTGTCTTTTCACTTTTTTCTATCATTCAGGACCAAGAAATATCTAAACAAACCGATTTTTCAACACTGTGTAAAAGTATATCTCTGTGAGATATTAACCCCCCTCCCAACCCTTATTTTCTCTGCCCTCCCCTCAGAGATATCTAAATATATTTTTTTGCAGAGAAACCACTCTTTTCTAATCTTTGCTATCGCATCGATAACTCATAAGCGAATATTTTTAGGTAATTTAAATTAATGCTCACCTTTTGAAACTCAAAATACCCTATTTTTCTCACTTAGTTTTAAGAGAGAGATTATTCTATTTGTCACATATTGACGTTCTAATTTACACTGAATATTTCTATCGTGCCAAAGATTTTAGCGAGGGAAAACCGACTTAACGGTTCAATCCTGGAACACTCGCGCGGCGGCTTACAATAATTGCGAGCTAATGAAGAGTTCGCTGAACTTATAGAACGGGATTAGAGAGAAACTTGGACTTATGCAGTCTAAGCAAATATTTTTTCTGGGACATTATGTAAACGGCCGGGGCAAGGTTAGGGAAGTGCCGGGGGAAGTGCCACGGGTCAGGGAAGCGCCACAGAGACGCGCCACGGGCCAGGGAAGCGTCACAGGATGCGCCACGGGCCCCGAGAAGCGCCACAGGGGTGCGCTGTGGCTCCGAAAAGCGCCACGGGTGAGGGAAGCGCCACAGGGGTGCGCCACGAGTCAGGGAAGCCCCACGGGTCCAAGAAGCGCCACGGGCCAGGAAAGTGCCACAGGGATGCCCCCCCCAAAAAAAAAAAAAAAAAAAAAAAAAAAAAAAAAAAAAAAAAAAAAAAAAAAAAAAAAAAAAAAAAATCGTTAAGCTATTTTTTTCATTTATAGGTTGTCCTGGTCCCCTACTCGCCGTCTAGTGAAGAAGATGCATCTTTGGAGTCCCCCAACAATTTAACATGGGACAACTCTATTGAAGTACCTGACAATATTGATGAGTTTTTAGATGGTTTTTTTAAAGTAGATAATAGCACAGTTGAACTGGTAGACTTGAGCCGGGAATTAACAGGGAACCCTCCTCCCACCGATTACCCACTTCAAACAACTGAAGTGGAACAGAGTCCAGATATTGTTGAACAAGTAGGGGGAGGGGATACATCATTCCCAGACTTTCAGCTGTCCAATACGATTTTGAATAATATAGTTGTTTTCACTGCAACGTTTGGGGATCCTTTTAATACACTAATGGGGGGAAATTTTGCTTTTGATCCTGTAGAAATAGTGCATGCATATGTAGATAAAATTCGTGCACTACTGGAGCACCAAATTCAATTGTGGGGGGGTAGGGATTCAATTAAGGTTTCAATTGTTTTAAAGGTTTTTTATTTGAATGAGGGAAAAAGCGAGGTTTACTATCATTTTATACATTCCGAGATGCGTGTAATTTATCCAAATTTAGAAAATTTTGAGGGTGTTTTTAGTGAGTGGGTAGGGCAAATTATCACGCATCTCGAGAACTATAATGAAAATGGAAGTGGGTCAGTAGTTTTATTCATTGAAAATTTAAGTGTAAATATTTGTAAATTTAAGAAAGATTTTATTTTAAGAGGGGGGCATAGGGATAAGGGTATAATTTTAAAATATAATCCAGATCTAGAGGGTTGTAAAGGTGTCCAGAAGATCTGTTTTGAAACAGATCAAATGTGTTTCAAGTATGCTTTCCTCATATCAGCATACGAGCCTCTAGCACGTGACGCTACCAAGAAGAATTTAGATCACTGGGCTGTACATGGGAAGGACGGGTCCAGTTTTCCAGTTGTAGATTTTTCATGTTTAGAGGGGAAATACCCAGTAACGCTACGATCCATTGATATTTTTGAAAGGGCTAATGCCCATTTAAATATTGGCGTTACTGTGGTACAATACGAAACAGAATTTGAAGATGGGGCTCGTTCAAAAAAGAAGGGGGTGGTCTTCCCCGTAAGGGGCCCGTCAGTTGATTTGGTTAAACACTGGGTTTGGTTGCTTTACACGCCACCTAGTCAACCGAACACAATCGGGCATTTTAACCCAATCACTGACATTAGTAGAGTTCTGGGGGGTGGTAAGCATAAGGGGGTATGTTTCTACTGCCCAACATGCCTGTCTAGATTTTGGACTGAACTAAAGCTCCGAAATCACATGAGACACTGTAGACGGCATGGGTACCAGACAGTGGAAACGGTTTCAGGGGATAGGGCCATTCTACGTTTTAAAAACTTCCAGAATACTCTTCTCCAATGCAACAAAATATCTTTGGACTGCGAAGCCAAGCTGGTGGAGGTGAATGATCCCCAATATCCAAACCGTATCAAAGAACACCAGGCCATTGCAGTGTCCTACGCCCACGCGCAAAGAGATAATTCTAACACCATGCGGTTGTTAGAAGTAGTAGAAACATTGGATGAGGGCGATGAGTGCATGGTCAAGGCATTGACTAAACTGATTGGCACGGCTAATGGTGCTATTTCTCGTTTGAGAAATACGCATTATCCAATGGTGCTGTCTGCAGAGGATCGTCTCGCGATTAAAAATCAAAAAATATGTTGGGTATGCAAGGGGGAGTTTGTAGAGGAGGATAAGGGGAAAAGAGGGGGGAGGGGGAAAGTCAGAGACCACGACCACTTGTGGCAAGAAATATCATCTGGGGGTAGTAATTTTAGAGGGGTAGCACATCAATCGTGTAATTTAAACGTTAGCCAACAGTTTTTTATCCCTGTTTTTATTCATAACTCTAACTATGACTTAAAATTTATTTTACCAGCACTGGCACGTATGCATAGGGAGGGAGGGGGAGTAGATAGTCCATGGGTGAATAATTCATTTACCTACAACATCATTCCCAAATCGGCCGAGAAGCTATTGGTTCTCGAACTGAAATGGCAGGTAGTGGATAATGAGCGTACGTGCTGGAATAAAATTAGGTTTTTAGATTCTTTTAGTTTTTTCCCCAAATCCCTTAGTCAACTAATTCAAGTGCAGAAAAGCGACAATTTTGATAGCTTTCCCTTGCTTAAACAGCACTTTCCAGACAGTGAAATGTATGACTTATTAACCAGCAAAGGTGTATATGCATATGATTATTACTGTTCTGGCGCTCGCTTAAGCGAGGAGAAACTACCTCCAATTGAAGCTTTTCACAATTCACTCACCAACAGTGAATGCACAGTCGAGGAGTACGAGTTTGCCAAGAAGGTGTGGGCTAAGGGGGATTGTAAAAATGGGTGGGATTATTGTAGACTGTACTTGGCCAGTGACGTTCTAACTCTGTTGGATATAGTCTGTAAGAATACAGACCAGATCTATTCAGAGTTTGGACTAGATATAGGATATTATTTTTCTACACCACATCTAGTAATGGATTTAATTTTAAAAATTAGCAGGGAGGAAATAGGCCTAATCACGGATGTAGACCAACACCTTTTTGTAGAGCGTTCAATGAGGGGAGGGTATGTTTTTCACGGGGACCGGGTCTTATCAACCGATCCGAGCGGACAAAGCACCGGTGTAAAGTCAAATGCAGTGTTCTTGGACATGAACTCGTTGTACCCCTCGGCAATGTCCCACTACTCTTTGCCGTGTGGGAACTATCAATGGCTTGAGAATCCTTGTGAGTTCCCCGACATTAACACCGTCGAGGACAACGGGCCACAAGGATGGTTCTTTGAAATTGACGGTCACATTCCACTGGCCCTTCACGACTCAGTCAAAGATTTTGTTTTTCCCTGTATCAATCGACCAGTGACCAGGGACTCGTTGAGCCCCTACAATCGGTCATTGGTTGAGGATATGGGGATGCATTGGACTCCCTCTAAACAGAAACTGATTGCTGATTTGGACCCTAAGGAGAATATCGTTGTTCACCATGTGCTTTTGCACTGGATGGTGAACAATGGCTTCAAAATCACCAAAATACATAGGGTCCTTCAGTTCAATCAGAAACCTTATTTGAAAACGTTTATCGATACTTTTGTCGATAAACGTTCTAGGGCAAATTCAAAGGTGGAGAAGGAATTGTACAAGCTCATTCTAAATTCAGCGTTTGGCAAAATGTGCGAAAGCGTACGTAACAGATCTCGCTGCGACGTCGTGACTGACCCTCTAGAGTGTGCACGAATTATTGCCGACCCTAATTTCACATCATTCACGAGCATAGAGGCCGGCATGGTTCTTCTACACAGGAAAAAGCGAAATGTAGTACTGAACAAGAATATCGCAGGAGGTAGTTCAGTACTAGAAATTTCAAAAAAGCTCATGTTGTCGTTCTTTTACAATGTGTGCAAGGTGCAATGGCCACGGGAGGGGGAGGTACAAGTTTATTATGGGGATACAGACTCTCTACTGCTAAAAGTAAAAACTGAAGATTTATTGGGTGATTTGCAAAATGGGGTGCACATCAGCTCGCGGATGGATTTCACCAACTGGAATCCATCCCTCTATCCCGAGCTGGTGAAACGTCAAGCCCCCAACCAACTATTAAAATTAAAATCTGAAACGGGGAGTGACTTGATATCTAGGGGGGTGTTCCCGGGTCCCAAAGTTTATTGCGTGGAAACACATAGTGGGGATGAAAAGAAAACATGTAAAGGGGTGCCTACACACTTTGTAAAGAGCAATTTTAACATGAGCGTATACAAAGACTGTGTAGAAAGTAGCCTAGTGCCAAGAGCACAAGTGCTTGCAATTCGCTCTCTACAGTATAGAAATTATACTGTGAGAGTGGAAAAAAATGCAATGTCGTGTATATCTGACAAGGTCTATGTGCTCGAGAATGGTGTGAGTGTCCTGCCTCATGGCCACTATCGTATTTCAGATCGAGTTGAATGCGTAGACTATCGTAATCAACTTGGTCTGGATAAACTAACCTAATCTGACTAATCACTCAACCTCATCTAACCCAAGCACTAACCACCACCACTAACCCGTAGCAGTGAGGACAACTATTTTTCCAACGCGGCTCCCGGGGGGTGGGGGACCCTTCCCAAGGCCGGTTCCCGGGGTGGGGGCACCAATCACTCTACTGTTCAACTGTGCTAGTTCCAAGTGTATTTTATTGTATAGAAAAGTGTTGTATAGAAAAGTGCTGTAGATGGACAAAGGTGTTGTACAAAAGTGCTGTAGATGGACAAAGGTGTTGTACAAAAAGTGTTTAAAGACAATAAGTGTTGACCATGAAATTTTGTCAATTGTTCTTGTTGAACAAGTGTTTATCGTAATAAATGTTGCCATGAAATATTGTTTTTGTTGTTCTTGAATAGACGGGAAAATTACTACTTATTCATTGGACACATATGATTTACAGTTAGTCATAGTCCAACTGTTGTCAACAGCATGTATCAATTTAAAACACCCTTCAGATCGTTTCTGTGTGGACCCTCAATGTCGGGGAAAACAACGCTTTTAGCTAGAATAATTCAAAATTGCGATAAAATGTTTTTGGAAAAACCGAAAAAAATCTACTATTGCTATAGTATGTAGCAAGAGTCCTATGATAAAATAAAGGCTATTGCCACAACCATACCAATACAATTCATAAGAGGACTTGATGTTTTCAATAGTATTGAACCAAACTCTTGGCTGATCATTGATGATTTGGCTGAATCCATTGAACAGTTCTCACAGGAAATGCTGCAATTGTTCACTGTCCGATCTCATCATGAAAACATTTCCATAACCCTAGTTCTACACAATCTGTTTCATCAGAGCAAATGTATGCGAACCCTTGCTTTGAATTGTACTATCTATATTATATATCGAGTCGTTCGTGATTCTAGCTCGCTCATAACTCTCAATAAACAGATATACCCCGGCGCCCCAAAATTTCTGTTGTCAGCGTACACTCAGGCGACTAGCAAGCCCTACGGTTACATTTTATTGGATCTTAATCAGAGCACGCCCGAGGATCTTCGTGTAGTCACCGACATTTTCGACAATGAAATTACAGTATATCTTCCGGTGAATAGTAGAAAAGGCTATTAGTCGCTATCATGACACTGAAGAAACTACATGAAAATAGGCACTTGTTTTCCGTTTTAAGCACTTCAAAACCCTTGCTTAGGAAGGCTATACTCAAACATGGTGTCGACAATGATTTCATTAATTTAATATCTGAACTTTGTTTAAATTTAACTGAGGGCAATGTTCAATTGCCAGAAGGTGTTAGACAACAGACAAAGCAACATCGTTCCACTGTACGTGCCTTGGCTTGTAAAAACAAGGGAAACAAATTTAAAAGAAAACGGCTCCTTCAAGCAGGCGGTAGCTTTTTCACACTTTTGCTGCCAATAATCGCAGGACTTGTAAACAGTTTTCTCTAGATGGCAAAACCCTATAAATTGACACCTATAGAACTCGCTCTCTCGCCCGTCGAGCATTTTGAAGACAATCTAAACAAGTTCATTAATGATGAGAATATTGCCGATGATAAAAAACTGCTTTTACTTCAAGATGCTTTGCGACGTATGGACAAACATAGACCTTATCGCGAGAGAGCCATCGCCTCTAAACAAGAAACATCTCAAGATTCTGCACAATCAAAGGAGAAGGAATTGAATTCGATTGTATTGAAAATTGGAAACCTACTGCCACTGTCCTATCGAGAACAGAGTAAAAGAGTATTATCTTATCTCATGTCGGAATCTGGTGGTCAAGTTCAAGTCGACAGCATAGGGAAACGAATTATAATTCGGGGAAAAAGTTATAATCTAGTTGATTTAATTTGTGATATGGTGACGAATCGTAAAGGACTCTTATCCTTTGACGATAATCTATACACCTTTCTAAGTGTATCAAACTTTCCCAAAAGTCTTATTGGCAATAAGCAAATTCTAAAGAAACTAAATGAACATTCAACAACACCATTTAAAAAAGAAGAAGAAGAAGAAGATACTAGCACCACTGATTTTACAACACCTGTGGCTGCTAGTCAAAAGCGAAGACGAATTGATTCACCCACCAGTGTGCAAAAGGGGAGTGGACATTACACTACGTGTTTACGTTCAAAATGGATGAAGTTTTGAAAGGTATCTATGAAAATATTGGTGAAGCGGGAAGTTTAAGTTCTCCCAAAACGCTTTCCAAAGTCTCCGACGCCACATTGAAAAAAGCAAAAGAGTATCTAGAAAATGAACCAAGTTACACACTACATCGGAATCATAGACTTCGCAGTAAACAATATCGTCAAACTAAAGCCTTTTTCCCTCTGCATATAATGCAAATGGACCTTTTAACTTTAGACGCAGTTCAACGACGTCACAATACACCCTGCAAATATATTCCAGTGGCAATCAGTATTTTTAGTCGCTATGCCTATGCCATTCCGTTGCGATCAAAGAGAGGTGTTGAAGTTGCTCGGGCCATTGAAAGTATTCTCGAACAGGATTCCTATAGAAAAATTCAATCGGATCGTGGTAGTGAATTTGTTAACCCTCATGTGCGAAAGGTTCTTTTGAAATATAATACAACACTATATCACAGTCATAGTCCGATAAAGGCTGCATTGGCTGAACGATTAATAAGAACGATTCGTCTATTAATTTCAAGATATTGCACTTTAAAAAATACAGCTGCTTTTATTCATGATTTAGACAAAATCATGCAGATATACAACCATCGACCACATCGATCTCTGTCCAACTCTAGCCCTCGGGATGTTCACTACAGTGAGAATACATTTGATGCTTTTCTAAAGCAATACTCCAATGACAATGAGAAGAAAAAGAAGAAGAAATTCAATGTTGGTGATACTGTTCGAATTAATAGAACCAGCAATATTTTTGAAAAGGGGAATTATTTATGGAGCACCGAACTTTTTAAAGTGTCCAAAATCCTAGACACTATACCCATTACTTATCGACTGCGAGATACCAAAGATGATGAAATTCTCGGTGGTTTTTATGAATATGAACTGCAAAAAGTTAGAAACACTAGTGAAATTTATCAAATTGAAAAGATATTAAAGAGTCGTACTCGTAGGGGCAAGAAGCAGTTGCTTGTTCGCTGGCTAGGATACAACTCGGATTTTGATTCTTGGGTCAGTGCTGAAGATATTAACAATGCCCAATGATTTCTATGTGACTTTCATGTCCAATGTTTCTGATCCTCTCTACAATGACTTGAATAAAACAAGTGATTTTTGGACAAAACTCTCCCCCACCATCAAATTTGACGGAAAGTATGAAGTGGCTCTTGTTGATTGTATTCTCAAAAATACCTATGACATCCTGAGAAAGGATCGTAAATATGAAATAAAAATCAGACCCTATGATTGGCCACCACCACCAGGTGGTCAAGAACAAATTCAAAAAATCAATTGGTTGGATTATCCATATATTGAATTACCCTACGAGGAACTCACCTGTATGAATGATTTATGTCGTACTATTAATAAAAGAATTTCCGCTCGTAAAAAAGGAGCTTTTCATTTCAACTATTCAAAGGAGGAGGGCAAGATCTACATTAGTTCACGTATTGCCAGTGAAAAGATTATTCTCAATGATAACCTAAGGGATGTTCTTGGCTTTAAGCTCAATATAATCAATGGTAAAAGTGCCGGAAACACTAATTTCATTTTTGCCGACTACCCGCCTGCCTTCTCCACAGACACTTGTATATTTCTCTATGCTTCATTTGTGGAAACATCTCGGGTTGGTAATTCAAATGTTCCCCTCCTACGAGTTCTTGAACGAAAAACCAATCATGAACATATTCATAACTACAATATAAAGCATCTTCAGTATATTCCAGTAAACACTTCCTATTTGGAACTCTGTCAGTTAACATTAAGAACTGAGTTGGGTGATCCAATAGCAATTTCAAAGGGTTTGGCTGTGATTACATGTCATTTTCGACCCATTCAGCAAGATGTCTAATAGAAAAGTGGTATTCACTTGTCCTGATATTGACTGCTATGTTAATACTCTTGGCCCAAGACAACAGGGCAATGGAATGGACTATTACAAGGGCCGCTCGTCAATGTCTGGCTACGGTCTTGGCAGCTGGTTTGCTAAGCTGTTTCGCTCTTCACTACCACTGGCTAGAAAATATCTTGTACCGGCTGCGACAGATTTTGCAGCGTCTACACTATATGATTGGGGCTCTGGCAAGGATTTTAAAAAAAGTGCTACGGAAAATCTTAGGTCCAGTGCGCGAACCCTTGGCGAGAAATTAAAACAGAATGGTAAAGGTTTAAAAAGGTTAAGAAACAATGCATCACTCATCAGTCTCTACTCAGGACGGAAACGAAAGACATCCCTTTTGTCAAAGAAAAGAAAGCCAACACGTAGTGTAACCAGAAGGCCCAGGAAGAAAATTGTTAGATCGAAACTTGATTTCTTCTCCTAAAATGTCCTACCTACCGCATAAGGATTCTCAACCTTCAATCACCGCCTCATTGAATCTGTTCAATGCTGAAAATGTTGATGTGAGTGTCAAGCATGGATACTATGAACAATTCTATCCACTACAACCCCTCTCCGATAATATCCACTTTCAAATTTATTCCAATGAAGACTACTTCATAGATTTATCGTCCACATTTATAGATTTGCAAATGAAAGTGCGGAAATCCGATAATACAATGCCAGTTCGAGCTGATGGGATATCCTATGAAAATTGTATACTACATAATTTATTTCGTCAAATTAGTGTCTACATCAATGGCACGCTAGTGAGCACAAGCAACAATCTCTCCAACTATGCTAGCTATATCCAATTCATGCTGATGACACCCAAGTCATATAAGGAATTGAGAGGCGCCTCCAATGGATATGAATATATTACTAATACTGATAGTACAGATGCGCTTAAAAATGCTACAACTAGTGAATTACACCTAGTTGGAAAAATATACCATGAAATATATAATATACCCCAATGGCTGCCGCCCAATGTTAAAGTAGATATAAAATTGACGCTTGCACCGTCCAATTTCATATTGAGAAAGGAACTTGCCGCAAATCCCGACGTAAGTCTCTCCCTCACCTCAGCAATACTTCAAGTACGCAAACAGCAGGTTATGAGTTCTGTTGCTTTGGCCGTGGAAAAACTGAGAGCCAATGGAAATAATATTAAACTACTTGTTCCTCATACAATCACCAATCAACGTCATATAGCAATGGGCTCACGCACCTTCACCGACTCATCCTTTATCAATGGTGAAATCCCCTCGAAATTGGCTTTGGCATTTGTAAAGAGCTCCAGTGCAATAGGATCATGGATTGAATGCCCACATAAATTCGAGATGTTTGGACTTTCATCTCTTGTGTGCAAAGTAAACGGTATCCCACTCTACAATCTATCTTTTGATAAATCCTATAGAACATTGTACGAGTTGACCATGCAAACCCTAGATCATGATTCGCAACTATTTGAAAATGGTATAACCGAAGATATGTTTGCTAAAACACATGGTATTATTGTATTGGATTTGTCTGGTACACAGGATATGAGTATAGTACGTACGGGGACTGTGCGTTTAGAGTGTACATTTGCCGACCCATTGGCTGAGAGTATTGCCCTAATCTCACTAAATCAATATGAAACCTATTGGGAAATCACTCCCGAAGGCAGTGTTCTACTAGACTTGGCGCCATGAACACCAGTCAAATAATCAGTGTATTTAATATGGACCCCTACATGTCCCAGTACAAATCCTATTGTCTACCCTCAGACTATCTTGGAAAAATTCAAAGTGCGAACAATACCTTGATTATTGTTAATAGCAGTCCATCGACTGTGCTGACGGGTCATTGGCTGTGCATCTATCAAACAGTGAAGAATATCGAATTTTTTGATCCTCTTGGCCTACCCTATACATTCTACACACCACACATCAGCAACTATATTGAGAGCAGTGGGAAAACTATTATTCAAAATCGAAAGAGGGTGCAGGATCTAACGACTAAAAGCTGTGGCTTCCATGCGCTACTATATTTTGTGTTCCGATGTCGTGGCTATACTTACAAGCAGTTTCTCCATATTTATGGTGACAATCCACGTCTGAACGACTTTCTAGTGGAAAATATACTTACAAGTGTATTTAATATTGATTTCAGTGCCCTAAGAGTAAAGTGCTTAAAAAATGTTTGTGAATTTGTTTATTAATAAAATGTATATATACAACAATGTCTTTAAATCTACACTTTTAGATTTCATCCTCTACTAGGTAACTGTCGTGAACCACTAATGCTGGTAAATCATTTGGATTCACTGTATATTGATCTTGATTGACTGCAAAGTCAGGGTCACATTTTCTGCAGTAGAGTGTAACTTCACTCTTGTCATATCTCTTTGTATAGTCAATGATACTATTTGCATTCATATTATGAAATTCACGAGTTTCAATCTGTCTATTTGAAGCAATATCACATACAGTGTTTTCAAGTGGTGAATCACATTCGGTAACTGCCAAATAAAAATCGCTTGGTTTATAGTCATAGTAGGCAGTGTCATCACAGCGATGACGTAGAAACCAGATTGTCTTGTTACCCCAACAGTTGAATCGTAGACCAGATTCCTCTTCCCAGAATAATTTAAATCCACGACGATACCAATCTCGTAGAAATAAACTAAAATCACGTTTAGGATTCTTTCCGATCATAGCGGGGTAAGTATTCTCCCACTGATCACATTTATCATTGTGACAATTGGAGCATAGGTGCCCGCTAGGGTGTGAGTCACACACCTCCTCAAGACATGAATTACATCCTTTAATTTGTACTGCATAGCCTCTATGTAATTTGCAAGGATTACATAATTTACACTTTTCATTATAGTCATCAATAATTGTACAATTCTCACATTGAGTCCAACCGCCAAGAGTGTACATGCACAATGGGCATATATAGAACATTTTTTTGATGTCAACTCTCTCACGGCTAAAACGAAACTGATTGTCCTCGCGCCATAAATTCAAAGTGTAGGAAAGGGGAGAGGAGTAACTCTGTGACGTTGCCTCTTTCGAAGGAGGAGTCCTCTGATTGGCTGAGAAGGGGGATGTAACCGAGTCGCTGATTGGCTGAGAAGAGGGATGTAGCTGTTTCCCGGGAACTCGTAACATTTGGCACGGAAACAAATACTATTTTCGGATCATAACATCTGCCTCGAATAACAATAACAACAACATCTGGCTCGAATAACAACAACAAATTGGATCATAACATCTGCCTCGAACAGGAAGGAAGTGTCATTAACTTTGCTTCGAACGACAACAACATCTGGCTCGAATAACAACAACAGATACTATTTTCGGATCATAACATCTGGCTTGAACAATAATATCAACATTGACCTTGACTTTTGCATCGAGCAACAACATGAAGGAAGTGTCATTGACCTGCCCCCATTAGACTCAATAATCCATAAAAACATCAAATAATCAACACACATAACCATCCATGAAACCATCCATAAATGTGACAAACTTCCTGTTTTTTCATTCTCACTGACAAAATCCATAAAACCATCCATAAATGTGACAAAATTCCTGTTTTTCAAATTCTCACTGACAAAGTCCATAAACCACGTGGTTCTATGCCCATATAAGGAGTCCTGTCACGAGTATAAGATAGCTCTCTACTGAGCTGCAATGTTCCTCTTTCCGTCCCATCACCGTCACTTCTTCGATATGCAAAATTTTCGAGCTCCTTTTTGTTGATGAGTTAAGACAGAAATGTTACGTTCCCCCATATCAGTTCGGTTTTCAGGCTAATCTTGGCTTTTCTCATGCTCTTACAGCAGTTTTTGCTGCCCTCGCCGACGCTGAATCTTCGAAAGAAAGTCCGATGCTCGCCAGACATGACGTTAAACTTACGTTCGATGCCTTAATTCACTCGTCCATGCTTCTTCATATGCCAAAGCGAGGCGTAAATCCATCAGTTGTCCTTGTTCTCAGTGATTTATATAGGAATCTTAGAGTGCGTTTAAAACTCCCATTACGTTTTCCCCTGCAATCGGCTCTTCATCAATCCCAATATAATTGCATTAATTCTCGTGTGAAGCCAAACTCTTCGAATCCCTCGAATATGCTTGTGATTTCTCAGTACCCTATCCTTGTTCAGGAAAGGACTAGACAGGGTCTAGACAGCTATCACTTCTCCAACTCTGTCCAATAATAATATCCTGGATGCTCAGGCAAAGTGTCTTCCTTCATGCATTCTTGGGAGAATCGATATGTCTCTTATTTGTTATGCTGATGACATCTTGAATCTCAGCCGAACAACCCAGCGCATTGAGCAGAATTTCAAAACCCTCAAAGATGAATATTCAAAAATCGGGCTGTCTTTTAATCCTGAGAAAACTGAAGTTGTCCTTTTCAATTGGCGAAATCCCTCTACTTCTCTTCTATATCTGGACGGTTTTCTTGTTAAACGCGCAGACCATATTACGTACCTGGGCCTTCCAATTGGCACATCTATCGGTCCCACTCGTCGTTTGCTGATTTCTGAAGTTGAGCGTAAAATTAGCATTTCTTACGCTGGAATTGTAAAAACCAAACTACGTTTCAACCGTTACCTTCCAGCATCCATTTACAACGCTACAACCCTTCCATATCTGCTTTACATTGCTCCTCTCTGGAAATTCTGTACGGCTACAGATAAAAAGCACCTAGGATCAATTTTCTTCAGATTTGTTAAATATCTTTCACGTTAGCCCCCTTGGATTTGTATAAGGTAGCCGGCCCTAAAATTAGAATTAATAAACCTCTATCCCGTTTTCAAAGTAAGTTTCATCATCAATGGTCATTAATTTGTTCACAATAGTTTGCTTGTATTAATATAATGTATGTAATGATTTTTTTTCATATATTTGGATTTTCGATATGTGTTTGTGTTTTTTTTTTCTTTTTTTTCTATATCTTTTTGTTACTTTAGTGATTACTCCGTCTATGTACTTTTTTTTGACGGCCAATAAATGAATAATAATAACAATATTTGAAGGTAATCTTGTGCGAATACTAACCTATGAACTAGATACATTAACAACATAATTCTTGCTTCGTTCTTTTCAGAAAATCCCTATCTAATTTATTAAAATATATTTGTATTTTTATTACCCATCATAATGCACAAAACCACATAACTGATAGAGTAGAAATAGAAAATAGAAGAACAGCAAAATACCGTAAAGACAAGTCAACAGTTAAACAACATGACTAAACTACAAAAGGGCATTTAATAAAGTACTCTCATAATTTTACCCAGTACATATTAAGTCTCCTTGCATAAGTCTACGTACTGATGCCTTTAAGTCAGCTGTTGAGAGAGATTGGTGTAGCAAGTCATGGTACACAATTTGGGATGGATCCAATAAGCTTAGACACCATCATTATTGACTGTTGTCTATAGGATTTGTCCTTATTGCTGGCAAGTGTGATTTAAGGTACTCTAAGGTAAAGATTCACTTTTCTACCAATCTGAATTATATAATGGTTCTTAGTACATGATTCCAATTGGTTGAAAAAATTAATCACTGATAAGAATCATTATATAAACAATGTTTTGGCACTTGATAAACTAGTATTTTACAAATGGTGGTTAGAATCATAGGGATGTTTATGGATTTGGAAGCAACAGCCATCAGAACAAGGATTCCCCAAAAGCTGTGTCTGGTGCCACTTCTCCTTAAAAAATATAATTTTCAAATATAATTATTCATATATACTTATACTGTGATATTACCGCTTTTGATACGTTTCATTTTTTCTGTGGTCGGTGTCCAGGGACTAGTAACTCCATATATGATCGATATAACGGTGTCACTAGTCCATAGAGGCTGTTGATGCAGGTACATTTCATGTCTATTAAAAAAAAAATCTTTATGTGTGCTATATCACCCTGCATGAAAAGAGGTCAAAATGGCGAAATAGCAAGCAAATGCGAGACTATAAAGGCATTGTAAACAGACGCTAGGATACGGTGACTAAATTTAAATCTCATAAAAACTAGCTGCCCATAAGCTTAGCCTCATTCGCAAGAGAAACTTATTCAATTAAATTTAAGTTGCACTTACATTTTTCGTAATTGGTAGGCTACTCCAAGGTAAGAAAGGTGATCTGGTCAGAAGTGACATGACCACCAAGAGACAGGCAAACTGAGTCACAGTCTTTACAATCATCGTTGGTTTATCCCCCTTCCTAAAGCCCACATATAGCCCTGGGCTTGGGGCGAATCTCCGGCATTTTTATGGAGGAGGGAGAGGGGTTCATATCCGAATATTCAAGGGGCATTGGCTATATAATATTTTTTTCAAATTATTGGGGGTGGGTAACTGCCCCCATGCCCCCTTCAAACGATACCCCCCTACCCTGGGTTAAACAATCAGTTTTCTAATTTTGTTTGTTTGCATTCTTTATTTATTTAGTTCTCATCAACAGTCGGTTCATAATGCCATTTTGAAAGAGAAATACAACAAAATCATTGTTGCAGCAGCTTGTAGCCTAAAACTGAGTTCAGGCATTAATGGAAGGGGGCTGGGTAGCGGTTGGAAAGAAATAGACAATAAAAATCAATTTGATACAGTTTCTCTTATTATAACTAGTTTAGAATGCTTGTCTTTGCATAAGATTACTAATTAAGGGTGTTTGGTGTATCTCTTCAGGAAATCTGAGCGTCCCAGGGGGGATACGCATGTCTTCTACTATGCTTTTTGACAATAGAGCCTTGGAAAGGCTTGGTTGAACTGCTTTGGTTGGACTGCCAGTTATTATTATTATTTTTTTTTTTTTTTTTTTAAATAAAGAGGTTAATATAGCTGGACCCTGCACAAGTTCTTGGCCACTAAGTCTCGATTTGGGAGGTCAGCTAACAGAGGCTTCCGACATTTAAGTAGTCTTGCTATGAATAGAATTGTAGAATTGCTAAATTTAAAATAAAAAACAATTTGAATTTTGTGAAGCTAATGAAACATTTCCAGGTAACGAACTGTAAGTAAGGAGTGATTCGGCCCAAAAGCAACCGAAGCTCTACAAAAAGACATTTTGAACAACAATAGATGCACCAAAAGAATTGGGTTTTTATGCCGATTCCAAATCTGTAAAATTAATTACGTTTGATGCTACCCATCAAAGGCTATACCCCTTAAAAAAGTTGCCTGGTGTTCAAAAAAGAGGAAAACTCCTCCAAAATGTCAATTGAATTTAATGAAAATCACACCATCAGAATACAAAATCGAAAGCGATTAGCCCCCCCCCCCACGCTGAGTTTCCCCCAAAGACATCCGATCAAATGACTATACCTTTGGGGATGACATGACCGCCCCCACCCCTCATGGTCCCTGGGGAAAGGATTGTAAGTTACACGATTTGCCCATTGTTCGCATACAGTATTTGTATTTGGGAGAAAGACGAATCTTTTTTGCGGGCGGAGGGATTTTCCTCTGGGAGAATTTTCCATGGGGAGAAAACCCCCTGGGGAAGGGATTTTTCTAGGGAAATCTTTCAAAGTGTAGGAGATTAGCTGGCATGATTTTAAAAAAAATGTCAGAAATCAATTAAAAAAAAAACAATTTTTATAAATTGAAAGTAAGGAGCAACATTAAAGATTAAAACGAACATGAGATCAGAGATTATTGTGTATATGAGGGGGTTCCCCTTCCTTGAGCGTCGTTCTTTACGCTAAAAGTTCACTTTGTTTCGCAATTCTTTAAGAAAGACTGCGCAAACCCAAGGGTTGTTGAATTTGAATGAGAAGTAATTTAAAGAGCTTGAATACTTTAGTGTAAAAAGCTAGGGGTGAGGAAAGGGCAGCCTCCTTCGTATACAAAATAATTTCTGTCAGTTTTAAGTTTTAATGTTGGTCCTTACTTTCGCTTGAAAAACTCTTTTTTTATTTAATTTGAAGAATTGGGTAAATTTGTAACAATCGCGCAAGAAGTAGTAAATTTGTGGAATTAGAAAGTCACATTTGGCTCGTTACTCCAAAATAACGATGATTTAAGAACTTCCTCGCGCTCGCAGCAAAATAATTATATTCAAGCAATGCTACTGAGAATCAAAAACGAACACTGAGCCAGTTTTCTAATGGACTCCTGATAATAATATGTTTTAGTTACAAAATTACAGCAACAATTCGGTTCAGTCTAAATATTTCCGTTTAGATAGAATCAAATCTGTTTCTCTTTCTCTGAATATACACATATCTAACCTTTGAAGTTACAAACTTGAAATGTTTGTAAATCAATTAGGACCCATGAGCATTGTTGTAGTCATAGTTAAATAAATGAAAATAGAAAAATACAAATTCCAGAAAATTCAAATGAAATAAGGTCATGCAAGTACAAAAGACTCGAGTGGGTTGAGCGGAACGACATGACGAAAACCCCTTGACGAGGTTTTTTTTTGTAGTAACGGCGTCCACGTAATGTTTGTATTATGTTTTACGACTGCACATATCAAAATCCACAAATTTATACGGACTGCATGGCGAGTATGAAACTTTGGCCTTGACCATTTTCCTCCTCTACCCTCCTGCTTCGTTTGGCCTAAATATAAGTGCAGATAAGTCTTTCGAATAGGACTCCGTGTGCCGAGAATCAAGATAGATATTATCCTACCGAGCGTTGAACATTTTTTGTCGTAAGCCTTTCCTTCCGCTTTCAGAAAACTTTATGAGGGCAAAACGCCACCTTACAGAGCCTTACTCATCCTCCCACCTCCTAAGTGACGTCCCTGTTTGTATTGCTACAGTAATACGCCTAGATATGCTTGTATTGCCCGACACAAGTTCCTGCAGCAGGCCTCGCTGCGATGGCATCGTCTTTTCGTACCTTAGCGACAAAAACTCACTAATATGGGGTCGAGCCTCACTACGGTAGCTTCACAGAAGCCGCAGAAAATTTCCCAGCAAGCTTAACCAAATTCTTAGAGAAAAACGTAAGGTAGACATTAAATTTTTGCATATTTTCGATTTTTTTACAAAACCTTTTACATAGCTGTTGTAGCTATTCTGTTACTTTATTTCCTATTGTTGCTGCAAAACTATAAATAAGTAAAACCTGAAACGAATATGAATGAATATGTATTCACAATGAGGGAGAAAATAAAAGATAAGTATCTCATAAGCGTTTACGAAAGCTTAAGCATAAGAAAGACACAAAGGACCTCCTATCTATAGGGCTCAGCTTAACTGATTTGTTTTCTCTAGGGAGCACTGAATAACTCATACTACAAGATAAAGGACCAGGAATTCTCCTCAATTCGATTAAATGAAGAAAAGCTTAGGGAATATATAAATAAAGCAGGATTCAAGATAAGCAGCTTCAAGTCGGCTGGACGAATTTGCAACAGCAACAAGAAAGCAGATCACGAAGGAATATTCTGTGTTCAGGCTGAAGTGATTTAATAGACCAACTTACTAGTATTCTTTTTTATTAATGGGAAATCTTTCGAAGCTTACTCGTTTTGCCTATTTCTTATCCAAAATAGTTTTTCAGTGGCAGGGCTGCCACTGATATTTTGAACATATTCCAAGACTCACTTCCAAAAAATCTCAATATATTAAATAATAAATCTAAGCTTTCTAAGGATAATTTACAATATATATACTTATCCAAAAATCTCACACTTAGGACTGATATTCCAAGATCTTGTGAAAAATTCCAAAGAATGGTAGCCCTGGCTAGTTGATTTTTAAAGCAATAATGAAAAAAATATGCATTATTAAAGCGGCTATGGTAAGTTATTAAAATTCGGCTATGGTAATTTATAAGAGTATATATTACACAATATCAATTTTGACACGACACTATAGCCTCAATTCTATTTCATGTTTATCATTAACAAACAGCTGGTATACATAGATATCTTCCATTGCCCCTTTCGCCCCTTTCTTGTCTATAATCGGTTGCAAGGTTGCCACTGAGAATTTAACCATATTCCAAGAATCACTTTGAAAGTATCTCAAGATACTAAATAATAATAATATACTTTCTGGGGGTATTATATAATATTCATGAAAAAAAACAAAAAGAGAGAAAAATCTGAAGATAAAGAAAAAAGACAGGACTACGGCCAGTAGAAGGAAATGACAAACTAAAACGACGCTGATATTTCGCCTGTATAAAACAAGGCGTCTTCAACGCTAAGAAACAGATAAAATCTAAAATAACTTAAAATTAAATAAAATCTATAACCAAGAAGTACGAAAACCAATATCTATATATACAATTGGTGCTACTGTGATTGAACACCACAGAAGCAATAGCAGTAGCAACAATTTTATATATAAATATTGGTTTTTGTACTTCTTGTTTTTAGATTTTATTTATTTTTAGGTTATTTTAGATTTTATCTTTGTTTCTTAGCGTTGAAGACGCCTTGTTTTATTCAGGCGAAATATCAGCGTCGTTTTACTGTCTTTTCCTTCTACTGGCCGTGATCCCGTTTGTTTTTTTCATCTTGAGATTTTTTCTCTCTCTTTGTTTTTGCCATCGCTGGCAAATGGCAGTCCTAATCAGTTTGTTTTTAAAACAATATGAAGAAAAAATAGATTATACAAACCTTTGGTTGGGCTTTCCAAAAGGTGGTATGATACACATCCTTTTACAGCACCACATTTTACACCAGCACAGCACAACACCAATTTTACAGGGGAGAGAAAAACTAAAACCATTCTTTTTTGTTAAATGAACATTTGTCTGTAAAAAAGGGATTTTCATCCGCCCTCAAAGATAAGAGAATCTGAATTTTGATGTCAAAGTCTCCAAAATGAAACTATTTCTGCATTTGATAAAAAAGAGATAGAACAAATTCTGGAAATAATTCAAACCTTTTATTTTATTGAGAACCAGATAAGGTACAGGAAATCAGGATTAACCAGTCGATTGAACTTATTATGTTAAATCTGCCAAGTTGTAAATCTGACTTTGAGCAAGTGCGTCACTTAGGCCTACTGCCTTTTGAATTCATACAGCCACCTCGTCCAGGACTTTCTACAAGCCTTTACCAGACCTTTGCTACTAAATTATTGTAATTACTGTGATTCAACACCTAGTTTGAAAGAAATAAGATAGGTAACGATACTTTGACTTCATTCAGCAAGTTATTTGATAACCTGTCCGTAAAAAAAGCGAACAACACTTTTTAAACGAAATATTTGCGGAATTCCTAAAAAGAAAATGTAGAGGTTTGAAAAGTTTAGAATGTAGAAGTTTACCTTTTAATTTAGGAAAGTTGCCGTAAATACAAGCTTCAGAAATGAGAGTGTTCTGGGAAGGGATGCTAAAGTCCCGAGGGGAGGAAAACGTCGTCCAACCAAGTCGATTTATAAGGAAATGCTATAACGCCTAAAAAACAATACTATGACATATAAACTAGTCAGGATGGTAAATCAAAAGGAAGGAAGAGGGGTTGGGGGGGGGGGTCTCCAAGCAGTCAACCCAAGATCCTTCATTTTTTTCAAAAATCCTTTCTCATATTTTGATTTTCCCAAGACGTTATTACTTTAACCGGACAGAAATTTGTTATGTAAGGGATGTCATCCCCCCCATTTCCAACTCTTTGCGCTAGAGTTATCAAAATGGGAGGGAGGTGACAAACCTTGTGAGAACAAGATAACCATGTAAAGTGAGACATAACTTGTTAGGGTCGAGGGACTGGGTGCGACACCTTTGAAAAGAGACCGGGCTCAAATAAAAAAATTGAGTGTCCATGTGCGAGCCCAATAAGCTGCAGTCGTATCAGAGGAAAAAAGAGACTAGTGAAATGGGCCTTTTTAGCTAGTTCTCTGAATTCATCTATTTTTGTATCAAATTATTGCAAACTAGGATAAACACAACCCACTGGAACAAGTTCCTGCGAGCTGCCCCTTCCAGTAAAAGTTCCAAATGCTTCATAAAAAATTGCCATATTTGACTATTTACAACTTTCTTTTATATCTAAATTTCAGAAACGAATGATGCGTTGGTAGGATATATTCGGGTGGCAAATCATATTTGCCTTTTTCTTATCAACATTTGGAATGGTTTTTCAGTTATTTTTCTTTTTTACTTTTACTTAAGGGGATTTTCCACAATATTATTTTCCTCTTTGATGGAAAGCTGCTATTTGACGCTAAACTCACAAAGCCGATCAATTACCGCTTAAAGAACATATTAGGGATTATATATCAAATTGAACATAATCAATAGGTGTTTTTGATGTTACATTGAAAAACCAAGCATCTTCAACTTTGGAAAAGAGAAATACTCGTAAATATTTTAGGAATCATAGAAGATAGGAGAAAACCGATTGACGTATAACATTTTCATAAAACAATAGGATCAATGAAGGTTACAGGAACATAGTTAGGAGATGGATTGGTCTCGGGTATTTTCTTATAATGGTCAGATAGCGGTTGAAAACACATTCGAGGCTTATTATATTGGATTGCAAGTTTTAGTTTTGTTGGAATTCTTGGAGACTTATTTAAAAAAGGTAAAGAATACGTCATTGGACTTTTAAGTCCCTAAGTCCCTACCGGCAGATTTGATATCCATTTCACAGCCCTTCAGCCAGGATCCCTTCCGCACTGGGGGGTTGGGGCCAGACACCCTGTACTTCCCATACCCTTTCTGTTTATCTTCTCCAGATTTCTCCAGGTACCGATTCAGAGCTTGGCCAATTCTGGCTGAGCTCACAGAGTCCCGCCACTCAACCTTACCCTAACCAAATAGCCAGCCACACCAGAACCTTAACACCTGTCCATACTGACGAAGAATTTAAATCTAGCACACTAACCACTCGGTTAGGAGACTTATTACTTTGTTTTATTGGTGTAATTAAGATTAGATTTTGCTTCTGGGCTGCAGTTAGGTGCTATTTATCTTTCTTTTCTCTTTTTTATCCTTTTTAAAAGTTATTTTTATGAAGTAAGTCACACCCAATGGACAATCTCTGCTTCCTGGATGCTTTTGTTTATTATGTTCCAACTCTTTTTTTAAATCAAGGATTTAACAAGAGTAGTTAAGGTGGTTGGACCTTCCAACTGTAGTCCCTAAACTATCCTTGTCAGTAACGAATAACGAACATGCGGCATATCTATGCTTTTAAAAACGCAGGGAAGAGGGTAGAGGATTCCACTCCTGATTGTGCTCTTCAGGGGTGGATCCAGGATTGGTTTGGGGGGGAGGGAGCAAAATAGGTTGATCCGATAAACTTACGTTAGGAGCAGGTTTAATTAGCGTGAACTTGCGTTAATTAAATAAATTACACTACTTTAGACTACGTTAGGGGGGACGCGCGCCCTCCTCACCCGTCCCCTGGATCCGCCACTGGACTGCTCATGGAAGATTTCTAAACAGCTTGCATTCTTTAAGGTAAAAGTATTTAAACCTAGAATTTCCAAATAATATCACATTTCCTATTTTGATGTACCACAGCGACACAATACAAAATACAAGAGGCACTATTTATCTGTTGTTTTTTTTTTACAATTTCGTAGAATGATTTTCCTAGGA
Source organism: Artemia sinica (assembly GCA_027921565.1). Classification (NCBI taxonomy): domain Eukaryota; kingdom Metazoa; phylum Arthropoda; class Branchiopoda; order Anostraca; family Artemiidae; genus Artemia; species Artemia sinica. Next base: position 63,997,643 of record CM051265.1, read on the forward strand.
TTTATAGTTCGTTATTTCTTCTTTTGACCAAAGACGACTAAAGAAAAAGTAAATTGGTGTATCAGTCATAGTAAGAAGGTAAAACCAGGGATCTGATCAAAATAACTAAGCACTTTTTATCAAGGCGGATGATAAAATCTAGATGAGTTATTAAAATAGGGAATAGAGGCTTTCAGAAATGCGTGTACAGCCCAAATTAGGTCCAAAAACATAATTTGGTAGCTTAACTACCAAAAATCTTTTGGTAGTATATAAAACGATTTAAAATTTACGGCAAATGACATAAAACTTATCGTTTTCATTTTTACTCATTAAAAGTAATGTTTATATTTAGAGTAATAGCATTTATTCAGTTTTTCACCCATCAGGCCTTGATAACAAAAACATTGATATTGGCATACCGATGCACAATAATGTAACAACACAAAATAAAATTGTTTCCAAGCCCCATCTCTGTGAAGTGATTTATTTATTGATGGAAAATAATTATGTTGCAAAAATTATATTGTTTTTTGTAAAATTTATGTTTTATGATTATTTTTCTTTGTAAAATTTACTTGCAAATACAATAAAATTATTCATTTTTGCTTTATTCTGTTTTACGTAGTATCTATGGTCCAGAAAACTATCAATGGTTTGGCCATTCGGCCATAAAACAATGTTAGACAAGGTACCATTGCTCCAAAAATCGCTAAGGTGGTGTGTACATGCAAGTCCACGAAGGCTTTCATGCTAAAAGATGCGTTCCTTACTATCTACTTGCTAAGGCATGGAAGTAATGCTAGACATATATGTAAACGCCACTCTTAAGCGCAGATGATGAATATGGTGACAAATGAAGCTTCCTAATTGGTAGACTTTGACATCCTAAACATAATTCTAGAGTTTAGAACTGTATGATAGGCGGTTATTTGTTGCTGCAAAAAACCCAATTTTTCCTGTGAAGTGGAACGAATTGGAAGAGAGCCAAGCCATCCGAAGTCAAATTATATTCCTGTCAAAAAAGGTTCCGAGCAAATGCAGTTCTACTAGATCAACAATACAGGTTTCCCAGAGCTATAATTCTAACATTCTGGAAAAATTCCAAATGGTACATTTTGAAAGGGTGCTACGAGGTAATAACAGAAAATTTATGAGATAAATATGACACAAATATATTGACATATTGAAATATACTATTACGGATCAAACTTTTAATTAAGACAGCAACTAGAATAACAATAAATGCATCAGAAAAATTAAAACTGGAAAATAATTGACAATGCCATCTGTTTTTACTACTAGGCGCTACATATTTCTGTATATTATATTTATTTATGTCATATTTATATCATTGTTTTTCTGCTAATTTCATATTTACTTATGCCATATTTAAATCATTGTTTTTGTGCTAAACTTTGTAGCACCCTGTCAAAGTGTAGCTCAAAAGGTAAGGTAAGTGATACAAAGTAACGTGAAAGGTAACTGAAGAAAAAACAAAAGATGAACAGGCTAACAAACAAATGAGCTTAAATCAAAAATGGCTGGAGTGTTTAGGCATCAGTTTCAACTAATATTTTTTTATTTTACGGATAAAAAGCCACAACATAATTTAGCCAGATAAAAAAGAAATTAAAAAGCAAATCGTATGAAAATCACTAAACCAGGGTTGCAATCCAGCCTCCCCCTCTCTTCTTCTGAAAACTTTTGTGGATGGCAGAAATTTGGGATGGCAACAGCTAATTTTGACACTTTAAATTATCACAAAATTTGAGCATCAGAGTTGGCAAGGGTGGATCTAGAGCAAAATCTTGGGGAGACCCAATTTGGCAAGGGTGTCAATGAGAAAAATCTTGGGGGTGCCCAATGTGACAATGATGCCAGTAATTGACCAAATCGACAACTTTATTCTATAAAATAGAGTTAAAAAAAGAAAAAAGACAGGATAAGAGGGTGCCAGAAAAATCTTGGGGGGTCCTCCCCCCCCCCCAAGCCTGCCACCCCCACCAGTGAAAGTAGGAGCCATCTTACTGTAGCTGGTACTTTAATATTTAATATTGCTAAACAGTTGACATAGTCTTCGAATATCTTGAAGCTTAAATTTTCTAGAAGATTTTCTGGGATTCTTCTATTTATAATTATTTAGATTTTCTTACTTAAATTCTAGATTTTAGACATATTTAGATTTTCTTTTTTTCTCATAGATTAGATTTTCTAGATTTTTTAGAAGCTTAGAAAATCTCAGATCTTCTTGATTTACTCGACAAAAATGATTAAACATCTTATATCAGTCGAATGATTATATAAATGGAAGTTATAAGCAATTTGCTGTTTCAATTTCTTTCATTTTACTAATTTGAATTTATTTTCAAATTAAAACACTTAAAAGAACGAGAAAACTAGAAAGAACAACAAGTCCAACTGGGCAGCCAGTGAAGTACCAAAATTAGTAAAAACGCTAGAATAATATTAAGCAGAAATCTTTACTTATGATGAGAGTGACTCCAAATTAAGTTCTTATATATTTATTGTGAATTTAATCTTTTTTTTATTTTTAACAGAGATTAGAAATATTACAAAAGTTCATTTTCACAGCGTGAAGAAGTATAATACAAAATTAAAAGAAATCAAACAGTCACTGTCAAATTCAGATCACTGTCACTCAAAGTCAGAATTACTGTCAAATCAATATTTGACAGTTAGATTGTCAAATTAATAGAAATCATCACAAAAGGGTAAATCGAAACGAATAGTAATCAAAGACAAGCCCTGCCAAAAGAAGCCAAAACTTTCAAAATTTGATTTTGATAATAGCATATTCATTAGAAGTCTGCGCTTTTTAAGTTCTCACTAAAATCGGGTGTTCGATACCCGGACCAGTGCTCAATAGGGTCTAAAATCGGGAAAGCAGTTTACTACTTTCGGGATTCAAAAGTATATAAAGCAGGGTACCCAAGAAAGTCAGTAAATAGGATACCAGTCCTGACAAGTTTTATTATTTTTTTTTTTTTTTATTGCGTTCCCTAGAGGGGCGAAATATTCTCCTGCATTTTCGTCAGTCAGAACAACCGCGGATACTTTACAATTTTCAATTGAATGAGCCCCTTGTGAAGTTTCTATGGCAACTTCAATACGAAGTGCCCTGGTCTAAAAATAAGCTGATAATAATACATTTTGCCCACATCGCTCTTTATTTGGGGTACCTATTGCATTGTCTATGGTCTGAAAGACAAAAATGTTCCATATTAAGTTAATACAAGCACAGTATAGCAGTTTAAGGCAATGTATACCAAAACTTAGCAATGACTAGCTACTTATAGCTATCGAGTAACAACAGGCACGTATGCAAATTTTTGGTATAGAGATGTTTGGTGCAAAAAAAGGACCAAATTTGACCAATCAAGAAAAGTAAAAAATTCATTTTTTTTTAAATTTATTATGAAATTTCATAAAGGATAGAGCTGGGTGGAAAGGTCCTAGTTTCCTGCACACGTATGGACTAAATACATTGTCACGCCCGAGATAATTTAATATACATAAATTGCACAGTTCACTTCTGAGATAATTGTTAGGAATCCTTTACAAAAGCTTCACTCAAAGGGAAGATCAGCATGGAACTATAAATCTGAAGGATTAAAGGGTGATTGAACAGATACTTTCTTGCTGATCCTCCCTTTGAGTACAGCTTAGCAAACTACTTGAGTGATTATTTTACAAGTGGATGTTTTCCCTTTCAAATCCCCTTTGAGTCAACATGGAGGAAAACAACTTCAATTTCACGTAAGTAAGTTAAACTATTTAAAAAAGATTGCTCTTAAGCATATGACTAATATTTGATATTTTTCATGGAAGAAAACAACTTCAATTTACGTAAGTAAGTTGTACACAATTTAAAAAAAATGTCAACCTGGGTCAACCTGGAAGAAAACAACTTTAGTTTCATGTAAGTAAGTTAGCCTATAAATTATTTCAAAAAGATTGTTCTTAAGCAAATGACTAATATCTTTTTTCAGGTTCACGTAGAGATAACATAGAAAAACAACTTCAATTTTATGTAAATAAGTTATAAATTGTTTGAAAAAGATTTTTCTTGACCATTTAAATAATAATTGATATTTTTCTTTTTCAGTTTCCCTGTTAGACAACATGGAAGATAACAACTTTAGTTTCAAATAAGTAAGGTATAGGTTATTTCAAAAGGATTGTTCTTGAGCATATTACTAATATTTGATATTTTTCTTTTTCTGGCTCCCTCTGATTCAATATCAAAGAAAAACACTTTAGTTTTACACACAGTTTATAGAATTAGCAGTATGATCATTCTCTATCTCTCCCATTATAAAAACCCGGACAGGGGTGCGAGTGCTCCGGAGAACGTTTTTGCAGATAGAAACATAGGCGTTATCAGATCTTTTCGCGGGTAGACAAGTCAGATTTCTCTTGGACACGAAACAAGTGGAAACCCGCTATTACGAATAATGCACTTGGTAACCATTTCTCAGTGATTGACGATAACAAACTAATCCGCTAAGGCAGAAACAAGTGGGAGGAGCTTTTTGTTCGCACCGAGACCGAAGACCAGAAATTATCTGCGATAAGCTTACTGTCTATAAACTGTGGTTTTACATAAGTAATTTACAAATTATTCGAAAAAAGATTATTTTTAAGCATATGGCTAATATTTGACATTTTTCTTTTTCAGGTTCCCTCTAAGACAACCTGGAAGAAAATGATTTTAGTTTCACGTAAATAAGTTATAAATTATTTCAAGAAAATTGTTCTTAAGCAAACGACTAATATTTGATATTCTTCTTTTTCAGGTTCCCTCTGAGTCAACATGGAAGACAACAACTTTGGTTTAACGTAAGTTATAAATTATTTGAAAAAGATTGTTCTTAAGCATATGACTCATATTTGATGTTTGCCTTTTACAGGTTACCTCTGACTCAACATGGAAGAAAACAACTTTAGTTTCACTTAAGTAAGTTATAATTTATTTCAAAAAGATTGTTCTTAACCATATGACTAATATGTGATATTTTTCATGGAAGAAAACAACTTCAATTTACGTAATTAAGTTTTACACAATTTAAAAAAAATGTCAACCGTGGTCAACCTGGAAGAAAACAACTTTAGTTTCACGTAAATAAGTTATAAATTATTTCAAAAAGATTATTCTTAAGCAAATGACTATTATTTTTTTCAGGTTCACTTTGAGACAACATACAAGAAAAGAACTTCAAATTTACGTAAATAAGTTATAAATTGTTTGAAAAAGATTGTTCTTGACCATTTGACTAATATTTGATATTTTTATTTTTCAGATTTCCTTTGAGCTAACATGGAAGAAAACAACTTCAGTTTCACGTAAGTAAGTTATAAACTATTTGAACAAGATTGTCCTTAATCATGTGAATAATATTTGATGTTTTTCTTTTCTAGGTTCCTTTTGAGTTAACATGAAAAAAAAAAATTCATTTTCACGTAAGTAAGTTGTACACAATTAAAAAAAATTTCAACCTGGGTCAACCTGGAAGAAAACAACTTTAGTCTCACGTAAGTTACAAATTATTTCAAAAAGATTTATCTTAAGCAAATGACCAATATTTGGGTTTTTTTTCAGGTTCACTTTGAGAAAATATAGAAGAAGCAACTTCAATTTTACGTAAATAAGTTATAAATTGCTTGAAAAAGATTGTTCTTGACCATTTGACTAATATTTGATATTTTTATTTTTCAGTTTCTCTATGAGACAACATGGAAGAAGACAACTTTAGTTTCAAATAATTAAGGTGCGATTTATTTCAAAAAGATTGTTCTGAAGCATATGACTAACATTTGATCTTTTTCTTTTTCAGGTTCCCTCTGATTCAATATCAAAGAAAAAAAAAATTTAGCTTCACATAAGTAGGTTATAAATTATTCAAATACATTGTTTTTAAGCATATAGCTAATATTGTACATTTTGTTTTTCAGGATCCCTCTGCGACCATGCTAAAATAACCTAAATTAACCTAACATTTTGCTTGTCTCTCTCACTATGCATGTATGTCTGAGTGGGTGTGCTGCCATCTATAAACAGAGTTGAAAAGCTGTGATCACTCAACTTCAATTTCACGTAAGAAAGTTGTAAGTTATTACAAAAGAGATTGTTCTTAAACATATGAGTAATATTCGACATTTGCCTTTTTCAAGTTCTCTCTGAGTTAACATGGAAGAAAACAACTTTAAGTTCACGTAAGTAAGTCATAAATTATTTGAAAAAGATTGTTCTTTAGCATATGACTAATATTTGATATTTTTCTTTTTCAGGTTCCCTCTGAGTCAACATACTAGAAAACAACTTCAATTTCACGTAAGTAAGTTATAAGCTATTTCAAAAAGATTGTTTTTCAGCATATGACTAATAATTGAGATTTTTCTTTTTCAGCTTCCCTTTGAGTCAACATGGAAGAAAAACAACTTTGGCTTAACATAAGTAAGTTATAAATTATCTCAAAAAGATTATTCTTAACCATATGACTAATATTTTATATTTTCCTTTTACAGCTCACTTCTGACTCAACATGGAAGAAAAAACTTTAAGTTCACGTAAGTAATTAATAAATTATTTGAAAAGATTGTTCTTAAGCATAAGAGTAATGTTTGATGTTTTTCTTTCAGGTCCCCTTTGAGTCAACGTGGAAGAAAACAATTTCAATTTCACCTAAGTAAAATATAAGTATTTCAAAATGATTATTCTTAAGCAGATGAGTAAAATTTGATGTTTTCGCTTTCAGGCTCCCTTAGAGTCAACATGGAAGAAAACAACTTTAATTTCACGTAAGTAAGTTATAAGTTATATAAAAAAGATTGTTCTTAAGCATATGACTAATAATTGAGATTTTTCTTTTTCAGGTTCCCTCTGAGTCAACAGGGAAGAAAACAACTTCAATTTCACGTAAGTAAGTTATAACTTATTTCAAAAAGATTGTTCTTAAGCATATGACTAATATTTGATGTTTTCCCCTTCAAATCCGCATTGAGTTAACATGGAGGGAAACAACTTCAATTTAACGTAAGTAAGTTAAATTATTTCAAAAGATTGATCTTAAGCATATTACTAATATCTGATATTTTTCGTGGAAGAAAACAACTTCAGTTTACGTAAGTAAGTTGTACACAATTTAAAAAAAAATGTCAAAACCTGGGTCAACCTGGAGGAAAACAACTTTAGTTTCAAATAATTAAGGTAAGATTTATTTCAAAAAGATTGTTCTGAAGCATATGGCTAATATTTGATATTTTTCTTTTTCAGATTCCCTCTGATTCAATATCAAAGAAAAAAACTTTAGCTTCACATATAAAGGTTATAAATTATTCAAAATAGATTGTTTTTAAGCATATAGCTAATATTTTACATTTTTCTTTTTCAGTTTCCCTCTGAGACAACCTGGAAAAAAAATTCAGTTTCACGTAAGTAAGTTATAAATTATTAAAAAAAAATGTTCTTAAGTAAATGGTTTATATTTTATTTTTTTCTTTTTCAGGTTCCCTCTGAGTCAATATGGAAGAAAAAAACTTTAATTCAACGTAAGCAAGTTATAAATTATTGGAAGAAGATTGTTTTAAAGCATATGACTATTATTTGACATTTTTTTCAGCTTCCCTCTGAGTGAACATGAAAGAAAACAACTTCAATTTCACTTAAGTAATTTATAAGTTATTTCAAAAAGATTGTTTTTAAGCATATGACTAATATTTGAGATTTTTCTTTTTCAGGTTCCCTCTGAGGCTACATGGAAGAAAACAACTTTAGTTTCACATAAGTAAGTTATAAATTATTTCAAAAAGATTTTTCTTAACCATACGACTAATATTTGATATTTGCCTTTTATAGGTTACTTCTGACTCAACACGGAAGAAAACAAAAAGTTACAGTTCAATTCTAATTTTTCCAAAGAAAATAATAAATTTCCGACTTTTTAATAAAATTCTAAGTGTTTGACCTGCTAGCGTACCCTTAAAATAATGGAAATATAACAAAACAATGCATAAAATATTTTTATTGAAATAATGAAATTTAGAATATTAACATGAAGATATGTTACGTAAATTATTATGCATTATTAATATCATTGAGCAGCTTTGGACATTTGGAATCTGCTCCATAAAATAATTCATCGTGTTCTCTCTTGACAGTGCGCCTGTAGAGATATCCATACTCTCTCTGTCTCTTCTTTGGGTCTTTCTTTTCTTCCATATCGAACCTCCTTTTGTGAGAACTTCCTTGTGCTCCTGATCTTCCTAGAAATGGAGAGGTGTCTTTTGTTTGTATTGTTTCTTGTGATGTTGGTCACTCTCTTCCACTGAAGAAACTGATGAGCCTGCCTTTTCTCTCCATTTCATCAAAGATTCTTCTTCTCATTTCTTGCAGATTTTCCTCTTGTATTTCATTTTCCACGATTTCTAAATTTACTGCATCACTCTCATATTTCATTAAATTGCTGAAGTCATAATATATACAAATCCTACAGTCAAATCCTACAAGTCAATACAAATCCTACAGTCACAATAAAAAGATATTTCTATCTCAAAACATTGATCCATTTTAAAATTTACTATATTCTTGATTGATGTAACTCTAGTTCTCAAATGGTACAGCCGCCTAGTGTCGATAACCGCCCATAAAGTACCACTTGGAAAGCCGCGTAAGTTATAAATTATTAAAAAAAAAATTGTTCTTAAGTAAATGGTTTATATTTGATTTTTTTTTCTTTTTCAGGTTCCCTCTGAGTCAATATGGAAGAAAAAAACTTTAATTCAACGTAAGAAAGTTATAAATTATTGGAAGAAGATTGTTTTAAAGTATATGACAATTATTTGACATTTTTTTCAGCTTCCCTCTGAGTGAACATGAAAGAAAACAGCTTCAATTTCACTTAAGTAATTTATAAGTTATTTCAAAAAGATTGCTTTTAAGCATATGACTAATATTTGAGATTTTTCTTTTTCAGGTTCCCTCTGAGGCTACATGGAAGAAAACAACTTTAGTTTCACATAAGTAAGTTATAAATTATTTCAAAAAGATTTTTCTTAACCATACAACTAATATTTGATATTTGCCTTTTATAGGTTACTTCTGACTCAACATGGAAGAAAACAAAAAGTTACAGTTCAATTCTAATTTTTTCCAAAGAAAATAAAAAATTTCCGACTTTTTAATAAACATTCTATGCGTTTGACCTGCTAGCGTACCCTTAAAATAATGGAAATATAACAAAACAATGCACAAAATATTTTTATTGAAATAATGAAATTTAGAATATTAACATGAAGATATGTTGCGTAAATTATTATGCATTATTAATATCATTGAGCAGCTTTGGACATTTGGAATCTGCTCCATAAAATAATTCATCGTGTTCTCTCTTGACAGTGCGCCTGTAGAGATATCCATACTCTCTCTGTCTCTTCTTTGGGTCTTTCTTTTCTTCCATATCGAACCTCCTTTTGTGAGAACTTCCTTGTGCTCCTGATCTTCCTAGAAATGGAGAGGTGTCTTTTGTTTGTATTGTTTCTTGTGATGTTGGTCACTCTCTTCCACTGAAGAAACTGATGAGCCTGCCTTTTCATTCCATTTCATCAAAGATTCTTCTTCTCATTTCTTGCATATTTTCCTCTTGTATTTCATTTTCCACGATTTCTAAATTTACTGCATCACTCTCATATTTCATTAAATTGCTGAAGTCATGATATATACAAATTCTACAGTCAAATCCTACAGGTCAATACAAATCCTACAGTCACAATAAAAAGATATTTCTATCTCAAAACATTGATCCATTTTAAAATTTACTATATTCTTGATTGATGTAACTCTAGTTCTCAAATTGCACAGCCACCTAGTGTCGATAACCGCCCATAAAGTACCACTTGGAAAGCCGCGTCGCGTCTATCAGCAAGCATAGAGTACGATTGGTACAGCTGCAAGAATATTTCATGTCATTTTGAGAAAAATTTGGAAGGAGGTGCTACTTGGAGGTTGTTGAGATTGGGGAGAGGAGAAGGCTATTTGGAGGTTGGGGTCATTGATGGTTGCGGTCCTTGATGGTTCAAATCCATAACCATATCACTAGTTGATTTCTAAGGATTTCCAAGGATTGTCCTGAATTTCTATATCAAAATTCTTTTCTTATTATCCACAACTTTATTAGTTTCAACTTTTTAGTATACTCCATTGCTAAAGAATATTACACATTACCCCCATCCCTCAATATTTACTTGTGTATTATAGCGACCACGTCCGAGAAGTGAAAGCTAGGTCAATTCACATGATCTTTTCTTGGTGCCTACGACTCTATTAGTTTCAATTTTTTAGCATACTCCAATGCTAAGGCATATTTTATATTGGCAACACTGCTCAATTGGTGTTTGTGTATTATACAGAACAAAGTCAAGAAGTAAAGTCAAGTTAAGTCGCAAAATCTTCTTGTCATCACTAACCGTCGCCCCCAAGCCCTCATTCCCAAAATATATCTGATAAAAATTTGAGGTAGCCGTTTTGTTAAAAATAGTTCAAAGATCATATAACAAAAACTCCTTTCCGTATGGTCGTTTCGTTAAAAATAGTTCAAAGGTCAAATAGAAAACTCCTGTGTCGACACCCCCACCCCTCAGGGTCAGGGCAAGTGTTTTAAGTATTGCTCTGGGGGTAAGTATGGTTCTTATGGAAGGTATGCTCGTATAAACTTCAAAGAGGGCTCAATTCGAATGGAAATTATGCGTTGTAGTTCATTTTCACAGAGTGAAAAAAGATCGGAGGGCAACTAGGCCCTCCCGCCCTCCACGCCTTTGGGTGTATTGGATGTATAAACCCATCCGATAAAAATGTCTGGTGACCATTTTGTTAAAATAGTTCAACCATCAGATATTAAAACTCTAGGGTCGACACAACCACCCAGGGCCCAGGGACAGGCGTTTTAAGTTATACTCTGGGGATATATATGGTTCTTATAGAAGGGATACTCATAAAAACTTCAGAGAGGGCTCATTTGATTGAAAATAGAAAGTTCTAGTTCACGTTTAAAGAGTCAAAAGAGACCGAAGCTTATTGTAGTCCCCCCACGCCTTTTTCTCCCAGACCTCTCTGATAAACATTTTGAGATAGCAATTTTGTTAAAAATAGTTCAAACATCAGATAATAAAAATTCCGAGGTTGACACAAACCCATTTTTTCACTTTGATATTGTTACTTTGATATCAGTTTTGATACTTTGATGAATATTTTCTTTTTTTAAGTTTGATTTTGAAATAAGGAGTTTTTAAAAACCTGAAGTTTTTTGCAATCAAAAACAAACAAAAATTAATAAAAAAAACTCTCCGAACAATAAGTTTCTCAAAGAAAAGTAAAGGCGATTTTAAACTCAAGCTCAGCAGATAAAAATACCTTTTAAAATTCAAACTCAAAACGACCAGAAATTACTAGGAAAGAAAAAATGAAACCCAAAACGAACACAAATTGAATAAACAATCATAGCAAAAACATACAACAAGTAATAAACATAAATGAATAAATAGATCTTAAAGCGAGAAATGCTTAGATTGAGTATGAATATCATGCTTAAAAGAAAAAAAGTCCTATTGAAGTATAAATGAAACTTAAAACGAACAGAAATTAAATAAACAATCAATGCAAACGAACATACAATAGATATTAATATAAATTAATAAATAAATCTTAAAACGAGTGAAACTTAAATTGAATATGCAAATAAAGCTTGAAACGAACAAAAATCACCACAAACAAGAGTTTGGGTATGACCTCCTTCTCTAACTGTAAAAGTCTAAAAGCTATTGCGTCATTGGCGCTTTACTGAAAACTATATGTGTCTTGAACAGCCTTGGAAAGTTTAAACAATATCAAATTGAATATTTGAAGTATATTGATATTACTTGTTGAAAGATCCATCAGTTCAAGAATTGATTTCACTGTAATTGTATTTTTATTTTCAATGCCGTAAGAACTGGAAAATAAAATATTTGTAATATAATCCGTTTTCAGCTAAGCGCCAATGACGCAGTAGGCTTTTGGTTTTTATTTACAGTTAGGAAAGGAAGCAGTATCCAAACACTTGTTTGTACGGAAACTATATTCGTCTTTAACAACTTTAAAATGAGCTAATAAATTAAACTGAATATTTGATTTATAACGATATAAATTACTGAAAGCTGATCAGTTCAAAATGTTACTATAATTTTAATGTTTATTTTCAATATTAAGTACAAATAAATATTTGTCATAAAATTGGTTTTCAATAAAGCGCCAATGACGCAGTAGGTTTTAGAACATGAAGTTTTTCGTATTTTATAAGAAGAATTTGTGATCTATTAGGATCTATTTTTGTTTTGTAAGAATTATTTTTTGTTTTCTAATAAGTGTTTTGTATTTTGTAATAACAGTTTTTAATTTCTTAGGATGTTCACTGGAGGGCGTTATAGGGGAAGGTACATTATGTTACGGTAGCCTCAATGGACAGGATTCGTCGGAAGAGACATTATTGATGATTTTTCATTAAGTCGAAACGATCGATTCTAGTGTAAACGGGCATTTTTACAGGGAAATAACTGAACATGCTCTAGAGTTGCCACATGGTTGCCACGGGGCCAAGTGCGTAATGACAAGGTGATGTTGGGTGTTTTGTGGAGCATCATGAAAGGGTTGGTCTGCGAAAAACTTGAATCAATTGGTTGAAGCATAATTTTTAACAAGAAATGTCTGAAAAATGACATTTGTCATTTTTCAGTAGCATGAGGGTTTAATTTAGATTCCAAAGCTTATTTTCGAAAGGAAAGGCTTGAAAGTATCCCAGAGGTGATGAGGGGGTGTCACGTAGATGACAGGGGGCAGGTGTGTAATGATGTTGTGGCGTGGGGTGTTTTGGAGGTGATTGGGATAGTTTGGCTTCTGATCATGGGATTTTTCATCAAAAGCACTCAATGGGACGTAAAAAAGTACCTGTAACGATATTATGTGTAATGCGATGAGAAAATATTATTCAAATGAGCATACTGTCACGGTGGGTGAATATTCATGGGCTTAGCTCAAAGAAACGTGATATTTTCATTATTAGTTCTCAGAAATACCTCAATAGGGCCTAAATTGCTTCCAATATAAACCATAGCCCTCTGAAAATGATTGCTAGGAGTCCTATCTTTCTTTAATTCACCCATGTTTTTTTTCGTTTGTCATGTTTTTAAACTGCTTTTTCTGTGTTTTAATAATGCTGAAAAAATGTTTACTAATAAATTTGTGTGTATAAGCCTGTGTCTTTCTAGATTTACTGTTTAGGATGAAACTTCAATATATTGCACTTCTGCAATGATGAATCTAAAACCAATGTTATTTAATATCTGCTATGCAACTCAACCTGTCTAGATTGCATTAGGACACAAATAACTCTGCAATAATCTGGTGTATTTAATAATGTAAGAGTCAATAGGTTCTGGGGGAAGGTTGTGCTCTGATGCAGAATGGCTTGGAAATCATTTAATCGATTGAAACATATGGGATTCATACTGTATTTTAATACCTATCATGTAGAAAGTATTCCTCGGTACAGAATATCAGAAAGGGTTTCTTGGACCAGCTGATCAAGGCGCAGTTCTTTTGGATAGAAATGGTTCTTTCGAGTCCTAACGGAGACAAAATCATTTGAATATAGTGGACCTCTGAGAAAAAATGTATTGAAAGAAAAATAAAATCTAAAAAAAAAGAATAATGTAAAGCCCTACGTGTGTGTCCTCCTTAGTTAAAAACGGGTGGTTCCCCTCAGAATCTGAAGAGACTGTTCACGTGAGAATACGTCATCCGTTAATATTTTTCATTATGTAAGAACGAAAGAAAAAACGCCTTGAAAAAAACGCCTTGAAAAAAAAGTCTTAAAAAACATCTTGGGATGGCCTGAAGTGTCTTGAAGAGAAATGTCTTGGGAAAAAATTTCTTAATAGAATTCCTCTGCCTGGCGTGTCATTAAGACCCACGTATGTGCTGACATTACGTAACATGCACGCTGTCATTACATAATATCCACGTGTGCACTTTCAGCCGTGTGCACTGTCATTACATAATGCCCATGTGTGCGCTGTCATTATCTAACGCCCACCTGTGCACCGTCATTATGTTATTTCTGATAAATCTACTAAGTCAAGCATGAGTTCCAGCTCCAATTACATAGGATAGAATCTCCTATGACATAACACCTGTTGAGTCGCGTAAGACTCTCAATCTCTATTACTTAGCAACCGAATGTAAACACTGACGTAACACCTACATCTCTTAGTTTCCCCCTATGAGTTTACTAGCACCTGGTCATTTAAAACAAGTGGCTTGTGTTTTCCATGGCGTCACAGGAATCCAGAGGTGTGTATTCCAGAAACCAGGGCGTCATGAAAATTCCAGAAACTAGGGCGTCTATGAGGCTTCCAGAATCCATGTGTCTTCAGGAAATCCAGGGTGCCTATCTTCTGGATTCTGGAACCCTTATACTACTATGGTATAGTTTGCTCATTTTCACCCATTGTGAATTTACATTTCTCAGGTTGTTCTCTTTATCTTGCCTCATTTGTTGATCTAGTTTCTTCATTTTGAGCAATTGTTATAAAATACGTTTCTGTCCTTTAGGTATTATAAAACTGCTGAAAATGCCTTTTGAAAATAGACTCATTATATTCGGTATTTGATACTCGGCTATTTTTCTTGTGTATTTTTACATGCGTCGAAGGTACTAAAATCGATTGCACCACTCCTGAGACGGAACTGACTTATTGTGCTTTTGAAATTTGCTCACAAATGTGACGTTCTCTATAGAATTTTTTTCCGAAATTAATTTTTAATAAATTTCCGAAAAACAAGCTTTTTAAAGAAAATTAAAGGCCAAATTAAACTTGGGATTAAAAGAAATAGAAACCTACAATAAATAATACTCAAAATGACCAGAAATTACTACTAAAGAATAAATCAAACCCAAAACGAGCAGAATTTAAATAAACAATGAACAGCAAAAAGCATAGAACAGGACTAATACAAACGAATAAATAAATCTTAAAACGAGTAAAGCTTATATTGAATATCCAAATCAAGCTTAAAACAAATAAAAATATTTTGCTATTGAAGTATGATTATCAGCGTTTATCCCCCTGGAAAATACCCCCTGCCCCGGCGTTCACCCCCGTGGAATATCATCCCCGGTGTTTACCCCCCCCCCCCCCCCCCCGAAGATAAAATGATATCCGAGGGAAACTAGCCCCCCAACATACCATTTTCCCCCAAGCCCATAGGATGAAATTTTTATAATAACCATTTCATTAAAAATAGTTCAAAGGGCAGATAAAAAAATTCTTGTGTCGACGCAACCCCCAGGGCCCGGAGGCAGGCGT